>JAQHUG010000009.1:10130458-10194321 GCA_028555095.1 Dicrostonyx torquatus
ATCAAAAGGCTCATGGCCTACCGGCCAGGTTCTAGCATGTCTGTCTCCAGAGGTGGCTCCATGGCTTCTCTCTGACTCTGCCCCCTTTCTCCCAGTATTCAGCTTAGTTTTTCCCACCTAAGTTCTACCTTGCTATAGGCTAAGCCAGTTTCTTTATTCATTAACCAATAAAAGCAACACATAGACAGAAGGACCTCCCACACCACATGGGGGTACTAAAAGAGACACCATGAAAGAACTTCAGGTACGGAGCTTCAGGAGTTAGTGTCTTGAATCCCAGCACAGTCTGATTCTTTATTGGCAAATGAGCCATTCTGGAGGTGAGGGTCGGGAGCTCTGCACAATGATGCATATCTTTTGTTATTATGCTTCTAATTTTTTCATTAAAATTTTAACAATGGCAGGTTTCTTCTCATGAATTTCTTTGAAATCATTCATTTCCATTAGAAACAAGGAGGTACTATGGAAGTGACAATGCAGGTGCCCTGCATCTGCAGCCCGACATTGAGGCCACCATGCTAGGCACACAAGCTGGAGAACACTGCTGCTGGCAGCCAGGCTGGTATGCTTTCCTGAAGGTTCAGAGTGGGCAAGGCTGACACAAGTAGCAGAGAACAGGCTAACTCCTGGCCTTAGGTAGACAGGAACCAGGCATGCGAGAGAACTAAAGCAGGGTGGAGGCTTTTCAGCTTCCCACGAGGCTGGTGGTGCACGATGCCAGGAAAGCCAGAGGATTACTAGAGCTACACCCATGCTGTGGAAGTAGGAAGATAGAAGAGGTCTCGGAGATGAGGTGCGGTGCTGTTTTGTTGGGATGAGAAAGACAGCGAAGGAAGTTCAAGTTTTTCCCATAACTCAGAGACCAGTTCCTCCCTCATGGGAAACATTTCCACTGGACCTCTTGGACACAGGGTGGAGCTCCTGCAAGATCTCTTAAGACTTCAGAATACATGGGGAATATCTGTCACCTCTATTCTGCCTGCAAATGACTCCTCCTGCAGAATCACAGCCCTACCAGTCCATGCAAGTAGAAGTCACCAGAAGGCACTACTAATACTCTTGGTGGGCTCTGCTCCTCTATACCATGGGTCCTGACCTCATCTTTCCCCACCTTAGGCAGAAAACACAGCAACCAGTTCAAACCAACTCTCTAGAGCACCAGGTTTCCTGAGAAGCATGTCAGTTTTCTTCTCTAACACACTGATGTATCTTCCCAGTCACATTATCCCCAAAGTCATCTCAACAGATCATCCTTCTGCCATCTTAAACTCCCACTTTACCTCCCTTTCCTTCCCAGCTGGCCATCCACACTGCCCCTTCCATTTAAGCAAACTTCTTTTAAAAAACTTACTTATGATACCAATCTATTTCTTTTTGCTTCCTCCTGAATCCACACTAAAATAGCATCCCACCAAGGTCATCATTATCTCCATACTGCTAAACCCATGGGTTAATTTTTTTTCTTTTTCTCGAGACAGGGTTTCTCTGTAGCTTTGGTGCCTGTCCTGGAACTAGCTCTTGTAGACCAAACTGGCCTTGAACTCAGAGATCCTCCTGCCTCTGCCTCCTGAGTACTGGGATAAAAGGCGTACACCATCACCACCCAGTTCCCATGGGTTAATTCTTGATCATGCTCTCACTTCACCTCTGAGAAGTGTCCTAGCAGAGCAGACTCACTCCTCCTGCTCACATCTTCATCTAGCTACTCTTTTATCATTACACTTGTCTTTGCTGGGGTTTCTCATCTCCCTGACCTCTAAACATCAAATGCATGAGGATTTCATCCTTGGACATGTTTTATTTTCTACCTGCACTCTCTCCTTTAGTGATCTCATTGCTCAAATTTACATTTGAGCTAGGACTCCCATGATGCACATCTCCCTCTGCTGAACCTGGAGTCACATACCCTACTGCTTACATCAATGTCCAGAATGCACCCCAAACTGCACAAGGTACATTTACTAAAATGAATCATACTCAAACTTCATCCTCTCCCTATTTCAGTCGATGTCATTCTGCTCATTCACTCCCAAGCCACGGTGTCATCTTTAATGTTCTTTCCCTTACACCTTACATGCAATCAATCAGCAAACCCTTTATTTTAATTATTCGGAATATGAATCTGGCCTTTCTCACCAATTCCACTATCTCTGTCTAACTATTCTCAACAGATTTTAGTGTTGGTCCCTTGATTGTGCTCGTATCCCTTCTCATTGTGCTGTTCTTTCTTTTGCCAAAAAGGTCTTGCTAAACACTGACAGTTGAGGACATTTCTTTGCTCAAATGGAACACGGTTCAGGACATCCCACTCCAGTGAGGTACAAGCTCGAGTTCTTTGCTTTCCCTACAAGGGTCTCTATGCTCTGTCTTATCCTTGTCCCACCTGAAGCCTCCTCCCGACTCCAGGCTTTTCCAGAACATTCCAGATGTGTACACTGCAGGTGTGGCCTCAGAGGCTCTGTCCTTCCCCACTAAAATGTGAGTTCCAGGAAGGCTGGGTTTTATGTTGTTGTTGTTGTTGTTTTGTTTTTCTTACTCATTTGGTCACAGTCCTATAGAAGAGAATGTGACACACAGGAGGCATCCTCAAAAACAGCTAGAAGACCAAGCCCTAAGATAGACTTGTCTTTAATATCCTCTTGCTCTTAGAGACTTTAAAACAGAATTTATTTATTTAAATTTTCTCCAGGGAGAAAAGGACTTTTAAAAAAAATCAAAGAAAATTAGGGTGAGGCAAACTGGGCTCTGAGCCTAGGGCACTTTGGCCTATATCTTCTTCCTCTGTGGCTTTTACAGCTTGCTAATCCCTAGCCACTGCCCAGCACAACCGTGGGTACCACTCTTCTTTCTCACAGCATCCCTGGGATAGTGCCTTCCTAAAGGAGTTCACCTCCTCTAATTGCATACTGCAAATACTGAGAGAGCCACAGTGCCCTGGGCGTAGCAGGACAGTGAGATGGAAGAGGAAACTGTTAAGTCCCTTCCTAAGGCTGCATCTCAAAGCATTCAGTTATACCCTCTTGGGTTTTCTTGGTATTAGCCCTGAGTACTTATAATGGGGGTAGTGTGCTTTCATGTGTGCATGTGGAAAAGAATGGGGTAGACCAGTGTGGTGAGGGCCATGCTTAGTTACATTTTCATATTCACACCAGGCTTCATGAGGTCATAATGGTACCGGTGTCTATGTGCTTGCTACCTGGTCATACCAGGATCCCTCTCACAGCAGTAATGCTAATAGAACTTAGAGGCTGCAGTAGTAGAGAGCTTGCCCAGCATCACAGCCCCATTGTTTTAGTCACTCACACTGAACAAAGTAGGTGGGGAAGATTATGATTGGCACATTCTGAGCAATAACTCATTTTTTGCCCAATATCTAAGGATTTTAATAACCTGGTATACATATTTCAATAATTTTCACCACATTTAAGTTTGTTATCTCAAGCAGTATGAATTAATTAACTAGAAGCACAAGCACTACTTGGAAACTTATTAGAAATGTATATTCACAACTTCCACCCACACCTCTGCTTAGAACACAGTCACTGAATTCAACACCATTGCCCACGGGGTTCTGATATAAGTAGAGTCATGCCCCACCTCCCTTCCAGCACCTAAACCCTCAGCCTGGATCCAGAGACTCTTCTAGATACCGCTGTAACATATCTTACAGCAGCTCCCAACGCTGAGCAATCTCACCCCACAGAGAACTTGTGAACACAAAAGATGGCATACTTATAAAGATCTTCTGAATGGCCGCATGAGCCACACACGCCTTTCTCTAACTGGAGGATTCTTCTGAGGTTCATGGTGGGGTTTCCACTAAATTTACTCCCTCCATGGCATCCTCTCACTCTTTCTCCCTGGAAGAATCACTTAATCTCCTCTCAGGTTTGTAAACATTTAGTCCTCATCGTGGTCAAAGCACATGTCACAGATATTATTACACAACTCTCTATTCTACAAAATTTTAAGTCTTTTGAGGAAGTAAGACGTCTGCCTTTGGAAGTATTTGGGGTGAGACAGAGACTCTCACTGCAAGAAACATACACTGCGCACCTACACATTTTCATGAAATTATTTTACTTTTCAAACCAGGTGAGAACCCAGGCCTTGCAGATCAGTCCGAAGACAGGAGAGGTACTGTTGTAGCATTGCCTGTGGTGGCCCTGCTCTGGTGACTGGAGGTGTGGATCACTCAAAGATGTCTCTGGAGTAATTACAACAGCAGGCCTTTTGATTTTTAACTGCACTGAGAACAGGGCACATCCTCTGTAGATTTCAAACACAAATTGAAAGGGTAGCATTCAGAGAATTTCAAATTCTTTACCCTGAGAGTTTTATATGAAGGGAGACTACAGACAAGGACAGAAAGAGTCAAGCTTCCCATCTCATATATTTAAGACCTGCTTTGTCTAGCAATATATAAACAAGGTGGAAACAATGATGGTGTGAAATGACACCCATTAGCAATTGTCTCAGAAAGGAGGAAGGCCCTGTGCGACATTGTGTGACATCTCTGCATGAACATGGTCAAAGCTTTTCTCTCTGATGGAAAGATACCATGCTGAGGGTTGGAGGCTTTCTCCTGTGAAGTTTGGAAACAGACACAGAGAAATGCAAAATACAAACTGAAGTCCCACTCTGCTCTAAATTAAAACTGAGCATAGGACAGGATTTTGATCATAAGGGGAGGACAGCAGATCAGCAAAACAAATAAGTCCGACGTAAGCAGTCAGTCAATTATTTCCTTTAGCAGTGAGAAGGCAAAGCATCATTGTGGCATACTTCTGAAGAGCAAATCGATTAGTTCTCTCTCGTTGAATGGTTCTGTTGATACAAATTCATCTTTCCTGGGCTGTAAAATGATCAAGTGCATCTTAAACATGTCCATGAGATGAACTGCATTTACTTATAAACAATTCTCAGCTGAGTACTTCCCACAAGTTTATCTTATCTACAAATTTTGCTGGACTAGGGATTGTTGATTTTAAGATATGTCATCAGTGACATTTGCTGGTGTACAACAGTCTGTGTGAGGAGCAGCATGAACAGCGTGTCACTGAAAGAAAAAGATTAACTAGCCCCCAATATGTGGATGTGTACAACAGCAAACACTAATGCATGGGACTTCATTAACATGTCACACCACAGAACATGAGGCCAATAAGCACCGTCTAAGCTTCTGGTCAAGACGGCCCATGCGGTATAGAAAGAAGTCATTGATTCTTATTTATATTTATTTTTTATATTATTCTTTTTATATTGCTACTTCTGTTGGTGTGATATAATGCATAAAAAGTAAAGTTAATGAATGGTATACTTTATGAAAAATAAAAATTGTCATATGGACTATACCTGCTTAGTAATTTTTATTAGGTACTTGTGATTACAAATATTTATATGTGTTGGAGATGTAATTCAGTGGTAGATCACATACATAGCAGGTGCAAATCCCTGGGTTCCATTTCCAGAACAGAAAAAAAATTTAGGTGCTATTAACTATTTTAAACTGAAGCCAGAAAAAGATAAATTCATGAAGTTCTCATTATTCCCAAGATGACAGGATCTAATCCACTAATTAGACTCTATGTCTTATGTAAAACATGAATAAATTCTGAAAGTATGGATCTGTGGAGAAATACGCATCAGTGCATTAGCTTTAATTAAAATCTCTTCAGACAACTGCTGCAAAAGAAACTAGCCAAGATCCCATTAAACACAGCAATATCCTGCATTGAACACACTCACTATCCCATTCCTCTTCATTCATATCTACCTCCAGCATCACCAAATCTGTCAGCAAGGACCAAAAGACCAATGTGTACTGATTTCCAGTGGGGGCAAATGGCCCAAAGATGCTGAATCTGCTGGCTAGCATCCTGTTGGTCTCTTCTTTACAGAACCACCCACCTTGGAGTCCAGGGCTGGATTTGGGGCAGTTTTCCTGACCCCAGAGACCAGCACCTCCACATTCCTGGATCCCTCAGCCTAATAGTGGAATTCATCAGAATGCTTCCCCACATCAGGAAGCCCATGTTGCTTCTCTTCTCTTCTTATAGCTAGAATGACCTACAGGCTTTATCAGCTTGGCACCATCACTCTATTTTTCCAATTACATTTCCTCTAATGAGCATTCAAATATTCAGGCTTTTCAGTCCCCATAATCACTTTTTTATGACCATCTAGAATGACTGGATGCACTCAAGAACAATTCCCACAGCATCCTTCCAGTGTCTTTCAAAGCAATACTATTGATACTCAGTCCTGAGCTGCTTTCTGCCTTCTGTATTTGGCATTCTCACGTTTGAGTGCCTCTCTACGGTGAACCTCAAACTCTACTATATTCCATTACCAATATGTCACTTGTGTGTCCCTGAAACCAATGTTTCCACTGCCTGGAACATCTTTCCTCTTCCTCCAGTCATCAAATGCTCTCATCCCTCTCAAAGGAATAACACTGCAAGTCCACTGGGTATCTTCCTGAGCACCTTCCATGCATTTCTATGCATATTATTCCCCGCACCCAGCTGCTGTGGTGCAAATCCTTTTCATCTTTTCTGCACATTTGTTTCTTAATGTATATAGGAGGGTATGTGTGTTTGTGCATATTACAAAACCACATAGTTATGTTATGTATTAAGTGGGTAATGGGGACGGTGGTTTCTTCACTCAATGCACAGAGGTTCTTTCCAATAAATCACATTTTGACTACATTTCCTAGTTCCTTCCCTCTTTGAGGGCAGTAGTGACCTGCATCTTTATCCTTTCCTGACTTATCCACAAATCAACTCTGTAGAGTTTTGGGTAAGTAGACATTGGGAAAGATAAGAGAGAGGCCAAAGAATTTTAAAATGAAGCAAAAAACAGTATCATTTATCACATTTCTTTTGGAGAGAACACTGCACTGATTTAGAAAGGACACATAAATAAATGACTTGGATATTGGGACAAGATCAGGTGGGTATGAGGCTCCTAGATGACACAGAAAGAATCCAAAGGTAATAATCTCTAAATGGATTTTAAAAGGTGGAGTTAGTTAATTTCAGAGTCCTGGCCCCTAAGTAGCAAAGCCAAACCAGTGGGCAGGGGTTGCATTCCCTGACTCTGTAAAGGACAGCAGTTACCACTGGAAGGGAGACTAAGAAGCAGTAGAAACCTGTGCTGTGCTAAAATCATACTACCCGGTGGAGTCTGAACATTCTTTCCTTGCATGCAATGTAACACATCTCTGACTTCCCCATGCATACTCAGGGTTGTTCTTATTTCTCTGTCTAGGGAGCCTAAAGAAGAGGTGGTCTCTACAGCTCAGTTGATATACACACAGGAAGAGAGACAGTGTCAGCAGGCATCCAGGAGCTCTGGAGGCAAGCAGCAAACTGTCATGCATCTCATTTCAGACTGCATAAGGAAGCCCTGAACTGAGCAGGAATAGCTTTCCCATAGCAATGTGGCTTATGAGAGGGCAGCTGCAAAAATCCCATCTCAAGACACTTGAATAAAAAGGCTGGGCCTCAGAAGAAGGGCCTGATCCCAAGTCACTATACTATGCAAGCAAAAAGGAGTCTAATTCCAATCCTATTGATAACAACATGGGTGAGAAGCACCTGGAGCTTGGAGACTGGTGATTCCTGGATCAGAGTCGCAGGCAGACTTTATATCCTTCTGCCTTCCATATTCTCCAGGAAAAGAGCAGGAGGCTCTTCTGCATTGAAGGACTATGAACAAGTAGAGAACTTGCCTCAGAGACTTGAGTGTGGTCCAAATCTGTGGTACCATGAAAATTACTCAAGAGCCATGTGCTGAATTAACAGCAAACTCTAGACAGCTATGAAGTGGTCTAAAGAAAATGGGACTTTCTAGCTGGCCAAACCCAGTCTTCTTGAATAATCAGAAATAACTGCTTCATGGTTCAATTTCACTGTCTTCAAAATAGGAGATAATGCTGCTTGTTTTAGTATACTTACCTTATATGGTGAGTTGAAAGCAAATTTGATAGAATGTATGAAGCCCTGGGTTTCAAACCCAAGGGCATTCCAGGTAGGTGAGGAATGGGGGAATTACTCCACTTTAAAGGTATAGCAAAGACCAAGGGTGACAGACTATGTATTATTTCCTTTAAGTTACCTAGACACTGAGAGGCAAAGTGGGGAACAGGACATCAGCCATCACTGGAGAATGGAAAATGAAAAGCTATGGATGAGCAGACTTGGTCCCAACTTCAGCCTTAACTAGTTGTCTAAGAATTCAAGTTTTTCAGCTGTTAACATGAACTCATGAGCAACCCAAGGATGAAGGAGAATAACAGGAGGTCAAAAGCACAATGCTTGGGCCTCAGACACAGCTGCTCCTCGTTCAGTCCTGAACGAGATGCCTTCATCAAGCCCCTCCCCTCAAGGCTTAGGGGATATGGAAGAAGTATACAGCTTGTAAGAGCCAGAGCAGATGGATGACTACATGGAAGCATTATTTTCCAGACATAACAAGACTGAAGTACGTATAAACTCAAAGATTGTGGCAGCAAGCACAAGACCTGCAGAGACTCCTGTTAGATGGGGTTGCAGCACAGAGTGGGGGAAGTGGACTGGGGCCCCACCTAACAAAGAAGCTATTGTAATTGAACGCTGCTGGTAAAGGGAAAAGCTGTTTTCCATTGAGCATCACTGGGTATATCAACTACACCACAGGACCAAAGATAATTTTTCCCATGAATTTTCTGTTTGATTTCACTTTGTTTTGGTATCTTTTCTCTTATTAGTTTTTTGCTTGTTTTGATTCTTAAAACTTTGTTTTGAAAGAGAGAAAGAACATAAAGTTGGATGGAAAAGGAAGAGGGGGAGTGGTGTGGGATTCCCCTCTGTATGCTGTGAATATCATTGGTTAATAAAGAAACTGGCTTGGCCTGATAGGGTAGATAAGCAGGGAAAAGTAAACTGAATGCTGGGAAAAAGCAGGCGGAGTCAGGAGAGAAGCCTAGAAGCCACTGGAGACAGATGCCTGAAACTTTGCTGGTAGGCCACGACCTTGTGGTGATGCACAGATTAATGGAGATGGGTTAAATTAAGATGTAAGAGTTAGCAAATAAGAGCTAATGGGCCCAAGCAGTGATTTAAATAATATAGTTTCTGTGTGATTATTTCGGGTCTCCATACAAAAGGGGAGGGTTTTAGGAAGAGTTGGGGAGGTAGTCAGGATCAAAAGGGATTGCATGAAACATTTTTTAAATTAATTTTTTTTTAAATATCCTTAAGAAATCCTTCTCTGATGCTCTGCTGACAGGTGAGTCCCCATGAGCAGCAGCTGCAAACCATCTGACTCTAACAACCATTCTAGGAGAGGGAAAATCCCAACAGTTGGGAAGAAACAGGGAAACAAACGCATTCTTAAAACAAGCACTTGGGTGAGACTGAAATTCAAGACAGGTCCCTGAGGCTGTGGCCACTTCTGTTGTATTCCTGAGACTCAGTCTCATTTCTTTCTCATCTTCCTTGAATATTTATTTTGTGGGAACAAACAAAAGGGGTCCTTGTGGAGACAACATCAAAGATAAGTTGCTTTGGAACGAAACCTGGAAAGGGGAAAACAATGTTTTTGGTTTTTTGCTCTCTCTCTCTCTCTCTCTCTCTCTCTCTCTCTCTCTCTCTCTCTCAGTATAAGACAAAATAGTTACGTGGTGAATGTGACTCTTCAAGATATGATGTGATTTCCTTCGCTGCTATTTATGCTGTAAAACAGCACACATGCTGGGTCCTGGCTCTAGATGGCCAGGGCATGCGCAATATTCCATTCGTCTCGGCTCTGTTAATTCCCACACAGGGAGATAATCTATCACATAACTAATAAGCATAGGCCCAGATGCCAACAAGCCACTCTTTCTGAACATTTATACTCTATCAAGTTGGGAGCAAGTACTTAAAAAAGATGTATGTGAGTGTGGTTTTTCTAATAGGCTAGAATGGCTCTCATTTTTGTTCTGCCAAGTAGAGAGAGGTTTCTCTGACTGTAAATGTAATTACTGCAACTTCTAAACTGCACATTTCCTGGGCATTTCTTCAGGATTCCTGTCAGGTCTGTCCACCACCAAACCCTCCAGCTTTGTCGGAGCTGTAACAGGAACTCCACTTTACAAAGTATGCAAGACTTGGTCAGAATTCAAGACAAGAAGTTCAAATGTATGTGAATGTGAGTGCGTGCACACACATAACAGTAAATTCTGTAAGGAGGCGAGGACTGGGAAGTGGCTACTCTGGCTAACACAATACTAAAATATGTTCTCAACTTTTAAAAAGTCCAGGAATTACTGACATTTAAAAGAGCACTAAAACAAGAAAGGGAATGAGTAGTTTTGTACATTTAGATACCACGAGGCATGTGGAGCCTGGGCCTGCTTACCAGCTGTATAGCTTTAGGCAAGTCACTCATGATTTTCTTACTTTATGTAATGTAACAAATACCCTCATTTTGGAACTTTGTAGAAATGTCTGACAAAATGCTTGGGGGCACAGAAGGTTCTAGGATAGGTGTGAGCTTTCTTTTATTTTCATGAGGAGCTGTGAACTCAATGGCATACAGAGAAGCAAGTTGGGGGAGTCCCAGGTGGGGGAGGTAAATGACAGCAGGGAACAAGGAGTCAACCTTATAAATTGAGAACATTTGGCCATGTGAATGGATGATGCTCACAAGAAAGGTTAAGCACATTGCTGGAACAAGCTGGAAGCTCCAGGGATATGTGAGGATCTCATACATCAGAAGGGGCAGGGTCCATGTGACTCAAGAGCACTGTTGCCACTGATGGTCTACATAGCTGTGCTGGGCAACTCCCTAAACAGCATGCTTTCTCCCTGCCACTGTTTCCTGTTGCTGCTTCTCATCTCCTTCCAAGCCATCAATTAGAAGAAAGAACAAAAGGAGGCAGGATTTTAGGGCAATAGGAGACTGCTTCCCCGAGTTAAAAAAAAAAAAAATCAGCTAACTGGAAAGATTTGGACGCTGTGTGTTTGAGGTACCTGCTGCTGTGTTGTACAAGCAGAAGAGAGGGCTAACCTGCATCTATGTGAGAATTGGCGTGGCATATGTGCTGCTCAACAGAGAACAGTGACAGGTTGACCAACTCAGTAAGCTCCCCAGAGGACAGACGAGAACAAGGACTTCTATTAGCAGAGGGCTGGAGATTGCCTAGGTCCTGGGATCATGCAGGAAGGGTGGGTAGTCAGCCTAGACATGTGTTTCTATGTGAATGAGTGCCTAAAGAAAATGAAGCTACCCTAGGTGCTACAGACTGCCCAGTGCCAGGGCCTTGTGTGCCCATCAGAAGGCAGAGGGGCTGAAGTGTAACTGTATCCTCGGGCTTAACACAAGAGGCTCCATCCTTGCACTCTCCCTGAATGATTATGAGCAAGGCGGCTGCAATGTGACCCCTGTGTGCAAATGGAACTTGTGGGGTGCTATTCACAAAGGGCACGCAAGATTCTAAATTGAAAAATACAACAGCAGAAAGGGTTTTTAAATCACGCCCATAGTTCTGAGCATCCCAGTGTGTCACTTGCTGAGTTTTCCCTACTGGGTGACTATTACCAGTCAGACACCACGTGGGGTGGATCGTCTAAGGCCAGCAATGTCTAGTCAGCTGAAACCCCCAGAAGACCTGAAATAAATGGGACAATGGCATTTGGGGAAAAACCTGACTAAGTTGTGGCATGGAAGCAGAGTGGACACTGAGTTATGGATGGAGACTAGAGAAAACAGACTGCAAAAGGCCATTCCAGAAAGAAGTGAGACAGTGACTTACAGGATAAACAGAAATTCAAGAAACAGAAAGACCAAACACACACCAGCATTGGCTCATTTCTTTATACTGCTGTGTTGAAATGTACATTAAAACAAGGAATTAAAAATGTCATTATTTCTAAGATGAATGAGTGCGACATCCTCTGTTAGCCTTAACTACAGACTTCCCTGGTTGGGGTTTGTATCACATTGAAATGTAATTTTAAAATTAAATTTTGCCCACTATGATCCCAGCTAAGTGAAAATGGCAAGCAGGATCCAAGGTAACTGATTCTTTGTATCAATCACTGCAAAGCTTTGAAAGAGTTTAGGATGACAGCTGTAGCTTAGGGAGTGGCATTACTGAGGGAACTAAGATTGGGGCAAGCAGGGACCTTAAAGATACATATTCTTGACCAGCAGGTGACACCCTACTCAGATAGGAGCCAGGCTGGTCCACCTTGAACCTCCTTCAAAGAGTCTTCTTTATGTACTGAGGATCCAGTTACAGGAACATGTGCTTTTAGGACTCCTTGGAAGAGGAACTCCAATGAAACAGAACTGACATTCTGACTCCAAAGATTAGTAATGAGTGTGGGATACATCATGGAGAGGCCAACTTTATATGTTCTCAGGAAAGAACAGGAAAGCAAGCAGCAATCAGAGAAAGGAATATCCAAATTGAGTATGTCTACACAGCAAGCTGCTATTCATTAAAAGAGTCGGTAACTACATAACACCTCTTGGGATGAAACTCCAAAAGTAGGCCCTGTTAAAACAGTCAGACCCGGAAAGTAAAGAAGCTTATGGAACCCCTCCCACAGTGTGTACATTTTGCTTCATATACATGAAGACTCCACAAAGTAGTCTGAAGAAATTAAACAAGACCGAAAATCAAACGTCTCTACTTACAGATTCTCAGCTTTCCCAGTAAACAAGCCTGGTTTCATCCTCCCAAATAAAGCATGTACAAAATAGGTATTTTTTTTTTGTTTTTTTTTTTGGCAGTAAATCAAATTTAGCTTAATGAAAAGAAACTTCTTCGGGACACATAGGAGTATTTGGGCATCCCCTAACCTTTACTGTATCCCAGCACACTGTTCATTAGGTCACTTTACAGTGCACCCGGAGGGAACTGCTGGATTTTAAAAGACTATCAAATCCTACCTGATGAAGGGAGGGCTGAACTGGCTGGAGGTGGAAGGATAGAGGAGGGTAAGGGGAGGATGCCAGGGGCCAGGACCTGCATGGCTCAAGCATTTACGCACGTAAACTCATGCTGCCTTCAGCAACTACACAGGTGGTGTTTATTTCTTACCTGACAGAAGCAGCATAACAAGTATTTTTTGTATAACTGTTCTCAGGCATTAAGTCATGACTTGTAGTTATTTGCATATCTTTAAAAATGATTGGTGAAATGTGAAATGGCCAGTGACCACCAGCAAGACATGCTTTGGCTCCCATAGCAGCAGGATCAACCCCCTGAGGACTTGCCATGCACACACAGCCCTACAGGGCCTTGGATACCATTGGGCGATAGAGGTGGAAATGAAAACAAACTTTGAAAAAGAAGCAGCAATGACTGTTCTAAAGTATAAACAACAATAATTTATATATGCACATTAACACCAAGCTTTTCTTATAAAAACCAAAAACTAAAGAGAATTGTCCTTGATCAAAAGCCAAATCAATAGCCCTTGTTTTCTTAAAGCCACTTGGCTCACCAAGATAATTTAAGAGTAGCAGAGCATCATCAGGTGTGAGACTAGGCTAGATAATATGGCATGCGTGTGACATACTCGATAACCGATAGGAAAAGTTGTAGACTTTGAAAAAGTTCTAAATAGTAGTTTGCTTCAACATCAGATTTTCAATGTAATCTTTTATAAGAAAAACTTAAAATCACTTCAAAAACTCTGAATAATTTTTACATTATTTTTCTCTCATTGGCACTCACAGAATTGATAATATGTTCCCAATAAAAAAAAGTCTACAAAGATTTTAGCAACAAGTATAAGACAGCTGAGGTTCTGTTCCAATAGTGGCAACTGGTAGATTTATTTTCTGAGTTTCCTTTGTGTATCAGGATACTTCAGGGAACACCCAACCAGAAACAAAGCAATCAAAAACCCAAGCTTCATGAAGACATAGATGCACATGAACACTCCCCGAGGAGCTCTAAAGACAGCAGCCCATGCATTTCCTAGGCCTGTCTGTTTTCATTTAACTTCAGTAACAAATACACCCAGCACTCAGGAAACATCAGACACCCTCGAGGTAAGTTAGAAGTGCAAAATCATCTGCTCCTCACCAACAACCCAGTCGGTTGGGTTTTATTGTCCACATTATACAGATGATGGGAATCTGAGGTGACAAAATTTCTGCTTGACACACTGACACACCCAGAGCTACTCCAGGAGCTGTCTGTGCCTTCGCTTGCATCTTGTCTCTTGCTTTGTTTGGAGAGGGACAACAGAATTGTAAGATGTTCCTTTCTAGTACCAGGTCTGGATGCCTTTTTGACAGCGTCCTCATCAGAGTGCAGGCCTGACTTGGTGCCTGTGAAGGCATCAGAAGGCCTTCCTGACAGAGAAAGTACGGAAGGAGGCAGAGCTACTGCTGCCTTTCGGCACTGGCTTTGCCATGGGAGTTAGATTTTATCCACTAACGGAAAGTCTGATCCTGAGAGGCTTCTGTCATCCTTGGCTTCTGCTTTCTCCGGTATCCGGCAGTTGCATCTTCACCGTCTGGGCCAGATCTGTATTATACTAACTGGGCTACTATCTATTTAAAAGTTTGACCTAAATTGACCCAGTTTTTTTTTTTAAGTAGTCCCCTTTACTTGAGTTTTATGCACTGAGTCAATAAACAGTTAACCTTTATTAATATGCTCATCAGTAAAGTAAAGCACAGACATGCACCAACTAAAAGCAGTGCATGTTTTCACTTCTGCAACTTCTTGACTTTGGTGAATTATAATTCTGAGTAGGAGAAAACCATTTTAGAATCCAAAATTGGAAACATTACAAATCACTGGAAGTTATTTTTGTATATGTGCATGCCATTACACATGTTAAAAAGAGAACTCACAAACATTTACAATATGGAATGGTGAGAAAAATGAAGAGGATTTGAGCAGAAATTGGGCATTATTGGTTCGGGGTAATAAGAAATGATATAGAACAAAGACATGGTGTAGGAGGTGCTTCTTCATTTTGTACTGCTCTCATTGGTTGAATAAAGAAAACTTCCTTGGCCTTTTGATAGGGCAGAAATCAGATAGGCGGAATAGACAGGATGGAATGCTGGGAGGAAGGGAAGTGTGACAGACACCATAATTCTCTGGCCCGAAATGGACGTAGGTTAGACCCATGCCGGTAAGCCACATTCCCGTGGTGATACATAGATTACTAGATATGTGTTAAAGCAAGATGTGAGAGTTAGCCAATAAAAGGCTAGAGATAATGGGCTTGGCAGTAATTTAATTAATACAATTTTCATGTGGTTATTTCGGGTATAAGCTAGCCAGGCACCAGGAGCCGGACGGCAGGACACAGCCCACTCCGCCTCATGCAACAAAGACATACTTGAGCACTTTAGCAAAACACCACAAAGCCAACCAGGAAAGCTAAAAACCATGCTGGCCCCATGCTTTTTCAACTTAAACCTCAAATATATAAATCATGGCCCATTTATATGTTTTAGAAAAAAAAAACCAACTCAGTACATAGAAAAAAAAGCACTGAAAACCTTGACTAATAAGAAATTATTTATATTTTTTTTTCTGGGAAGACTGAAAACTGTGTGCCTGATAGGAAGGATCTCCCAGAGCACAGGGGCTCCCTCAGGACACCTCAGGGTCAAGGCAGGTGGTAAGACCAGTTGTGTCCCCTCTTCCCCACCTGCTTCTCCCTCAGGGGCCCCTAGTTAGATGTTCACTAGACAGACAAGCTTCTCTGATATCATGACCTTTGGAGACCACTTAGTGCTGCTTTCCCTCATTTTGCCAACTGTCTAGGTTATCAAGCAAATCACAACAGAATCAAAGTCTATAGAACTCAGTATTCATCCAAAGCAAACTACTTTCAAGGCCACCCTTATGAATCCACACACCAGTACTACAGAGGACTTCATTACATTAACATCCTTGCCCATCCTTGAATGAAAATAATGTGATTAATCATTAATTCCCTGAGGAGGAGGAGATGGCAGCCAGCAACATTTAACTAATTGTTATGAGTCAATGGAAATAAATTAAAAAATAAGATGAAGTCATTATTTTGGAAAGTTCATCTCTCTCTTAAAAAGTCATATAAATGAAATACCTAAAACTGGTTAAGAAAGCTTTTAATTAATAGAACACACACACACATACAAACACACAATAGTGATAATAACATTAGTTATGAAATTATGATAATTTATTATTACATCCTAGCCACTTGACAAGACTTTACGTGAGATGATATCCCTATGACATAACATTACTGTTTTTATAGATGAGATAAAAAGCCCATGCCATGGGTGTGGTATAAACTGTTCTGTTTTGTCCTAGTATGTGTGTGCATGCATGTAGGTGTGTGCATCTGTGTTGTACGCATGCATGTGTGCACATGAGCACACGTGTTCAATGAGTGAATGTTGATTTTCTGTAGCTAAATTCAGGAAAATGCTAGAACCCTGGTATGGCTGGGATGACACTGTCTGCCCCACCAGCAGGGTTGTGTCTCTATGCCTCCTGATATGATCCTATCTTTACAGGCAACTCCGCACTACCCTGTGTCACAGTCTAGTGCTTCACAGACTGGATTAAAAAAGTATATGACCAATGTCTTACAAAATAACATTCATAAGTAACTTCATACACAGAGGAAGCATTGCACAACTTCCAACATCTGTTCTTCTAGGGGGTGAAGAAAGAACACTTACCTTGACTTCAAACTCGAAGTGTTCATCCTTCCCTTGACCACACAGGACATAGCGGGGAATACTAATCTTAATGGGGTCCTTCAGGTCGTCTGGATTTGCTCCCAGAGAACGAGAATACATCCGCTATCAAAGGCACATCAGACAAGGAGAACAAAGAGAACGTAGCATCACTGTGCTGCAGCCAATACCCTGCTTGCACAGAAGAGACAAAACGCGACTCGAGTAGAGAAAGGAGCATGAAACCAGTCTAGTTTATTTAGAGAAATGACAGCTTTCTTTGAAAAAGACATGCTAAGCCTGTCTCCTAACAAAAGCCCATTTCTGTAGGTATACCACTCCAGAAAGTTAGGGTAAAGACACTTCAAAATGTTGCTTGGCTTTGAAGTTTCTTCCAATTTATAAGATCAAGTAAAAATAGGGACAGATTACACTTTCTAGCTTAAAAAAAAAATCAGTTTCTTTTTCTTTAAAACAAAGTCTTTATCAACTGAACATTTTTTTCCTTCATATATCTGACTGCTGCTCATAAAGCTGTAAAACCTGGAAATGTTAAAATTCAATTCACCTTTAACATTTGGCCATTTCTATAATGAAGTTACTGTAGTATGTAAACCACAATTAAGACAAATCCCAAGTCTTTCCTTTAGGCTCCACTTGATTGATAATTGTCTTGCCTGACAAGTATTTATGTTCTGGATGGCAGGAAGCCAGAGGGGTCACAGGAGGATGCAGTATAAAAAATTAATTTTCAAAATGAGGAAGACATCTCTGAATATTCATAATTTACACTAACCCAGAGCTTTAAAAACATAAGACAATATGTTTTTGAAGTGGTAGCAGTAAAAGAAAATAATTAATTAGAATCACACTTATAGCTACATTTGCCGAATACTCACCATATACTGTGGGTGTGCTAACCAGTTTTCATACATTAGTCCTATCAATCCTCATGGTGTCTCCACAGGGGCTAACCATTATGAAGCCTATCTATCAAAAGAGAAGGGGGGCAAATTTGCTCTAGGAGGCAAGTGGGCTGATAACCCAGGGCACGAACGTCACACTGGTACACTACTCCCAAACTGGATTTTAAAGAGAGGCCCTCCATCTAAGATAAACAGGCTAACGAGTACATCACATATGCATAGGTTAAGGTGTTGGAAACTCCACAAATATGCAATGAAATTGAATTTTTTTTTGATGAAAAAGAAACCAATAGGCAATATATAACCTATTCACCAGGGAGAAATGGGGGTCTGGGGTCCAGGCAGGCACTCACAGGTTTGACACTACCTGTCTGCCTCTGGATGTCAGAGGTGGGCAATTTCTATAGCTTCTAATCTAACCGACAGAGTCAATATTCGGTACTGTGTGAAGTTACCAAAGTCGTTTTTTAAATTGTTTTTATTGAGCTTTGTATTTTTCTCTGCTCCCTTCCCTTTTCTCTCCCCTTCCTTCTACCCTCTCCCATGGTCCTCATGCTTCCAATTTATTCAGGACATCTTGTCTTTTTCTATGTTCCATGTAGTTTAAGTCCATGTATGTCACTTTTAGGGTCCTAATTGTTGTTTAGGTTCTCTGGGATTGTTAGTTGTAGGCTGGTTTTCTTTGCTTTATGTCTAAAAGCCACTTATGAGTAAGTACATATGACATTTGTCTTTCTGGGTCTGGGTTACCTCACTCAATATGATAAGTTACCAAAGCATTCTTCCCCTAGTGGTTGGTCATCCACAAGAGTCACCATTTGCTACATGGCATATCTAATTACCTGTCACTGATGTCAAATGCTCAGAGGTGTTTTCCAACCTGAACTCTGCTAATCCTTTGA
The DNA here is from genome assembly GCA_028555095.1 of Dicrostonyx torquatus. Lineage (NCBI taxonomy): Eukaryota > Metazoa > Chordata > Mammalia > Rodentia > Cricetidae > Dicrostonyx > Dicrostonyx torquatus. The sequence goes on from JAQHUG010000009.1 coordinate 10,148,976, forward strand.
CTCACTGACAGTACTCGCCCAAATGACTTTAAATCAAGATCTTCTCTGACATGTTATACGTTTATAAATTTACAGTTGGAAAGAGGAAAAATAATTTAGTTGGTCTGTTTGTACATATTACATTTCTTTTATTGATTTTATTGAGCTCTACATTTTTCTCTTCTCCCCTCCCATCCTCTCCCCTCCCCTTCATGAGGTCCCATGGCCCCATGCTCCCAATTTACTCAGGAGATCTTGTCTTTTTCTACATCACATGTAGATTAGACCCACATATGTCTCTTTTAGGATCCTCATTGTTGTCTAGATTATCTGGGATTGTGATTTGTAGGCTGGTTTTCTTTGCTGTATGTTTAAAACCACTTATGAGTGAGTACATATGATAATTGTTCTTTTTGGGTCTGGGTTTAAAGACGCAAAACAATCTTACACCAGTTTGATTAAAAAGGGGTTATTTATTGGGGGGGGGATAAAACTTACAGATCAATATCCCAAACCACAGTCTTCTGGTCGCAAACAGGAAACAGAGTCTAGCAGTCAGAATGGGAGCCAGAAGCAAGAGAGCGAGCAGAGCACTGCCACAGCTTTTTAAAAGAATGAAACCACGCCCCAGTGGGCTGGTATCTTAAAAGCCATTGGCTGAAGGAGAAGGAGCTCCCGCAGCATGGGTTATCTCACTCAATATGATGCTTTCTAGATCCATCCACTTGCTAGCAAATTTCAAGATGTCATTTTTTATGCTGTGTAATACTTCATTATGTAAATGTACATTTTCTTTATCCGCTTGTAAGAACATGTTTAATGATAAACAATAGCTCTCCACCTACATATGTCAATATTTAGCCTCGAGGTTCTGCTTTGTTTCCCTCAATCCCCTCTATGTCACATGTAGTATCCCAGCTTTCCAAGTAATAGAATGCCATCTTTTTTTTTTGTTTATTCAACTTTTTATTTTATGTGCATTGATGTGAAGGTATCAGATCCCCTGTAACTGGATCTTCAGACAGTTGGGAGCTGCCATGTGGGTGCTGGGAATTGAACCCGGGTCCTCTGGAAGAGCAGTCAGTGCTCTTAACCGCTGAGCCATCTCTCCAGCTCCTAGAATGCCGTCTTTTACAGACCCAAAATGATGTCTTAGGATCATTTGTGCCTATGTATAGGCTGCAGCTATAGGGCAAGAAATAACCTATGCTGGTCACAACGAGGTATATAGTCACTGCTACTGTGGAATTCAAGCAATAACTAACAACTGCTAATACTCCAGGCAAGGGGGCTCGTTGCCCTTACTCTACAACACTTACCTATCTTTTTCTCTACTTCAGTTTCAAAATGAGATAGAACTGAAACCTCGAGTCTGGCTAAACAGTCTCTCCTATGACTGCTAAGAATTTTCATAGCTAAGAAAGCAGTTGTGAAATTAATTGCTGCTGCAAGCAGGGTAGCTTAAGGCACAGGTTAGACATCCTCTAAGAGAAACTAAAAGAAAGCAACAACAAACCGTGTGTCTTTGACAATGCTCCTATGAGTAGTAGTTGAGTGCATTATGTGGATTAGCTGGATCTTAAATATCTACTCAGCTCACACCAACTTAAGGCCCTGTATTGGCTTTTTAATGTCAACTTGATACTAGCTAAAATCATCCAAGAAAAACAAATCCTAATCGAGAAAATGCCCTAAGTATGAGTATGTATGTATGTATGTATGTATTGGGTCTGTGAGCAAGCCTCTGGTGTATTTGATTAATCATTGATGTGGGAGGGCCCATTTCACTGTGGGCAGTGACACCAACTGAGCTGATGGTCCTGGGTACTATAAGAAAACAGGTTGATGAAGCCTCAGGAAGCAAGCCAGTAGGCAGCCCCCTCCCATGGCCTCTGTCTTTAGGTTTCAGCCCTCTTTTGAGTTCCTGTCCTAACTTCTCTGAATAATGGACTACACATTTTAAGATGAACTAAATCTTTCCCTCTCCAGGTTGCTTTTGTTCTTGGTGTTCATCACAGTCACAGAAACTCTTAGACAGGCAGCCTTCTCCCAGAAACACCTGTATGTCGACCATCATCTACTGCGTGAGTTCTTTCTGCTCCTTCAGCTAATACCCTTTACGATACCAGCCCACTTGGGCATAGTCTCTTCTGCTTTAAAAAGCAGCAGTAGCTGTGTGTTCTCTCTCTCTTGCTTCTGGCTGTTAAACTTTATTCCTGATAGTGCAGAGGGCTGTTGTCTGGGACGGTGATCTGTAAGTTTTTTCCCCTTAAATAAATAACGATTTAATTAATCATAATCCCAAACCAGTGTGGGATTGTTTTGTGACTCACACATTCATCTGGTGCCCAACATTTGGTTTTAGAACCTCCCTGGCTCGGCCGCCTGCCGCCAGTTCAGCTTGGCATGAGCCCTCCCTCAGCTGCAGCCCATGCGTGGAGCCAGAAGTTCAATATAGAATCTTGCACAGTGGCTTTTCTTGCTGCAATGCTTTGTATTTTCTTTTTACACACCTCAGACTGGCTTCAAGTCCCCATGACATGGTGTGGGACAATTCTGTATTTTGTCAATTATGTTTTAAATAAATGCTGATTGGCCAGTAGCCAGGCAGGAAGTATAGGTGGGACACCCAGACAGGAAGTAGAGGCAGGGCAATGAGAACAAGAGTATTCTGGGAAGAAATAAGTTCATTCCCCAGTCTTGTCCAGATACCAAAGAAAGAAGATGTGACCTGCCCCTCTGAAAAAGGTACCAAGACATGTGGCTAACATATACTAGAATAATGGTCTAAAATAAGTTATAAAAGTTAATAAGAAGCCTGAGCAACTGGGCCAATCAGTTTATAAGTTATGTAGACCTCTGTGTGATTCTCTTTGGGGCTCCCTGGCTGTGGGAACTGGGCAGGACGGAAACCTCAACAAGAAGGCCCTCATGTTACAATAATCAATGGGTTCTGACACTTAACCAGGATGAGATACTGAAGCACAGCAGACCCTTTGCTGGGAAGAAAGACATTCTTCTCCTTGGTTCTCAGCATGCTTGGAATGAGAAATATTGCCAGGATATTGCTGTCATCCTTGAAGACATTTTAATTGGCAGTAGGTTCAATTTCACCCCTTTCATATGGAACAGATTATTAATGAGCATACAGAAATAAACTACAACAGAAATGAATAAGGGTCTATGACCACACCATCCTGAGTGCACCTGATCAGCATTATAAGTGGGGAGACAGGGATCTGAATATGTCTGAACAAATGTATGATATAGGCATAAAAATAAAAAATGAACATGTTCTCACCAAGTTATTGCTGCATGGTAGACTTCTTTTAATTTCTATGCGAAATGTAGAATTCTCAGAAACAGTTGTGAAAGGTTCTTATCATTCTCCTAAAAATATTTTAGTCTTGGGCAGTAAGAAAAAATAATATAATGTCTCATAAACAACTCTTGATTTGTGTGTGGCTATAGTTTAACCCTAGACATGGGAATATATGCTGAGTCACATAACATCATATCACATGGTTTATAAGTGCTTTTAAGTATAATGACATTGTTTATTTTGGAATCAGTCACTTTTTTTGCAGTGGACAGGACTCCTAGACTCATCAAGGAAGCCAGTGACACATCAACCAAAGACAGAGAGATGAAAAGACCGCCTGTGAGAAAGCAGCAAACTCAATGTGGGTAAATATCTAAGACCTTACGAGAACCTTAAAATGTAATGTGGAAGGATTTCACTTAGAAATAAAAAGCCAGGAACAAGCATGTAATCAGTAACGTGGATTACATGTCTATACATAAGAGATATTATCTTTAAAAATTAAATATTTTTCTGTACTTAATGAAATATTACTTGTGTATATACATAATATTTTTAAAAAAATTGTAGCTGAAACAGTGTAGTTAGATCCTCAGCCAAAAGGCATAAGTAGAATTTAGGCTGCACTGTAAGTGCTTTGGTGAGAATTTTCTCTTCCTATTCAGGCTGTCTCTTACTGAGGAAGTGAACAGGAAATGGCATTAGTATCTATGCAGCTCACTGTAGGCTATGCAAGGGCACTGAGAAGCCTACCTAATTCTACAGGGAGTCGTCAATGTCCTTCTAATCACCAATTATGTACCAGATGGTTAAATTCAGTTCACACATGACCATGACAAGGTCAGCCCTAAGGACTGTCGTCTAATCTCCTGGAGACCAGAAGAAAGCTTTGCTTAAAAAATACAGGCATATCAGGGTTTTTGATATTGTTTCCCCCCTTTAAATTAGATTAATTTAAATTGGAATTACCAAATCTCCTGTCTCTCTTCCCACCATAACATATAATTCTAATTCTTCTTTTTCTAAAATTGCACTTTCCAGCATGTAGTAGTTGGAGCCACTATCCATTAGTCACCTTGTTCTGTCCCAGCAACCTGAAAAGGGGAACCCTAGGCAGACCAATCTGCTACACTGCTGAAAAGGAGGCAGGTCATAAGAAACTGGGATAAAATGCATGTAGGCAGAGAGTAAGAATATGACAAATGGCCAAAAAATGGCCAAAGCAGGTTTGCATTCACTCTAGTGAGGCCCATAGGCCAGGAAGGACCTTATCTTAATACAGTGTGGAATTAAGAGTCAACTTTTTAGGCTAAAGCAACAACATATGGGTAACAGCTCCACATTTTGAAAGCAAGAGTTCCCAGCAGCATAGTAAGAATTATTGTTACCACTGTAATCTACTTTGGTAATAACAAATTTTTACAAAATAAGGGCCAGAGTAATGATATACAATAGAAACTTGTTCCTTTTAATCAGCTAGAGCATCCAGTTGCCTTCCCTACCAAGGAGCTTTCTAGATGACAAAGGTGCATCCTGAACAGACTGGATGGCAATGGTTTGGAAGCTGTTGCTCAAGTAGAGAGGAAGCACTGGAAACTGCTGGATGGGAATTCAGAAGAGAGGAGGCAGAGAGAGAATCATCCACTCTAAGCTTGTGATACAATGCAACTTGCAAAATCCACTTGCGTTGCTCCATTTCAGACAGTGCTTTGAGCAGGCAGACTGAAGATGCAGATTATTACAGGGAGTGGTAAGTAGGCAATGATACCAATAGAGCCCAGCATGGCTACGCGTGGATGCTTCTATCACCTCCACGATGCTAACTGTTCCTGTAGTACACATCTCAAAATAAGGCACGTGTGACACGCGAGCCTAGCTCAGACGGATCTGTAGGTTTCAGCAGAGTCACTTCCACTAGCTCGCAAATCAGCAATGACAAATAAAAAGCCTTTTGTATTTCCTATGCCACTGAAACTTCAAGAGTTGTTTGACACTTGGCAACAGAAGATGGATGGAACATTTTTTACAACAAACATTTGAAGAATGAAGATTCCAAAACTAGATACTGTAGGCTGTGCAACAACATTAGTAAAATGACCTCACTAGAAACTAGGTAATCCAATAAAACAGCCTAGGCATCAAGGAACCATTAATAAAAGAGGTTCAGATCTATTTATCATACATGGTATCTGTGAAAAAAAAGAGACATTTACTGTAATTATTACTGTTGGAAAGCTTAAGTGTGCCCTTCCAGAGGGAAATATGAACATTTCTAAAAACTCAGACTGTATAGACAAACTGTTTCGAGATGTTTTTCAACAAAACCTAAATAAATCCACTCTGCCAAGTACAAGTCTCAGACAGAAGAAGAAGCACTTTAATCAAATTCAGGTGAAATTACCTTTTCAAGTCCTCAAAGAGGTATTTTCTAGAATATATCAGTGAGTCCAACAATGCAAGTGTTCATGCTTCTATTCCAACAACTCAAAATGCCAGAGAACCAAGTACATAAAAACCTGTTTTTCTTCACCTGGAAACTGCCTACAACTGAACTGCTACCTTGGCTGCATATACTATATAGTCTCATACCTGCTCCAATGCGGGAGGGGGGGGTCAGAGGGCGGGAACTCCTGGAAAAGGAAGCCATGGTGGAAAATGGAGCAAGTCTACAGGCTCCTGAAATATTACAATAATCTTCATTCCTACTGGATAGAGCATATCAATCAAACTCTCACTTCCATGAACCATATTTTATTTCCAGGTACAAAGTATGCCTAGGAGAGAGGGGAAAAGCACACTGACAGGACTCTGGAGGTGACTCCACTATGTGGTGAGGTCTGAATAGAACAGAGTCACCTTTGAACCATACAGAAACTCAACGTGTGAGCACAAATATCATGATTTCACATAATGCTTACATTTATTTTATGTTCCATAGAGTAAAAACCCCTAAGGGCCATTATTTGCAGCATGGTAGAATAATGGAGACATGCCTGTCTGAGGTACGTACTCTCTGTTAACCTGACAGATCACTTTTGTATTGCTGCTTCTTCCCGACCATCACAACCTTCTGTCAGCACTTTCAATTTTACTCTCAGTTCTATTGACTACTAATTCTGGGTTGTTGTTGTTTTTTAATTCAAAATACATGTCAAAATAGCGGTATTTAAGAAAAAGTAATACAAATTACAATAGCTAATCAAAAACAAACAAACAAAAAACCTCATCATCAAGCCAGGCGGTGGTGGCGCACACCTTTAATCCCAGCACTCAGGAGGTAGAGGCAGGCGGATCTTTGTGAGTTCAAGACCAGCCTGGTCTACAAGAGCTAGTTCCAGGACAGGCTCTAAAGCAACAGAGAAACCCTGTCTCGAAAAGTCAAAAACAAACAAAAAAATTACAATAGCTGAAAAATGAGGATTAGGAGAAAGGGTATTGATGAGCTATTAGATGGCTCTAATGGTATATTTCAGGGTTTTGTTATCTTTTCTGTTTTGTTCTGTTTTCCCCAAGATAGATAGTGACCTATATAGCTAGAGCCAGGACCAGTCAGTGGTAGTAATTTTCACAATGTTCTTTATATAGTTAAAAGCCTATGGGTGTAAGGCAATGAGGTATGTGTCTATTAGGAGAGGAGTGTTTTGGAAGTGACAAAAGCTTACTCCATCCCCAAATAAGAGAAATCAATTGCCTGGAAAACAAAAAGCTTGCCACTGGTCCACAGAAAACAAGGTTGCTAGGTCACAACACGTTCTCCAGTTCTGTGTTTTCCTGCTCACTTCCCCAGAATCTGCGCAGAGCAAAACAGATGGAAAAGTAGAAACGCTTGAACAGCCTGCCACTCTCTGTTGACAATTCTGATGAGAAGCAGTTGGTAAGTTTCTGGGAGGGTTAGGTTTTCTCATCCCTCTCATCGGTTAGAAGCAGAAAGGAAGGGCCCACAGTTATATTTTACATAAGCCAAAAATGTGACCAGAGCCGAAGGGCCCTCCCTTCCAAGCCAAAGTTAAAATGAGTGGTTTAATGAAATCAGGGACTCAGTCAACTGCCCATAGTGTGCTGAGCTGGGCCCGGCTGAGAGAGGAAGGTGAGCAAATGGAGAAGAGAGGCCCCTCCTCTCCACCAGCTTCTGAGACTCTGGAATTTAGTGGATATGCATCCAAGAGAAAGGACAACGCAAAGTAACAGATGGTATAAATTAACTCAAAACATGTTTTCCTAGGATTGCCACACAGAAGTAGATGAAGTGCAAGCCAAGCCTGGACAGCTGCAAATGAACCGCAGGCCAGCAAACACCTGTCTTAAAGGACTTGAGTGATGGCTGGTCAAGGACCAGGAAGAATGGAAGGCATGGTAAAGCGCTGAATGTCATACAAGCTAATCATATATTTCACAAGACCAAAGAAATAATGCATAGAAATGTTACAAGACAAGGTGTCCTTCTAGGATCAAAATACACACAGTCAACGTTAGACGTGTGGGGGATGGGCTGGGGAGGTTAAAGAAAGCACGGGCATGCTCTGCCTCACAGCTGTGCTACGCATGGCCAGCACGGAGGGTGTCAACGAAGGTCACTGCCAGACTGGGCACCTTTCCAGTCAGCACAAATTAGTGCACTGGAGGCCAGCAGGCACCACCAGATTCCAAGCCACTACACCATAAAACAGACACTAAGCCAAGCAGTCAGAATGCTTTAATCACTTCACCAATAATTGGGCAAAACCAAATTTATGGTCTGAATTTCAAGACAATGAAGCAGGTGGCAATAAGTGTATTTTTTCAGTTCTCTGCTATAAGCTATTTTCATTTTGCTTTATTCAAAATATTTGCACTTCCAATTTTAGAGTCCTGCTTCATTCCCACTCGATTAACTACACTGAGATATTCATATTTTCTTGACTGCTTTCATAATGCTCATTTTATTAAGGATCTACAAGAAAATGTCCTGTATTTAAAGTCTTCTCCCTAGTGTCTTCTTAAGTATGAGATCAGCCAAAGGGCCTCATCCTGAGAATTGAAAGTGAGTTTCCAGACATCATGCTCCTGATTCTGCCCATCCTGAAGATGCAATGGAGTGAGCATCTGGGTGCTTGAGACATTTTGACACTGCTCAGATAGACTACTTTGTGTGTTCAAGGGAAGCCCATGCTTCCTTAGGAAGACCAGCTCTACCGTTGACACTTTGTCCTTCTCTGGAATAATGACACATCTGAACTCACTGAGAGGTTGGCACCTGATCACATCAAATCGCCCATGGGGAGGAAGTATGTTTAGAGAGTGAGTATGGGGGTAAAACACACGGTCCTCCCTCAAGAGGGCCATGTGGGTGTTCATAAGGATGAATGATAGGCAGGGAGCAAAATTGGCTTCACTCTCCAATCTGACGGTGGTATAGAGCAGTAACTGAACTTCAGCCAGAGAAGGAACGCTGACCTCCATATTTCCATGAAGAAAGTAAACCATATCAACTAAGGTGTTCTGAAAATTGGAAGACAACTCAACTCCATTTGCCAAATTTAGAGCAGGGATTTCTGCTTTCAAATCAAGAGAGAGCTGAACCAGATCTTGCTGGAGCAAAGGGTGACTTGTGGGGGCAGCATCTTCAGACCCAGGCATCAACACACCCAAGAGGTCCTGACAGAGTTGTTGAGAGAGCCTCTTGTTATAAGTGAGCACAGTAAGCAGGAGGTCCTGTGTGGAGCCCAGTAATCGAATGCTTTGCCCACCAAAGCCAACCTGAATCTCCTTCAGTGCAGAGAGAGGGAAAACATGAAAGATGCTCATGGAATCTGGGCAATTATCTAACAGGACCAGAGCATACAGAGTTGAGGGCAGCAGGAGCAAGCATGCAGCCTGAGGCTCAGGCTGGGTACAGTTAGCAACAGCAAGCCAGTAAATGCCTTTGATAGCCTTTGCTATGGCCAAAGGCTCTGGCATAGAACAAGTCATGTGCTCAAGGAGGTCTGTGAGAGGGTACTCTTGAAGCTTGCGCATTTGCTCTGGGAATGATACAAGGGTCTGCTTAAATGCAGTGATCTTCCCAGCATCTTCATAATCAAGACAGAAAACTGAATTTGGCCAGGAGTCTGGTGAGCCTGTAGATGTGAAGGTTAAGTCTGTGGAAGGCACTGTGCTCTTGGCTGACCTTGGGCTTCCTTCATCTTCACTGTTAAGGCTGTCAATCTGAGTTTCAGGAAGAGGAGGAGGATCTGACAGCATCATAAGTGACCTCACAGGCAGGCGTAGGGGTAAGTGCTCCAATAGTGGCAGGCCTCTGATGAAAGTTGTCACTTGGGAGGCCAGTTCACCTGAGTCATACATACTCCCTACATGCTTGGCTTGGCTCATTACTTTCGTCCCAGCCTGTATCAGGTGACCACTGGTGTCTTTATACAGGTCTGAGAGCTTGTGGTAAAAATATCCCAGTCCTTTCTTTGCTTCTGTCCTGATACTGACTAGCGGAGCTAGAAAGCGAGTGTTTTCAGCATCTAACTCTTTCTCATTTTGCTGCTCACCACACAATGTGGAGGCTGATGTGCTCTGAGGAGAGGTGCCAGTGGGATGCTCCTTTTGAGAAATGCTTTCAGAGAGAACAAAGCACTGCACCCTGCTTTGCACCACTTGCTGGCTTCCTTTGTTTATTGGTGCTAGCTGGGACATGTGTTGCAGCAGTGTCCAGCTGGACTTGATTCCCCAGCTTTGTTTCTCTTCATGAGTCATCAGCCCACTGCCATTTTCTGATTCACTCTGAGAATTCTGTGCATCTCTAGTGTTGATTCCACTAAGGAAAGTGATTTCAGGCAGATGAACACATTTTGGCTCAAGGTGGTCAGAGCTCCCAAGGTAACAAAGTTTATCACCAGTGTTCTTTAGTACCTCAGGCCCTGGGGGCACAACCATTCTCTCTTGGGAGGCCATGAAGAGAGCTGTGGGTAGTGAGGTGCTCTGTGATGTAGGATGGCTCCAGTGGCTGCTCAGACCCACCTGACTCTCTTCTTCTCTAAGGATGCTGGAAGAGTCAGTATCATCTTTGGGCAGTGGGATAACACACCGTGCAGACCATGGCTGTCTTTTCTGTTTAGGATGTCAAAAGAGGTTGAAATGGGGTTTGACTCTGGGATTCTTTTGCACATCGTGAGTCTCGCATCCATTGGTTTCATTGGAGTGCATTAATTGAGAGGTGAGATAGAAAGCCTAAGTCATTTGTGCTGATTGATAGATGATTTAAGAAAAGATGATTGATTCACATATAGAACATCAATTTCCATCTTACACAGTCTAACAGATCGGTAGACATTTGGATAGAAACATTGTGTAGGATTTTCCACAGTATCCATTTCTTGGTCTGTGATTGCATTTTCTCCGAGGTACATCCCCAAACTTTTGATTCATTGTTTAAAAGGTCACAGTTAGCTGTATGACCACATTGCAAACATGCCCATCTCTTTTTTTGGTTCATTTCATGTAAGTCTTTAATCATCTTCTCCCTAATTAGAAGACCATTACTGATACCTAAAACCTTCACTAAGGAAGACTTGCTGCATGCCTATTATATGTCGGGTGCCATGGAAACAAAGAAATAAAAGGCAGCTTCTTGTTCTCCCACAGGTACTGACTAGAAAGATGTCCAAAGGAAGCTAATGTCATTACTGGACGACTAGTAGGGGGAATAGGTGTGGTCGCAGTGAGTCAAAAACTATGACCACCACCCTTTTTCTCCCTGCTCAGTAATGGGCAGTAGATAAGGTGTGCAGATTTCTATCACCTAGCAATAAAAAACAGTACTTGGGCTATATGAGAATGACATTCTCTTTGGTGGAAGAAAACAGAAGTGAATTCTTACCAATTGTATGCTCTAATAGCATCTGTCCACCAGAGAAACAAGACAATTGATCAAAGGTTTTCTTTGTACCACTGCCAACTATATATCTATAAAATGAACAGGTTTAAAAAAAAAACAGAAGCTTTCAGTTTCATTTCCACCGCCCCTCATATCTGATCTTTATTATATAATTCTGCCTTTTAAATGCAGACCAAGAGAAAGTATACTGTTGCTAATGAGAAACCGGGCACAGATACAGGGCATTCAAATAAAGCCAACGAATTTTTAGGCCTGCAGGATTCCCTTTAATTTTATGTTTATATAATAGTTTGCCTTCTCTATTGGCCATTAATCTCACTGGAACTTCAAAATTCTAATTATGCAACTAAACATTAAGAAAATTTAATCACACAAGCATGCCATAAATTTAAACAACCCTATCAATCTGAAAAATCACTACCTACCTCGTATTTTAGCTTACGTTGAGTGGTGCCATTGTGAAGTTCCTCATTACTCTGAAAAGAAGAGGAAAGCCTCTGTATTAAATTATAGCAAGCTCATAGAGGGGAGAAAAAACGGATTCCATTACAAGTATTTATGAGAACAAAATTCTAAAGAAACATACCTGCCATTCAAAAATGACAACCATTCTTCAGGATTTACATTCACAAAGTAAACAAGTCTCTTACCGATTTATTTGCAAGACAGAGAACTAAACCACTAACTTTTAATGTTAAGTTTAAAAAGCAAACTTACACTCAATATCTCCTTAGCCTGAAAGTTATGAAATTCAGTACAACAGTGCCTCAAAAACAAAAACCAACAAAGCTACACATACAGGTCCTATATGACTCAGGTATTCTGCTTCAGAGACTATATCCAAAGTACTCAGTCTTCATGGATCAGAGAAACCCACATGGCCATGTTTAAGCAGCACTATTCATAATAGGCAAGTTACCAAATCAGAGAGGTGCCCATCAATGTGTGACTGGATAAAGAAAATGTAAAATGTAATGTGCATGCATGTGTGTGCGCACACAGATTTTGCAATGGCATTTCATTCGGCCATAAAGAACAGCAAAACTGTGTCAGTTACAAACAAATGGATGTAATGGATCATCACATTATACAAAACAATCCAGATTCACAAAAGAGGTATCAAGTCTTTTTTCTCAAATGAGCAATTGTAAAAAAAAAAAAAAACAAAAAACAAAACAAAACAAAGACTAAGCCCTATCAGGACATGAAAACAGAAGAAATACAAAAGTAAGGATGTGGATGAAAATCAAGGGGAAGTGGATGAAAGAGGATGATGCTGTAATGTATAAAATCATATTGTATGTATGGACAAAAGTATCACAAAAATGATTACTTTGTAAAATTTATATATGCTAATTAAAAAGACATGAGCTGTCATTTGAAAAGAAACAACTTACAAAAGTATACATTTCAAGAAGAGTAGTATATGTCTACTTGAAATAATTTACAAAGGAAATTATGTATTATAGAAATTGGTTTTATTTGGGAAGAAAACAGAAAATGTTACATGTAGAATTTTTAGAAATCAAAGCAAATAAAAAATGTTTAGAACCTTAACATGTGTATTTAATGAATGTTTCCTCAGAATTATAAAACTGTAAAATAAGCTACTCTTCAATTAATTTTATCTGAAAACTATTTGGCACCATCCAATTGATATTTTGTGCTCTTTCTGGAACATTCCACGTCTGAATGTTCATTAAGCAGCAGTAATGACCATACAACCTGGCTCCGTTAGCTCACCTTCATCACATCAGCAGGTGCATGGCTGGCATCACCAACCGCCCTGTGCAAATCATGAAGACGTCTTTGGACTTCTTCTTCTATGTATGCACTGATCCTGAAAACCATGGAAATGTGACAGTTTTGAAAATATCTAACTGGTATACACAGTCACTATGTATGCTTTCTTGATGCCCCATATACTAGGGGTTATTTCATTCCTAAGGCATATATGATGGAACTAGAGATCATCGTGTTAAGTCAAAAAGCCTAGAGTATGAAAGTTAGGTATCAGGTCTTTTCTCTCATGTGTGCTATTTGGAAAAACTGAAAACAAAAAGCAAGCCCTATTAGGACTTAAAATTTCTGATATTTGTTTTATTTATTACATATAAATGAAAATTTGGGATTCCAAACTATTTTCTTTTTTTCTAAGAAGAGTGGTACTATGCATTCACTCTCTGGGCTTTTCCCAAGTGAGGACAGGATTGCATAAGTAAGTAAGAGGAAATTCAAAGTGAATGGAGAGTAGGCTGTTCCACTGAAACCCTCCTTGGAGCTTAGCAGCAGCAGCAGCACATTCAGGGTAAAGGCAAATCACAGCCATGGAATCAGAGGCTCTGTGTTCATAGATCCCACTGTAAGACAGACCACAGGGTCTCCTCCTTTGGAAGTTATTAATGATAGTTATTTCTTAAGAACAAGGCCCTTTATGATGATTACTAAAAATTGAAAAGAGGTGGAAGAATACTCTAAGGATAGACTGTTCATCTAGAACAGTGTCTTGCATTCTCCTGGCCTATCTTGTAATTCCAACTAGGTTATCTACATGTGGCCATTGAGACCACATCTGAAAGTTATGCAATGTGGATTGCTTGGCAAGGGGCCACAAGAGAAAGGAAGTCAGAAACTATTGATTTATAAAATGGGTGTCAACAAATATCTGGTGTCTCATAGGAAGCATCTGAATCTGTATAAAATTTCCACATCAGCCTTGACCATCAAAGTGGTGTTCAGTGCAGTCTCTGATCGGTCAGATATAGTCCAGCAGAAGAAACAGTCAAGAGGAATAATAGGATGCAAGAGATCTGATAAGGAAAGTGGGAAAAAAGGGGGCAGTGGCTCTTCAGGCAAAGCGGAGGGAGGTAACTTCAGAACAAGGAGGTAGGTAGGTAAAATAACAACAAGGATGTCTGAAAAAGGCCAGCATAATCATACTATTAACTATTTACCCAAAACAAATGTGTAATAATTTAACTCTGTATGTGTGTGTGTGTGTGTGTATATATATATATATATATATATATAATTTTAATGAACTCTTCTCATCTCGGCTATTAGAGCTCCTGCCAAGAGCCAAGACCACCTAACAAAAACACCAATACCAAACATGAGAATCCTCATCTGAGTTATTAGCCAGGGATGTCCAAGAGACTCCCAAAACATACAGCCAACTGCTGTTATACTTGGTTGCCCCCTAGAGATAGAAGTAAGTCCCTATTGCTGAAGACGCCATGTACTTCTGAAACAGATCCCACAGACCTCTGAGCTGGAACTGTCCTGAATGTCCCCTTCTGTAAACTAGCTTTCATGGTATTAGAAGGTGCCACATAAACTTCCAAAGGAAGGAGGCAAGCAACATACTCAGCTTGATACCTATGAAGCACTATGATGATCCAGCATTGCAATATATCCCTAATGGTGTAGTAGTGGCACACACACCTTGGAGGTAAACAACAGCTCTATAATTAGACTTATTATAGAAAATAAAGACTCATTCAAGAAAAACAAAATCATGCCTGGTACTATAAACCTATCTAACAACCTAGTGCTAGTGAAATCATGATTATTGTAGGAAAATCTACAACCACTAATTTACTAAAGTATCATAATCCCTAATTACATTCTAAATATTTGTCATTATACCCACATATAAGTGTAGTCTTTACCTCATCAAGGAAACTTCTCGCAACAGACGGAAACTGCTACAAAAAAGTATAACCAACCAAAATTGAGAGTTATTGACCTTGCCCCATAGTCAGATTGATGACTATCTTAAATGTAACCATAGAACCTTTACCCAGCAACTGAAGGAAGCAGAGGCAGAAAACCACAGCAGAGCACTGGGCTGAGTTTCCAAAGTCCAGTTGAAGAGGGAAAGAGTGAGAATATGAGCAAAAAGGTCAAGACTATGATGGAGACAGCTTACCTGAGATAGTGGGAGCTCACCAACTCTGGACGGACATGGAAGGAACCAGCATATGACCAAACTAGGCCCTTGGAATGTGGGTGACAGTTGGATGGCTGGGGCAGACTGTGGAGCCACTGGCAGTGGGACCAGGATTTATCCCTACTGTTTGTACTGGCTTTTGGAACCTATTCTCTTTCGAGACATACCTTGCTCAGCCTAGATATAGTAGGGAAGACCTTGGTCTTTCCTCAATGCAATGTGCCTTACCCTCTCTGAGGAGTGGATGGGGTATGGGGTTTGGGGGTAGGGAGTAGAAAGAATGGGAGGATGAGAGGGAATGGGAACTGGGATTGGTATGTAAAATGAAAACAAAAACAAAAATCAAGATTCAGAATTATGGAGCCCATTCCCAATAGATAACATCTACAAAACACTACTGCAGCTAAGGCTCAGGGAACATTTTGGAAGAGGTAGATATAAGACTGTAATAGCCAGAGAATCAGGGAGTTTGGTGTGAGATTGTATCTCCTGGTAACATGAGAACACACATAAAAATCTCACCAACACTACTGCCCAAACATGAGCTGAGCAAGGATGACACCAACAGACATGCCAAAGTGGATAGGGAAAAGTCCATGAGGCTTCAACCTTACACAAAGAACTATAGGCAACTGAGGAAAGCAGGAAGACAGATAGTCTTCCCCAGAAAACAGCATACAAACTTGCTGTTCAATTCCAAATGGTTAGCCCAAAAAACATACATACAAGTAACATTATAAAGACCAAACAGGTTACATTTAGGAATATATATGTATATACATTTATGCATACAATAACAATTAGTGAAAAAGAGGCTATGAATTTGAAGGAAAACAGAAAGGTATATATGGGTGGGCTTGGAGGGAGGAAGTTAAGAGAGCCACATTGTAATTACAATATAAATTACAGTAGCTCAGACTGTTCAAAGCAATCATTACTTAAGTATAGGATAGTATCCCCCAGTTCCACAAATGTGTCCTTCCCTTCCCCCTTCTCATTCACTCATTCATGTGTGTATGTGTATGAGTGTCTATATATGTGCATGTGTGAGCGGATGCACATGTGGTAGAGGCCAGAGGAAAATCTTGGATGTTGTTATTTCTCAGGTGTCATTCATTCTTTGTTTTTGAGAAAAGATCATTTACTGGACTGGAACTTCACAAGCAGGGATCCACTTGTGTCTGTCTCCTTAGGTGTTGGGATTACAAATGTTTCAATACACCTGGCTTTCTTTTTGTTTTTATTTTTAACATGGGTCCCAGGATCTTCGATCTGCAGCCTATAAGGCAATCATTTTCCAACTAAGTTATCTCCCCATGTTTATGCCTTCATAATTAAATAAACAAGTATTTGTAAATATTTTCAAAATCCTACCAGTGATTTGTATTGCTGACCAACAGAGAAATGCTTTTCTAAAATGCTGGGTAAATATACTAATATTTCAATAGAGTAGCCCAAATAAAAGGTAATATGTACTTTTCAGTGTTGAAACTAAAATCATGTATAACTGGCCATGAGCCAAGGTCATTTACAGATGACCTCCCTCACCTTATGGCCATTTTAAAACTGGTCCCATGTAAAACACGGACCTATACTAGGAGGCTCATGCCATTCTGCACGCATTTTGACAACCATTGAGCTCCTAAATCTAGACTGCAAGGCTGCCCAGTTAGATATTCCCCCCATAGAAAAATTCAATTAATTCTCTGATCTGGTTCTTCCAACCTGACCTCTGCATCACTTTGTTCTGGGTGAGTTGGTTTCTCTGTACCTTTTAATTCTACCATCTCACACACAAACTATTTGAAGCATGATGTTTTGGATTTGGCTGACAGGTTCTTAGGTCCTTGATTCTCTTCACACTATCTCTCACCCAGCCACAGGCCAGGCAGCAGCTGACAAAGACAGAGGTCATCTCAAGCATAGTTCTACCATTGCGTCTGATAAATCCCTCCATAGGTAAACTAGACAATATAGGTACAATAAGTCATTACATGGAAACACAGCAAAACATGGCATCAGCTGAATGTTGAGTACCTGGCGTCCATCAGTGGAGCCAGATGAGAGTTTTCAGCACTGGGTGGCAAGCTGGAAAGAGAAGCTTTCCCCTCTGAGGTCCCATGATGAGGTCTTTGAACACCATCCACCTCACAGATCTTCTGTTTCAGCTGGTGGATTTCATGTTCTAACCTACAAAGATATGAACCACATAACTCCATTAATTAATAGTATTACACAAATACATTCTCTGTAGGGAGCTGTTCTAAAAACCCCAGGGGAGCCAGAAAAACTTCTAGTGCAAGGAGTTTTCCCTTCTAGTAGAAAAGGTGTCAACTATAGAAAAAGGACCAAGGTGAAAATGAGCCATGAGAAGGGTACAGGACAAGAGTTGCAGGAATCTAAGGCTTAGACTTCCTAGTCACCAAGGACGAAAGCACTTCTGCTGTGTCGTAAGCAAGTCCTTAAAGGTGCTGCCCAGGATTTTGAATCCCTTAAACCTTGAGTCAACAGAGTTGGTTGTGGACTATATATCCAAATCCTGTTATGTACTTCTGCTTGACATATAGTTCCGGGTTGGGTCTTCAAAGGTCACTGGAATTATGGGCATTTGGAGATGACAACAGAAGATGCTCCAAGAACAGAAACCCATCGGGCAAAGAGACTGTGGCACAAGACCCAGGAAGACACTTTGGCCAAGATAGAGGGAATGAGAAGGGGAACCAAGGAAGATAGATCTAGAAAGTAGAGTTACATGAGAAATTAAAATGAGTCACAAATTGTGAAACCAAAAAGCATTATTGCAGATGGCAGCTGGTATATGTTTTAAGCTCTGCACTGTAAGAAATTCAGGTGGCCCTGACTCCTAAACAATCAGGCTGAAGGGCCAGGCTCAATGGCATATTTAGTCCAAGAACAGAAGACTCAGCAGCTGATAAGCACAGCCCACTCAGTGTGGCGTGTGACTACAGATAGGCATTGGACCTGGACTTCTACTGCAGGGATCATATGCGCTCAACTAATCTCTCTCGCTTTCATAATTCCTCCAAATCAGAAATGTTAGTATCAAAAGCTGATACTTCTTGATGCCACCAAGCCTCTGGTGCCACCACCAGTAACTTGACTGTTTCATCCTGAACATGAAGGCCATGTTCTTAATTCTCAGAGGTGTGATTCTGGGGCAGGAGGGGAAGCACTCATGGCTTCCATGAGAGGAAGCTTTCAGATCAACTCAGGTCTCACTTATCTACTGATGAGAAAACAGTTCCTGAGCATCCATTTGCAGAACATCCAGTGTTTTCAGAACAGGAGAGAACTAGCATCGAGGAGGGTACATGGATCTGAGCACGGTGGAACACGCCTGTAAATCTGGGGGGTGGAAGTAGATCGAGGTTCATGGTCCTCCTGTGCTAGATAGCAAGTCTGAGGCCAGTAAAGGTTACGTGAGACCGTACTTCAAAACACTGCCACCAACAACAAGTAAGAATGGTGAAAGGGACCACATGTATGGCAAAGGATCAGGGACTGCTTCAGACAGGGTCTCAACAATGACAAGCAGGATGCAAGCAAAAGACAGCAATATTCATGCTCTTCTGACGCTTGCTGGGTTTTCTCATGGCATTCTCCCAGGCTAAACCGTTACAGAATCTGTGCTGAGGTTACTTAGCATGGACGTTTGATTGGGACCCTAAATACGCGTGAGATTTATATAAATAGCGGGGCTCAAAAAGGACAGTACCTAAAACACATGCTATGTGAATTACTATCCTGTCTATATTTCAGCCACATTACAAGCCCACTAACAGCTGGGACCTAGACCAAGCCCCTAATCTGCCACTTCCTGCATGCCACTGGAGCCCATAACCTATAATATAACCATTATAGGTTCAAGTTTCCTACTTTCTGCCTGGGGGTGATGTCTTTTCTTCATAGGAAAACTCAGGGATAATACACACATGACATTTTAAACACATTTCGAGTTACATGGGATTATTCCTTATGGGGGCATCATGACTACAATCATCATCACTGTTGAGGACTCTAATAGCAGAGTTGACTAAACTCTGAGTATTAGCCGTTTTCATTGTATCTTTCCTATAGCGACAAGAGAGCTTCTTAGTGGAGCCGCCTGATGCATGCCACTGGGGCAGCTGGAATGAGCAATGGAAAGGTTAGCTGTGGCATAGCTTAAGCAGTTCACATGGCATCAAGGAACTATTGGGCAAACACATGTAGTGCAGTGCTATCCCATCTGGTCCCACATGGTGTCCCATGTGGTTTCAATGTTTCAGTTGGTCAATTTCACAAGGGGCCATGTCAGGCTGCACAGCCAGTCCTGGCTTACCTGTGAGAAGGCAGAAAGAAAATAACATGTAGCAAAAATATCCGTAGAAAGCTGCTGAAGCAATGAAGGCAAAACAAAGTTCCCAGAATTCATCAGCCTGAATTAGATATTGCTGAAGTCTGTGTCCTCAGAACTCATGAAGCTAAGTGCCTCCTTGTGAGGTTTTCGAACTGCTGACACCAAGGAATCACTTCCACAGAAATTTCAAGACCATGTCTGTTATTACAGAGTATTAATACTGAATGGCTGGTTGATAAGTCAGGGACATCAAGCTAAAAGCTCAGGCTGCCTCTTTCTGCACACTGCAGGATACAAATTGAGAGCATGCCCTCCACTACTTTAAATTTCCTGGGGCTAGAGCTTTGTCCAGCAATTTCATTTACATAACATACCTGCAATCATTTTCTTAAACCTCTGACCTACTTCTCTGAAATAATAACATTATGGTTTTGATTGTTAGTTTGTTTCTGTTTTGCCTGAAGGAATTACCAGAGAGTGACTGTAAATGGAATCCATAGGATAAGCAGATCACTTAAAAGGAAGCAGTCTTGACCTTCTCAGGAAAATGATGGGTAACATATACAGTTAACACTCTGAGAAGGTCTTGCCTGTCTCACAACTGTACTGATGCCTCTGCCAAATACTAAGTTTGGGTCTTAAGGCTAATAGAAAGAGCACTGCTGATTATGGGTGGGATAAGACAGAGTTCCAAGTCCTCCCACATGGCCTTCAGTAAGAACTATGAACAGAGGCACAGCATGGTGGTACATGCCTTTAATCCCAACACTCCAGAATCAGAGACAGGCCGATCTTAGTGAGTTGGAGGGCATGAGTATCAAGTTCAGCCAGACATACACAGTAAGAGACAGTCTTTAAAAACAAACAAGCAAGCAAGCAACAAAAACCAACATCCAACAAACAGGAGTTCGCTGAAAAAGCGATATCTATGTTGAAGATTCTGCAGACTGATTGACTAAATAGACTAATTAGCAATAATGAGCAGTTGGAATTTTACAGATGGAGAGCAAAACTAATTTTTGGCAGTTTTTATTTTCTGTTAACAGTCACTTATCAGTTATATGTATCATATCTAACCCAATGACTTTTTAATCCTTGGAATGTTTTCCTAAACTTGACATGCCTAGCCTCCACCAATCCAATGGCTAACTATGTTTCAGATAACATCTAAAACCTACTGCTGAGATTATCTGCTCAGTCTATGGAATCCACTGATGTCTTCGTCAATGTATTTGGTAAATGCATGATTTATGACTTTGATTTGTTGGAGAAAAATTTATATGACTACTTCAGAGTGGATCATATCACTCAAGACAAGTAAAATCTGTGTTCCCTGGCTGTAGTCACTCAGATTCTTTAATCTCTCTAGAGCAAGAGCTTTGCTTTGTGTTGGTAGCTCAACTGACCAGAGTATGGAGCTGAAACAAAGGCGCCCTAAGTGGTGAAGGACACCCAGGCAGTAAGAGACAAATCAACCAAGGCATGTCCCCACTTTGCAAACTGGTTATGTTCACACACAGGTGGCCTTTAAGCTCTCTGGGAGTCTTAGCACCACTGCAGGATACTAGAAAAGATGCTCCTAGATTTCTATACTTACTTATTTCAGAGTCTAACCCTGGTAATAATGGCAACAGAATAGAAAGATAACTATTCTTTCTTTACCCTATCAAGAGAGATTGCTTCCCAGTTTTCTTTCTAAAACGCTGACTTTAAGGGTAGTACAGCTACCTGATTTTAGTAGGAACCAGTCAGAGATTCACAGTGCATGAACTGGGACAGGACTTCAATGAGGCCAGTGCTGCTCACAGAGAAGATGTGAAATCCTGGTGAAGGAGGACAGGTGTGGGAGAGAGAAAGACATGGGGTGGTAAGAAGGCAAGGACAGAGATGAGAAGGGAACATGGAGGAAACAAGGTGGGGGTGAGGCAGGGATAAGAGAGAGATAAAGGGCAGGAACCTAGGCTGAAGCTCACCCAGTTCCTGCCCTTGTCAAACTACTAGAACACACACCTATCCCACAGGTCACTGTAGTGAAGGATGAGGACTTTTCTTTCGTCTCTGTGCTTTTCTCAATTTTATGTCAATGATTCTAAAATAAGGATCTTATGGACAAACAAATAAAAATTATTAGGGGTCCTTCTATTAGGTTGAGTTTTGTTTTGGTTTTTGTTCCTTTGTTTGTTTTGGTTCTGAAATCCTTTTGCCTATTTATTAGAGTGCATAAAGCCTACAAGAATCACTTCTCTAAACAGTGAGAAGCCACAAGAGGCAGAAAATAAGCAATCACTTAGGCCTACCCCATGCTTCACTCCCTCTGCCTTAGCCTTACCTTGCAGGGCCCTTCTCAAGGTCCTCTTGTTTGGCCTCCAGACTGGCCTGCATCCCTGAATGCTCGGTGCTGTGGAGAGAGCTAAGTTTCTGCTTCTGCTCCTGGACCTCCAGATCCAGGGTGGAGCACCTCTGTAGGGCAGACCACCTCTGCTCTAGCTTGGCCACAGCCTGCTCCAATGCTTCTCTCTGCTGATTCTCCTGGGATTCCAGAATCTCCTTTTCCTTTTTTCTCACATTCTCTTCCTGTCTGGCAACATTAGCTGTGAACTGGAAGCTGGCCGGGAGCTGCTGCAGCTGGCTAGCATTAGCTTGGTACTCTGTGACTGGCTCTTCTTTTTTTTCCAGTTCTCTCTCTACTTGGTAGAGAGTGTTCTCTAGACCCAGGGCACCTCTGTCCAGGATGTCAAGAGCTCTCTGCTTTTCTTCCACGAGAGCTGGCAAATGATTTTGCAGAAGATCCCATAGCTGGCACTCTTTGCTTTGTAGCCTGGACTGTGCAGTCTTTATTTTCTCTAGGTCTTCAGGCCGGTAAAGGATTTTACTGTTATCTGTTGCCGACAAGCTAGCTTCCTCGTGGGCTTTCCATCTTACATGCTCCAGGTCTTCCTGCTCTTCTTGGACTTCTTTGCTTAGAAGGTCTTTCTGTTGGACTAGGTCCTTCTCCAGGTTTGCTAGCTTGACAAGCTGCCTTCTCTTGAACTCTAAGAAGTACAGCTGAGCCCTTTCCAGTTCATCCTCACATGTGTGATTCCCTTGTGCTCCAGCCTCTTTGGCCCGCAAAAGGGCTTCCTGGATGGCTTCCAGTTCCCTCTTTTCCTCCTGGGACCGCTGGACCTCTCCAGGACAGGGCAGTGGAACAGTCTCCTGCCGCTCACGCAGCTGCTCCTCCAGGTGTGCCACCAGCAGCACCTGTTCCTTCTCTTGCTCCTCCAGCCTCCTTTTCTCCAGCTGCAGCTTGGCACTCTGGGCATCTTGTTCTCTGTGCAGCTGGTCCAGCTCCTGTAATACCTGGACCTTCTCGGCCTGCTCATGGCTGGTGAGTTCTTGGAGTCTGCGAAGCTCCTCTCTGATGCGGGATAAGCTCTCTTCCTCTTGCCTCCTCTGATGCTCAAGTCCCTGCTGCTCCCTGAGCCTCTCTTCCTCAAACCTTTCCTTCTCGGCCAGCAGGTCCTTGAGTTTGTTTTCAATGTGGAAGCTGCGGCGTTTGAGGCTTTCCTCCTGTTTGCGGATCTGCCGCTGAACGAGCTCTGTTTCCTTGCGCCTGGTTTCCACCTCCTGTTGCATTCGCTCTAACTCTGCCTTGTCTGATTTCTGCTTTTCCTCCATCTCTTCGATGAGTTTCCTGCAATGTAAATGCTAATTGGTCATTATTTGATCACTAGATTCAGTGTAGTCCAACTTCCCCCTAAGTGGACTGGTTCTGAAAACACAGGCAACATAAAACCAAGCCTTTCTTTAGAACAAATGAAGAGGAAGTGCTTCTCATTCATGTTTTCAGAAGAATGCCATTTCATTTTCATTTGATTTTATTTACTGTCTGGTATATCGTCTGCCTAGTCTCCTGAAGTAGCTTCTGGTATTATCTCTTTGTGACGTCTAGAATCATGTGTTATGTAGGACATAACTAAAAAATCGCACCAAGCTCAAAGAGAAAAACACCATGTCCATTTTAAATTTAAATGTGGCTTGTTTTATTCAGTCCAATGACTAAACTACAACAGACATTTAGTTACAAGATGACATTAAGTAAATATTTTTTTGCTCTCTTCAAGTCACTGGAGATGAATAACAAAGTCAAAATAACGGGCAGTAGGCTGTTTCAATTCAAAGGAGAATCCTATATGGTCTTTAGCATTTAATCACTGGTTCTGAGCAAATTATATTCATCAAAATGGCCTCCAACATTGCAAACAACCGGAGTCTGTTAGGACACTTGAACATGCAGTGTCACATGCTGTGCTTCCTATACAGGTGCAACTGCTGCTTACCTGGCACAAGAGGAGCTAGGGGAGTTGGAGTGGTCTCCAGAGCAAGAGCATGCAAGGACAGTGCTCGAAGTTGACTTCCATCCCCAGACACCCAAATTCCTGATTAAACTCATTCCCATGAGCAGTTTAACCCCAAATTCTAGAAATATGTAATTATGTTTCAGATCATCTCTAGCTTCTTCTTCAGTGCCTACCCAGTCTTAATCTACTTCATGACTTGTTAAATAGAGCAAGGAAAAAGAGAAAATATGTGTGAATTAAACATGTCTCAATTAAGCGGCTGTATACACACACACACACACACACACACACACACACACACACAATTGAAAGCAAGCAAAGAAGGAAAAAAAATGAATTACAGGTGGGAAAACACCAATAGCCATACAGAAAGTAAAGATGTTTAAAAGGGCAGTGGTGCTGGTTGTGGTGGGGTATGCCTGCTTTCCCAGCACTTGGCAGGAGATGCAGCAGGCCAGCTTAGGTCACATATTGAAACCCTATCTAAAAGCAAGCAATGCAGTCAAAAAAAAAAAAAATCAAAGGTTGGGGATAGAGCTCAGTGGAAAAGCATTGGTCTAAGACAGTGGTTCTCAACCTCCCTCGTGCTGTGACCCACATGTTGTGGTGACCCCACCATAACATTATTTCTTTGCTACTTCATCACTGTAATTTTGCTACTGTTATGAATTGTAATGTTAATATCTGTGTTTCCTGATAGACTTTAGCAACCCTGTGAGAGCGTCAACGGACCACCAAAGTGGTTGTGACCCAAAGGCTGTGACTCACTGTGCTTACATGTAGGCAAAACATGAGTAAACTTAAAATAAAATAAATAAATCTTATTTTTTAAATTAAGTTGAAGATGGACTGTTACAAAGGAAAATGCTTTTTATCTTTCATCCTTTTAAATTCACGACTTTTAAAACCCCAAGAATACTAAGAAAAGATTTGGGGTTAATTTCAACAGAGCTCAGATATTTAATTTACTACTATTCCCCTTTTCTCACAAGTATTTGAAGATGAACTGCTTTGAAAATTTAAAGTCAATCCCTTGTAAGAAACTACCTACAGCATCAGACATGGAAAGAGCAGACTCAGAGAGGGAACAATGGAGACAGAAGAGGTGACGCAGGGAGGACACTAACAAACATGCAGGCCTCACCCAGCTTACCTTTTACTTTCTAGTTTTTCTAGTTCTTCACGCTGCTGTCTCTCAAATTCAAGTCTGATGAAATCAAATGAAAATAAGTCACTTCTATGAAGGAGCCTTTCTCTCTGCACACAGAATCACACACTGGAGCACAGATTCGTCTATTACTTTAATTACTATGGATTAGCAAGTTTAAAACGCATTCTTTGCTCTATCACTATGATTAGGAATTAGATACAATTTAGGTGTTTGAACTTAGACTGAAGAGAACAGATTTGATTTGAAAGAAAATAAAATATCACTGTAGTTAAAAAAAAGAAAACAGAATTAAACACAACTTCTAAATGCTAAGCATGTCTATTCCATGCAGCTTAGTCACTGGTGAGTAAGTAAGAAGGAGAATCTACCTTAGACAGATGGGTCCTTTTATAGGGAAAAGACTGCCAGGGAGGTAGAGGGGAGAGAGCACAGACATCCATTAGGAAGACAATTCAATAGGAGAAAACACCAGGAGAAAAGCAGTAAGTACTTAAGAGACAACAGTCATGCATTGATCAAAAGGTCTTTTTGCAAATATCACATTTCCCAGGAAGTGCAGGAAGCAAACACTGCAGAAAGTTAGCCTGCTGCTTCTCACACACCTGTGACAGTCGTAGGCCCTTTGACTACTGAGCACAAACAGTTACTGTGCTTTATCCTCTACTCAGAGGCTCGGGCGTGCTGTGAGACTACACAAAGTCACACAGCTGTAACAAAATAATGGAAATTCTAACATAAGCAATTTCCCTAACATTAAGAAATACGTTTCACTTTTTCAATTTAATACCATGAATTGTAATCCTAGGACATACACATTTCCCTGTAATAATGGCAAGATAGCGCTGCAAAGCTGAGCCCGGGAACCATGCACCATAAACTATTTTCCTTAGACCATGTGCAAATCCAAACTGGCAACACAGATGCTTTCACAGGGGTCTAAGATATGTGTCAAAGGGCTCTCTTCCCAGTTGGCTAATGTGGAGAGGACGGTGTCTGGTGGCCTTTCTAAGCAGAATGTACACGCATGACACAAGAACAGTCCTGCCGACCTGCACAGGGCAGTGTCCGGTGGCCTTTCTAAGCAGAACTGCACACGCATGACACAACAACAGTCCTGCTGACCTGCACAGGCTGTCTCCTTTGTTCGCCCAGAATATTGAGGCTGTAAACTGCATCTCAAATTATAGATAAGAAACCCAAAGCCTGGATGTCTCCAGAACTTGTTCCAGGTTACAGTGGTAATATGTGGTGGAGCTGGCATTTGAGCCCACAATGATCTGCTTCCCAAATGTGCTGTCTGTTGACTCAGTCTGCAAGCTTGTTCAGATTTGTGATACAAAATACAAGAACTTACCTCTGAAGTTTTACATTATAAAAAAATAACCGATAGACCTAGAATCAAGATAATGGTTCCCATTTCTAGAAAAGACTAAAATTTAAAAATCATTAATAACCACAAAACCTATTTGGTGCTCACTCTTAAGTAAGGTCATGATTCAGGGATCCTACTTTAAACACGAGGGGACAGGAACTGTTGCTGATAGCATATAAGTTCTGTCAAATATTACATATTTACTAATTATACTTTAAAATGTATCCCTTTCCACAATCCATAATTATTTCAGATAGCATACCACAATAGACTATAAAATATAAGTGTGAGCCTGTCAGTATCTCTAGACAGTGTACCAAGTATAATTGTATGTAAATGTAGCTACATTTTTAAGCAAGTACAATTCACTCTCTTACATTACTGGAATTATCATGGCCCCAAATGCTAATTTTCCAAAAGTTATAATTAAAAAGAAAACTATAAAAGGATGTAATTTTTGCAGCTGTTTTTAACATTTTAAAATGACATTTGGAGGTACACATTCTGTGGTAGGTCCAACAGAAAAGCACAGCATACCATCTATTTTTAACAGGAATAAACTCTCTTCATTAAAAGACAGCTAGCATTTTTAGGTATAACTGCACATCTTGCAATTTACATTCCTGTTATCATCAGCAATAGAAAATGAGAGGGCTGGAGTTTCTCAGTTCACACCATTACTTTGAAAGTGAGACTGTGATTAATTTTTAAAGAGAGAGAAGAAATGAAGAAAAATTTAAATAGGCAAAACCCATAAATATTTGCATCCTTATGCTGTTGTAATACTGATTAGTTTAGTACCTCTAATGTCAGGTCCAAAAGCAGAAAGAGACAGCTACCCATGTCCAGCCAGTGGCAACTACAGTGGTACAGGCAAGGCGTGTGAATGAGCTCAGACTACAGCGGATATAGAAGGGAGTTCCCATTTGGCAAAGGCTTCTGCCTGGATATCTGATTCTATTGTCTGAACAGGTATATGGTTAAGAATCAGAAAAAAATATTTATCATTGGATAGACTTGGGTTTTCTATTAGCAACTTGTAGTTATGTACGTTACCAAATTGATATGCAGCTCATACACAGGGACTGCCTGGAATTCTTGTTATATAGACCCCACATTTTTATGTGTATTGGGTTTTACAAAGTACTGTGTCTCTGCTCACAGATACCTGCTGAACACGCCCTGGCCAGTGCCTGGAGGCTTAGTGACATTCTTTAGTAAAAATCCTGGTAAGAAAATCCTAGCACTCAGTGGAGGATGATTGTTCTTTTTCTGGTCCATTACAGGACATTAAAATCTTTCCTCTGGATAACAGCGCTCATATCAATGTTCACTGGAAAGCTAGGAAAAGGAATTTTATAGAGACGATGGACAGGAATTTCTAACCCCTCCATGTTACACATTGGGTTATCCAACAGTGGCCACTATACAATTGCAATCTAAGGGTGTGAGGCAAGAAGGGTGTGAAGCAGGGGTATGACGTTTTAGCATACAGTTTAACCTGGAAAGTCACCCCCTAGCTAAGTCAGAGTTTGTAATGTGAATATCCAAAGCATCCAGGGAAGGATTTCCTAAATAAACTCTCACACCTTAATCTAGAAAGTATCCATAAACTTCCAGACTGTAAGATACTCCCTGTTGCAAACTGAAGGTATCCAGAAACAATACTTTTTTTTTAAAGCAGTGTAATTTGATGCCATAAGCATTTTGTGTAGTTCTTCCCAAGCTACTTCGCTTAACAGTCCTGTAACCCAATGAAGTACAATTCAAGCATATCCAAGCCAGTCCTGTTCTAGCCCAAGACCAGAGGCTTGTTGAAGTGGACATAGACTCAAGAGGCATTCCCTTCAGCTTGGCACATACCCCTACACCCTAGCCATTCCTGGGAGATCCTTCCATTTTCTGGTATCCTCACAGCCTATCATCCAAAGTGGATTACAGTGGAATGGTATTCAAGGACTTAAAACCAACAAAGATCAGGAAAGTCAGTAATTAACACCAATCTCAGCTAATGGAGAAGAAACCACTTCCTTTAGTTTCCTTCATTACAAGTTCCTAAAGACTTGTATCTTAACAAGCTATTTAAGACAATCTATAGCCATCGTAAAGTTAGTAAATGACCCATAAAAGAGTGAGACAACTAGACCAAAGTTGGAGAAGGACTGTAGCAAA
Source organism: Dicrostonyx torquatus (assembly GCA_028555095.1). Lineage (NCBI taxonomy): Eukaryota > Metazoa > Chordata > Mammalia > Rodentia > Cricetidae > Dicrostonyx > Dicrostonyx torquatus. The sequence continues at coordinate 10,177,505 of JAQHUG010000009.1, forward strand.
CTTAACCGGCAAGGCTCAATAAAATGAAGCAAGAGATAAACACAGTAAATAACTCTCATGTACACACAGGCTAACTACCAAATTACCAGCAGCATAAATATTGTCAACAACATGCATAAAGCTCACATGTTCAAGGTCAGAAAGAAAAAGAGAAGCAACTTACAAAGTAGGAGAAAGTGAAGTAGAAGGAACAAGAAATGTGTAGCTGGGGAGGGGGGACACTGTTCTTCCCAGGGAAGCGGATCTTTCCTAAAACATATGGAGAGGACCACAGCCTTGCTCAGAGGTGGAAATCTCAGCAGGAATATCCCAACTACAACCAGACTATTTCCTGAGGTCCCCTCCGTGTTGCTGAAAGGGGGAAAGTGAACTCTGCTAAGTTCCACAGACTGTGCTGGCGCCACCTGACAAACTGCATGCTGTGTCTGTTTCCTAGAAAAGGTTGGTTTCACCTACACTGACGCTAAGGGTAGAAGCCATGGCAGCTGTTACCCTGATACTGAAGACTTCTCACTTTCTAGCGCAATGCCAGTTTATCTTTTCCAGTTAGTGAAGAAAGGGAGGATGAGAGGGAGGCCATCAGGAAGAAATAAACAGGCTTTAAGAAAAGGGGGTAAAGAGATAACAGAGCATATGAGACATGAGAGGGAAAGGGGGCTATTGTGGGTAGAAGGGTACAGGTAGAAAATGGGGCATATGGGGCTGGGAGAGGGAACGGCATCTGAAATGAATGTGCGTGTACAGTCTTGTCATTAGTGTCATTAGAGCCTCAAGGCTGTATTTCCACAGATTTCACCTTGTGTTAGATAGCTTTCATTAACAAGAACCAGGAAAAGGGATACAAGGAACCAGACACATGGAAAAGGAGCTGCTTCCTTGTTAGGTAATAGTGATCAGTTGGTAAGAAGTCTTCACATATCTTGTTGCCTCTCACTGTTTGCATCCAATCCTAAAACTCCTCCTTCAGACGAGTTCTTTCCGGTTTTATTTTCTGGAATTCCATTCCTACACTCAACCAGAAGACAGCAAGAATGTGGGAACTACCTTCACTTAGCATTCTAGTATAGTCATAGACACTGAGGGAGGGCATGCATTTCTAGACAGCCATAGTTGCAGTATTCCTGGGAGTATGAACTAGAACTGCATCCAGAAAGCTGGATTCACAAGGATATATTCAAGAACTCAAGAAGATTCCTTGAAACTGTCTAGAGGAAAAAGAAACTCTCAAAGTATTAGCAGGAAGGGGATGAAATAATTTATTAATGTGCAACCAAAAACCTTCAAATTCTACTCTTTAATCTAAAAATACCAGTGATACATTTTGTTTTGTTTTGCCTCGAGGAAGATAGTAAAGAGAACACAAGAATTAGCTACAAATCTCTTCAGTCTGATTGCATGTGATAGCTGGAAACTAGACAATAAAACAAAAATCAATAGAAGACATGTCCAGTAAAACAAGGAATATCTAAAGTAGATTATCATATGGCTATTAAAAGAGTATAAAACAGCCATGAAAGGAAAATAGTAAATGCAAAAAAAAATCCCAAAAAACAAAAACAAAAACAAAATGTTTGCAAATCCAGTATAATCCCATCTTGACAAACAGAGTAAATGACAGACCTCTGACAAGAAGCACATGACCAGAAAAGGGCAGGGGCCATCATAGCCCAGAAGGCAGGAAGATGGGACATAGTGGTTTTTTGGTACTGATAGCAGGAGTGATGGGTAGCAAGTTATACTATAGTAGCAGTCACAAGGCAAAGAATATTCTGTATCCCGGGTCTGGCTAGAAACCTCAAGCCTAAGCTCCTAGAGACATACTTCCTCCAGTTAGATCCCACATATCCCAAATGGGGCTACGGGTTGGAACCAACTCCTCAAACATGAATCTGTGGAAACCATGTTGGAGAAGGAGAGAAAAGAGGCATACTTAGCGGGGCGTACCACAGTTAAGGCAGAGTACATGGCCACTTTCTAGCTCTGCAGTGACTTCTTTTCTTGTTTGTGATTTGAACTTCCTATGATAAATACTTCAAGTTCACTAGCTTTCTTCTATGTCTTCCTTGATGGTGGATAGCTTCAGGCCATCTCAGAGTCATGGGCCTTCCATGGCCACAAGCTATGTGCTGGCCTTGGGTGAAGACCCTTAGCTGGTTCACCAAATATAGCCCAGACCCCAACTTCTGACACTTTTAGAACTTAGCTTGGTTAGAAACTGAGTTGATTCTTTTCAGAATTTAATTATTCAAATTTATCCATTTAAATGAGCTCACCACTGTGCAGTACTTAGAGGAGGCTAATGTGCCAGCAAAAATTTCTTTTATTTTCAATACTGAAATGAACTTGGAAGGTATCTAATTTTGCTTCAAGCACTTTCAAGAAGCTGTGAATGCTTCCGCCTCCTGCCAAATTAGCTGCCTGTTTGCAGTCTCCAGCAAGGTGGAGGAGGCTGAGCAGTCGGCTTGCTTTCTTCTTAAAGACACTGTGCCAGTGAGAAGGAATGTTTCCCCTGCAGGGAAATTATCTGCTGGCAAAGACCCTGGCTGGGCACTTCTCCAAAGTAGAGTTAACTCCCCAAGGAAGCCACCAGGCTGCTTTGCCCCATCCAGGAATTCTCTGGCATTAAGAACCGACGTGTGTACAAATCAGTTTCCAGAGAGCTCGAGATGCAGGCCAGCAGCGGCTTCCAAAACTGTAGAAGAAACAGTGAGTCCAACTTGATGTGCCCAGCTGGACAGAGGGAACCATGCATAGATATAAAAACTTGATATTAAAATAAGCAAACAACCCCCAGAGCCCACTAAATTCTGATTATGATTCTATTGTTGCTGTTTGTTTTTAAATACTGGCTATCTAAAAGATGAAAGGTTGTCCATTGAACAAAAAGGGGAGAAACAGAGAAAGAAAGGAAGAAAGATAAAGACAGAAAGAGAAAGGAAGAACCAGCAGCTTTAAAGACAAGTTGGATCTCACCAGATACGATCATTAGCAAAATAGCTGGCACCACAGTTGGGATAGTTTGGTTCCGGGAGGAGTATTAAGCAGTATTTTTTTAAAAAATTTTTAAAAATCTCTCCATACCAAAGGAAACAAAGGTATGTACATCTGTGACTTTTAAGCAAGCCACTAACCATAAAGGAAGCACTAAGACAGGAGAAAGAGAATTACAGAGTACAAAGGTCATGTGCACTACAACCATCAAGAAACCATGGAAAGACACATCCCAGAGCCTCTCTGCTGTCCCAGATCTCTAGATCAGCAAAAAGTTACTTCCTCTGTGCAGGATTTGAAACTGAGTAAGGTATGGAGGGCCTTCAAGGGGCCCAGGCACTAGAAGAATTTGGAAAGAGAAGGCATGCACAGAATGTCTGCCCAAGAAAAAAAGGCAAAATTTCAAATCAAAAGGAGCTGGGCAGAAGCCCCTGAATATGTGATTCCTGGACTAAGATTACAAGGAAACTAATCAGAGGAAGGAGATGGAAGGGCTTTACATAAACTTTCACAGGTATGGGGCAAGTTTGCTTTATCCAATCAGGCCAAGGGTTCAGTGCGAAGAGTAAGAGAAGACCACAATGGAGAGCAAAGTCTTGGATGACAGGGATAGTGCTTGGAAGTGGGTCAATCTGTGGAAACAGGGCCTGATGCTAGGAAGAAGCAGTCACCAAGGAAAGCTCAAGGAACACAATGCAGAGTGCCCTCAGGTTCAGGTGGGGTAGAAGTCTAGAGCCCTCTTCCCCAGACAGAATGCAGGAAGCCTACAGAGCAATCCCAGGATAGCCCAACGGTAGCATGTGCAAGACAACACTATGGTTCTGTAGTTCCTGACAATTTTACAAGCACTGTCTGCACTTACTAAATCATACCGCAAGGGGACTGAGCCTCTGCCTTTCCTCACCATTCAAGGTAGGGCAAGTGAGAGGCTCTCAAACACCAGGCACGTGAAAGAGTAAACACCCATTTTTATTCATCATGTTCATTTCATTCATAGCACAAGCGAGGGTGAGTGCTTCCTATAGGCCATACAAACACTGCTGCTGAGAGAGCCTTCCCCATGGGGAGTCTGACAGCTGACAGAAGACTCAAACCCACAGCCACTCACAGAAAGAAGTCAAGGCCCGGGGCCCAGTTACTCAACACTGTTCTTATTATTCTCAGTGCCTTTTGACAACCTGACCCTCCTCTTATGTTTGTATTTCAGCTAAATAACATCCAACCAAAGATTAAAGCCTCAAACTAGAAGTCAACACAGTTTCCTTCGTAAAGTCCACAGAGTTAAACTGCCCGCTTGTTTCTAGCCCACCTTTCCTCTAGGCTCCTTGTCCTACTGCCTCATTCCCAGCCCTCGCCTCCAGCATCCTAACAGCACCTTCCCAACTGTTATTACTCAGCCTTCAGAGTGACTCCTTCTAGTGCAAATGTGACCGAACTCCTCCTTGAACATGAACGCTTTCTGGACTCAGCATTGGCTGGGTTTTAACATGTGAAATGAGCTGGCTGTACTTACTGGGAAACCCTTTCATATTAGAGATATAGTCACCACCTATTTACAGTACTGGGGGGGGTTATTCCTTCCTCCTATATTTCTAAACAGTTTCCCCCCAAAATTGGATAATCTTCAGAAAACAGAAGGGAATAAGACAGAGTGATGAGGAACCACAGGAAGACAGCTCCTTGGATTCACCAGGATTACTATTGTCAAATACAGAAATCCTCACAGGTGGGGAGGGTACAGACTCTGGAAGCCTCCCTCACTGGTAAGAATGTGAGGGTGGCAGAGCCACAGGAAGAGCAGACTAGCCCTTCACTGAAACGTTTAGAAGAGCTCGAATCAAAGGCTTGGGCAGACATCTGCACACTCAATTATTCCAACAGCTAACAGTAGAAACAGCCACTGCTCGATGTCCATTAACAGAGGAGTGGACAAAGATTATGTGAGAAACATGTACACAGGACTGCTACTCAGCCAGAAAACGAGTTCTGACAAAATGGTAAAACCTGAAGAAATTTGCTAAGTAAAATAAACCAAACACAAATGGAAAAATGCTCTGACCCCACATGTAAGACATGAATGTAGAAAGAAGTAAAATTCATGGAAACAAACGAACAATAACAAAAACGGAAAATGAGTTGTGAGCAGTTATTTCAAGAACTCAGCGCTGCATCTTGTAAGATGAATGATGTTCTAGAGGTTACCTACACAGTAACAACAATGCACTTTATTACACAGTGTACTTAAAATGACTATGATGGTAAAAACATGGTAAGTCTCTTTTACCACAGCTACACATAAAAGTAGTTACCAATCATAAAAAGTAGTTATTAAACATGAGTACAAAGAGAATCATTCATGTTTGTGTACTGGAATACAAACTTTAAATATACATTCTAGATGAGTTGTTTTGCCTTGTTTTATTTTGAGACAGGAGACTGTATAGCCCAGGCTGGTTTTGAACTTACTACATAGCTGAGGCTGGCCCCAAACTCCTGATTCTCCTGCATCTATCTCTCAGTGCCGAGACTGAGGACACACATTACCTACCCGGCTCTGAGGAAGCTTTCTTAAAAGGCTAATCAGAATTTACAGATGTAATCTTCATATACAACACTACATTCAAACTTTAGGAACCTGAGCTGCAACTTACACCCCAAATTCATCCTGCCAAACACAGAAATATAACCCCCAAAGAGCCACTCTGTGAATCTATCAATGCGAACTGTAAGAGATGGTGTGAGGCTTCCAGGGAGCTCTCCCTCCAGATGGGCCTCACACTGCTGACTCCTCCTCTGGCCTCTCAGCATGACTCCCTCTGCCCTGCTCTCTCTCCTCTGGAAGCTCTACATTCCCTGCAGTGGACCTCCTCAGCTAGTGACATCTCTCTCCTGCAAACACTTGAGGATCCAGCAAGGACACACTTCACCTGGAAATCACAGAGTGAAACCTCTGGCACAAAGTCAGGGCAATAATTCTGAGACTTTGGAAGGTGGGTAATGAGGACTAAGTCTCCAGTTAGCATTCGCTGCCTCTCTCTTCTCCAAGCAGGGCCTTGTTACAGGCTGGGAATGTTATGACCTTAGCTACAGAGGGGAAAGTATACTTATGACTCCTTGTAATCCTGCTGTCCACTCTATGACAAGAACTTTGTCTCTTAGTCCAGGGTGTAAGTTTCTATGCCATTGAGAATGAGCTAAACTACACTAATGCAAGGAAATAACATTCGGTTTCCAAAAAGAAGACAAATGGCTCTCATGAATCAAACTCATACAGATTCCAAGGGACTGGCTACAGGTGACATCAACCTTAACAAACATTGCTGCTGGAAGCCACAAGGCCTCTGGTTTTTTGTCACGCAACACATTAGGGCATGGCTACCCAACAGGGGTGTGGCATTAGAAAGCGATCCCTTCCTAGATACTTGCAGCCACATCAGTCCTTTCCTCCAGATCCCAGAGAAGACTGCAGGCACAGCTGCCTTCTGCTCGGAACTGCATGCTGTCTCACACTCATTCTACATGTATTCTCATGACAAGCCCATGTTCCCAGACTCTCCGCAGAGAGCTGGAAGCCGAGTACTTAGCAGGCTGTCAGCACACAGCAGATCCTCTCAGTACCCACTGCTCAGAGGGAGCATCACAGCCTGAGGTTCCATCTGAGAAATGAGCATGCTCTGAGTCCAAGCTGTGGATTATGTGGAATTAAACACCTCTTTAACGAGGGCCCAGGTACTAAACGTATTTCTTTCAATGTTCTTCTACCTTAATTTATGCTGAGAGTATTTATACCTGCAACATAAAAAAAAAAGAGGATGGTAAAAACAGCATGGCTATAGCTTTAATTATGCTTCCATTTTGCCCACTTGCTAGAGCCAACAATTTCATAATGAGGTGTCTGCCTTCCCATAAGTCAGAGTAGGCAATTTTTCTTCAATTATATTTTAATTCATGGGTAATCACTCTTTGCAGCAGGTAGCAAGTACAGCAGCAGACTGGGAACCATGGAGAAGGAAGGTATGATGAAGTATTAAATAATTTTCTTTGACTTTGTACCAACAAGTGTTACATGAATGTGTCTGTTTTCAGAAGCCAGGGGAAGAGGCTGCATCATGCTCATATCGGAAGTATCCAGAAGCCACCAGCTAAAATTCAGCTACAACATTTTGCTTCTCAGTTGGGTTTCTCAACGGCCTTTGCTCACTTTCCTACTTTATCATAAGGTGTTCCCCTCTTTTGTCAAGGACCGGAACATGACCTTGAGGTTATTTAAGAAACTGCATCATCTCTGGGATTGTAACACTTTGCACACTATGTCTTATCTCAATAATCATAATGTTCATGCCTAGAGAAATTTGTAAAAAACAAAATAAAAAATACCCTAGAGGATTCAGATGTCTTACTAAATCAGACATATTCAATCTGAAACTATTTGCTAAGTTATTAATAACCAGGAGATATGTATGACACTGTAAAATAAAGCAAGTAAAGACCCTTAAGATCACACACAAAGTTTTCAACTTAACGAGAAAGATGCTTATGTAAGCAGAATTCTTATCACCTGTTGACTAGTAATCATCTTCTTTGTCTGGCCCATTGCAGGAAAGGGTACAACAGCTGCCCCACATGTACATACCTGAAACCCGGAAATCTCTCTTTACCCCTACTTCCTTGGTTTCATTTTTCTATCTCTATGGCTAAAACCCAGACCTATTCCACCATTATCTTCCATATGATCTAAACACACAGCTTCCTTCACAATATCCCGACTCTACAGTACAATTTCCATAGTAAGTGCCCCTGAGATTATCGTCCCAGCCAAGGGCTTCTCATGTTTGTCAACATTCTCAGAAGACACCCTCACTGCACTAACCTACATGGGTCCACACAGGCTACCACCGACTGCCCCTCACCTCCCAGGAATGTACGAGTTGTTATTTTTTTTGTTTTTTTCTTGATTTTTGGTTTTTCGAGGCAGGGTTTCTCTGTAGCTTTGGAGCCTGTCTTGGAACTAGCTCTTGTAGACCAGGCTGACCTTGAACTCACAAAGATCCACCTGCCTCTGCCTCCCTAGTGCTGGGATTAAAGGCGTGCGCCATCACTGACCGGCACGGAATGTACAAGTTTTGTCGAAGCCGATCTTCAACACCTTGTGCCACCCTTCTTCCTATATTCCACTTACTCTGGTCTGCTTTCCATTTCGCTTCTGCAGCAATTTGGTTCCCTTCTCTTTTCCCAGGATGTGTTTGTTTCCCTCTGTGCTTTATCAGAGTCATTTTCATTCCATTCGAGACTTAGATCTCCACCTCTGAAGTTCTCCCTGAGCACCCCTGCCGAACACAGCCCCAAAAGCATCACACGTCATTTCTCCTTTACCCCTCTGATCTTCCAGTCAACCACAGGCTGATTGTCTCCTCCAGCTGGCACAGACATAGAACATTGCCAATACCAAAGGCCCCTGTTCTAGGGTCTGATTGATAGCAAGTTCTCAGAAGGGGTTTGCTGAAGGGTGAATTGTCTCCACAAAGAATGACAAAATAGTGATGACAGACATGCAGCAATGTGCGCTGAACAGGGACATTTTATTTTGATGAGAGCTGGGAATAGCGTGCAGAATGGGTTCATCTGCATGATGCCTTCCTTGCAAAGTACACAGCAGGAAAAAAAGTATCAAACCCTGGAACAAGCTAACAAGCAGCTCCGATGGCACAGTTTTCTCAGATGTAGCTGAGTCATAGCCACAAACTGAAGTCCCAAAACTTGCAGAGGGATGTAGTGAGATGTGCCAAGATATAGCGAGATGGATGAGCAGGCTGAGCTGAGGTGTGCTGAGATGGACAGGTGGTGGGGATGCTGATAGACCATGGGGGAATCACTGAAGTGACATTTTACTTGTAGACATGGTGAGTCAGAAGAGTTCTGAGGATGTAAACTGGTACACTTTAATGACATTTTATCAATACTGGGAAAATTGATTTTCAAATCAATTAAAATATAATATCACTTTCAAGAGGACTACATATTCTACATTTTGTGGAGAAAAGAGAATTCAATACCATACATATAGATATGAGAGAGCGCTAGTGACCTGAGCAGAGATTAGAGGGTTTTTTTTGTTTTGTTTTGTTTTGTTTTTGTTCTGTTTTTTTTCGTTTTCGAAGATAGCAAACTAAGTTTCCAAATGGAAGCAAACTAAAGGGCTCCATGGCACAGTGGATGGGGAAGGTGGCACTGGATTCCAGGGGTAAAACCATTTGACTAGACAGACAGTACTTAGCAGATGGAATTACACTACTGATATCAATGCCGAGGACTAGCATATTATTAAGTGATAGAATCCTATGAATGATTTTTTTTCTACACCCCATACAAAGGAGCTGAGAAAAACCACTGCCAATTTCTAAGAGCCTAAAGCACTCATGGCTTCAGAAAGATTGCCTATTCAGTGGCTCTGAGAGGGTTCTTGTGTTTTAGGGTTTCACTAATATTTGGCTTATTTCAAGACAGAATTATTTAATGAGCATAACTTTCCTCAGTAATCACACAACATGAAGTTTGAAGGCGGCATGGTGAAGACGAAACTGGACACTATAAAAGGGTTGCCAGAAATCTGCAGACCCCATGTCTCACAAACTGGCTCTTTTTTCCCTTTGGCTTACATAACACAGGATCTGGGCTTTAGCCTGCTGGTCTCCAACAGGAACAAGGTAGAGATGCGATTGAAGGTGCTTCCCAGGATAACAATTTCTTATAGACATCTGCTTTCTACCACGGAGAGTACTAACTGGATCAAGAAGCAGTCCCAGGCCTTGGCTATGAAAGTAGGTCCCCAACTGGAATAGTATTAGAACTGAGGAAGTGAGAGCAAGGTTCGGGAGTCAGACAGACCTGAACACCACCACAGCTCTAATTCATAAACACATGCACATGTAAACTGAGGCCATCGTGACTCTGAGGACTGAGAGGACAGAGGTGACTCAGCACCGTGCCTGCCCCAAAGTAAATGCTGAAAAAGGACAGCTCCAGAAGACATCTGTGAGTTCATTTCACTCACTCAGCTCATTAGTTTACGTGAGATTTTCTTGGTAGGAAGCACGAAAATAGTGGGACCTTAAAACTGAGGAGTACCCCAAAGCCTTCTCATCTGGCTCCGAGTTTCCAGACGTTTTCATTATCACTGTCATCTTACTGATGAAGTCACCAAGAACTTGAGCACTTAGGCTAAGAACTCAAGGTCACCCAGCTGCTAAACTATTTAAAACGCTCTCTTTTGTGTCTTCAGCCATCTCTTGATGTCTGAAAGTAGTGAAGATAATTCTCTGGGCTATGGAACGCCCGAGGATCAAGTCTGCCCCTGTTATTACAGATAATTTATAAAAACAAGATAAAAACATTTAAGCCAAAGGGATCATGCACTGGGCAATCAAAGTGCTAACTTAAAATATTAGACAGTTATGAAAATGATAATGAAGCTTGTAACCATCTTTGTTAATGCTTATTATGTTGTTAAGAAAAAACTCATAGAACATAATCCCATTTGCACTGTGATTAGAACTAAGTACAATTATGTATATACAGCACTGGCTGGAAAGAAACTTGGGAAATGGCTGTGGGTGATGTGCTGAGGAGGTGCCCTTGCTCAAGCTTTATTACCATCAAGTGACTATAATGTAGTTGGCACCATAAATACCATCACAGGACAAATCACAGGGAAGAGACGTTGCTGTTCACTCACCCAGGGTTATACAACATGACCGCAGACAGGTTCTCACAGGACTTGGAGAGGTCGGTCATAGACAAGCTGAAGGAGGACAGAAGGCCACTCTAAGAGAAGACACAGGACAGAGTACCTTAGTGGGTATGAGATGGCAGGTGCTCAGTCAGCATCCATTGCCTTCCACTAGTGACGGGCAATGAGATGCATACACTCATGTGAACGCTAATATCTTGCAGATGAGGGATAGCTGGGCCCTTATACACCAGAAACCACCTTTTAAAAAGAAACTGTATTTATTTATTTATTTATTTTACAGCCTGGCCTCTGTTTCCCCTCCCTCCTCTCCTCCCAGTGTCTTACTCCCACGCCCTGCCCCCCCAATTCACTCCTCCTTTATTTCTGTTCAGGAAAGGGCACATTTCCATGACTACATACAAAACATGACATATCAAGATGCAGTAAGATAAGCACCTCCCCGAGTATTAAGGCTGGGTCCTAAAAGTCAGTAAAAGAGTCAGAGACAGCCCCTGTTCCCACTGTTAGGACAAGAAGACCAAACTACACAACCGTCACATATATGCAGAATGCCTAGGTCAGTCCCATGCAAGCTCCCTGGTTATTAGTTCAATCTCTGTGAGCCCCTAGGAGCCTGGGTTAGTTGATTCTGTGTGTGTGTGGGGGGGGGGTTGTCTGTTTGTTGTTTTTTGTTTTGTTTGTTTTGTGGTATCCTTGACCCCTCTGACTCTTACAATTCTTTCTCCCCCAATTCTGCAACATTTCCTGAACTCCACCTAATGTTTGGTTGTGGGTCTTCATCTGTTTCCATCTGATGACAATTGGGCTAAGCACCAATCTGATCACAGGAGATGGCCAGTTCAGGCTCCATATTTGCTATTGCTAGGAATCTTAGCTAGGGTTGTCCTTGTTGATTCCTGGGAGATTCCCTTGTTCCAGGTTTTAACCTGACCCCCAAATGTGTCCCTTTATTCACTAGGCATTCCATAGCCCAGAAAGCCTCCTAGCTACACTGCATTGAGGTTTGGGTAGAGGCTAGAAATTGTATCTCTGCTGCTCTCAACATCACATTTACTGAGTGACAGAAATAAAAGGATAGGTGAGGGGACACCCAAAAGTTAAGAACTGGTTTATCTACTTCCCAGGAAAGCTATTGGCAGACAGGCTTCCCCCATAACCCTCTGGAACCATGTCTAAAAGGTACTGTCTAGAGTGGCCCTGGGTTGGAATGGACAAGAATATTTACTAGCTGGATCATCAATCAGCCGTGGATTAGGCTGAGGGGTGTAACTTTGCTCTCATTTTCCACCAAAGGACCTGGCAGCCTTAGGCAGCCCTTATATCGGAAGGAGAGGCATGAGATGTTATATCACTTGTTGGTTAGAAAAAAGGCCTTGGGCTTGCAGGTCAGGACTGAGGTCCTGGTTGCCTGCCTCCTGCCCTCACAGCCTGTTATGGGCAGTCTGTCTTAGTCTAATTTCCCATTCAGTTACTGGCAAATTGGGGTGGTAGCAGCTACGGTATGTATAACATGGCGGTTTCTGCATAAGTTGAGCACAGTTCACAGCTCATGAAAATGCAAGCTGTAGTATTTACTGTCTTCAGCAGTCTAGGGAGAGGCCATGGTGCAGACGTTTTTCCTTCCCATTCAATGGTCCTCTTTTTCTGTGGGTTGCAGGCTCCCTCCAGCACTGCACATTATAAGACACGTGAATGGTCCCATCCAACCAAGCCCATCTCTCTCAAGGGTCCTAAACTCACCCCATTCCATCTCCTGCCCAAGTGAAAAACACCATTTACTATGGTGGACTTGCAATAAGAGTGATTCAGTGCTATGTTTCTTAGACAGATTCTGGTAAATGCAAGTTACTCCTCAATATCACACAAAGCATGGCTTTTCCAGGTATGCATAGACTAGCAAGAAGGGTCTAAAGGAACAGCTTTTCTTGTGAGCTCCGGAATCTAGTTGCTGGCTCTCCTACTCCATCATCTGTCAGGAAACAACTGCCTGGAACCGACCTGGTAACAGAGCTGCCTTTCCAGAGGTTTGAGTTCCAGAAAGTAAAGTGGTAGAACCTAGGAGATGCTCCCACTCCACTTGGGGTCAGCCCCATGCCCTCACCTTCCTCTTCTCCCTGAGCTTGGCAGCTTCCTTTGGATGGTTAAAGCGGAACATGTTGGTTCTTCCCAAGAGTATCACAGCACCTGGAAAACAGAAGAACAACAGCAATGGATGAACAGTAATATGACATCAGTGGTAGGCAGTGAGGTCACCTGGCAACAGCAGAGCACGGACTTACCTTTCCAGTGCATTAGAAAATAATAAGAGGACAATTCAGTCTCAAAGGCCCACCTATGGAAGCAAATTTTAAACCTGCATGTACTTTTGTTTTTACAGCTGGGTGTAAAATATATTCAAAATAACTTAGGCAGAAGTGATGAATCTAAGCATTATAACCTATTATAAGATTTTAAACTTAATATGCAGATAATTAGACTTATGATTATTTGGAGGAAAAAACCCTCCAGGGATCTAAAGAGATGTATCATCAAGCAGAACATGTGATTTCAAATGTAGGAAATGTTTATTAATGCTTACAAAAGAAGACACTCAAAGACAAGCAGTTTCAAAAGAAACACAGTGGGACTGGCAGAGAACAAGCTCCTATTGCTAACACCTGCCAGTACCTGATGTGGAAGAAACTGCATACATAAATATATAGGCATCTAGTCTCAAGAAATTATGCTGCTTCCTCTCACAAACCCTGTTAAAATTTAGATGTCTGCATTATATATGCTGGACCAGAATCCTCATTCAGTACCAAGTGCCCAGTGAACAAGAGAAGTCAAGGCCAATGACTAAGAATGACCAAAAAAGAGGGGTCAGTAAGAATAAGCAAATAGTTTCTGAAGTCAGACTTGTCCAGATCCATTACATCAGCCATGGAAGGCAGTGAGCTCCCTGGCATTACAGGCATTTAAGAGAAGCTATGCCATACACACACTCGCTATCCTGTGGTCTCTTCTATGCTGGAGCATTTTTGCCACTTGATGATAGTTTTAGTTCTGTGAAAGGCAATACTTATGTTCTTGAGTCAGTCATCAAGAGAAATGACTGTGACAGTCTAGCATCAAAGTACCAAGTGGAGACTAGAGTAGCTAAAGACCAATACTGGTCTCACTGGATAGTCAGAAGACTGCAAGAAGTAGAGAATGGGAAACCACAGGGAAAGCTTGGGTCACAGATGGGAGACTACCTAGCTATGTTCAGAACATAAAAGTTCAAGTCCAATCCATACAAAAGATATTTTTAAACAACAGCAAAAACAGGCATGTGCTGTGTGGACCTGGAGAGCTAAGAAAAAGATTGACCAGCATTCACAATTGAGTGGACAGTGATAAAAAGCCAACCTATAAATTTGGTATTTCCCAGAGAAAATTTCAAAGACAAAAATACTAATTGTTAATAGTTAAAAACTTAAAAGATTTCACACAAAACTCTGGGGTATCTGTGGAGGTTTGAAAGAAAATGGCCTGCAAAAGGAGTGGTGCTATTGGGAGGTATGGCTTGGCTGGAGTAGGTGTGGCCTTGTTAGAGAAGTGTGTCACTGTGGAGACAGGCTTTGAGGTCTCACATATGCTCAAACTATACCCAGTGTTCTCAGACTACTTCCTGTTGCCTGATTATCAACATGTAGGAACTCCTTCTCCAGCATCATATCTGCCTGTATGCTGCCTTGTTTCCTGCCATGACAGTAATGGATTAAACCTCTGCACTGTAAGCAAACCACCATGGTGTCTCTTCACAGCAACAGAAACCCTAACTAAGACAGTATCTTTCTACCATCCCTTGAAACCTCAGAAGATACAGTTTGTTGAGAGGACAGTATCACCAGATCCTTTAATGCCCCTTGGTGCAAGTCCTGAAGCTGCTGATGGCTGATGTACCCTCTAGCTGGGCAAAAACAGCTACCTCTTGCTTGGGTGTGGTCTTTGCTTGGAGCCAGAACACAATCACAATCATATACTCTGGAGCTTTAGAAAGCACCTCCTCACCCGGCCTCTGCTACTACCTAGTCAGTACAATGTCTTAGAGGAATCAGATCAGTTTCAAATCCATACAGCTAACCACTGACTGGTTTGGATACAAGGCATATGGAGAAACTGAAGGACTGGGTTCAGTGGAATTCATTGTTTCACAGGAAATGGAGAAGAGTTTTGGAAGATTCACAAAAGCAGTAGATCTTTGTCTCGCTAACAATTAGTTTATCGTCCTCATAGAAATTCAAGCTTGTGTCTCTGTCACTCCGGAAAGGAAAGGCAACTTCACTATAATTAAGAAAGGTGTTTTCCACTTTTCCACTGTTAAGACTCAGCTGTGTCTCTTGTAGAAAGTCGTAATCTAAGCAGTCATGTCTAGGATGTAGGCACTTTTAATACTCATCAGCTATATTAGAGATTAATAAGGCGATCAAATTCCAGGTGTTAATTACACCTAACCCAACTCTTTTTTCCTTCTATTAATCAAATGCCTAGCTAAGCAAGTTGAAAATTGCTAAAATATGTTAATAGAAAAATAGAATAGTAACTCAGAGACATTATTTTAACTCACATTAAGTCACTGAAAATAATCCAGCCATCTATGTTACTTGCATGAAATATACAGTTAAAAGCCCTTTAAGAAGTTATGAAAGAAAGCAAAACTATCCACAACAATTTATTTTCATTTTGGTATGTGTCAAGTAAGTGCCTGGCATTTACAATGGTCTCCATTAACAGTTGTCTCTCTTCTTCCTTTTACTGTTCATTTTCATCCAAGAAACACTGAATCAAAAACTAAGCACCAAACTTATGTGCTTTTAATTTGTGTAGCCACAAATACTTTGTGACCACTGACATGTTAGTCATCACGATAAACACTGAGGATACAGAGATGCCTTGCCCTTACAGAGCATAAACAGTTAACAGGATAGGGGTAAATGAGTGAGAAGTTTCTAACAAAGGAAAAACACCAGGCTGCAGGAAGGAACAAGGAGGGGAAGGAAGGAGTCCTTGAAGGTAGCGCTGCTTAGGACAGGCTCTGATGGTCTGTGGCCATAGTTCATTGGTAAAAGACTTGGCTAGCAGGCAGGTAGCCCTGGGTTTGATCCTCAGTTTCAAAATTTTAATCAGTTAATAAAAATTACTGAAAATGAGCTTGGAGAAGCAAGTAAAAGGTTCTATAGCAGATGTTAGGTCTGGAACCAAGGACAAAGGGTTAACTGGGGTGGCTACTTAACCTATCAAAGCAGACCTGGCCAATAAATTCTCATAGCATCGCTCATTCCTTACTGTTACCTTACCAGGGTATGGCTGGTATAACCTTCCCCCTACCCTGAACTCCCCAGCCCAGAGGCTGGGCTGTCTTTCTCTCAGCAACCCTTCCCTAGATAATTCAGGCATTCCTTTTTTACCCTTTTCCCTTGGGCCGCTCAGTTTCCTGGTCTCCTTGGTCTCCCCTCTCCCCTTCTACCTCTTTTCACATGGCCCAGCTCAGGACCAAGTTCACTCTGGACTCTCCCAGATGCCTTGGCCTCTAGATATGATCTCCCTCATATCTATAATAAACCTTCTCCTTCACCATACCTAGGAATAATCATGACATTCCTTTTTTATTTCTTTTGTCATTCAGAAGAAAAAGAGAGAAGATGGCTACAGACTGGGACACAGACATGTGGGAGTGGCAGAGGAAATAAGGGCTATCACTGTACAAGGCTTGAGAGGAGAGGGAAAGGACACAGGACAGAGAGGGAAATCCATCTGTCTTATGCAGCCTATCACAGCAATCCCCCAGTCCATGGTACCAACTCCTGTCCTAGTTAGGGTTTCTCTTGCTGTGAAGAGACAACATGATTGTGCCAACTCTCATAAAGAAAAAAAAATTCATTAGAGCTGGCTTTCAGTTCCGAGGTTTAGTTCATTCATTGTGGGAAGCATGCTGGCATGCAGGTAGACATGGTGCTAGAGAAGGAGCCAGGGGTTTTTCATCTAGATCCGCAGGCAGAAGGAAGAGAGAGTTCCACTGCACCTGGCTTGAGCATCTGAAACCTCAAAGCCA
>JAQHUG010000009.1:10238386-10304642 GCA_028555095.1 Dicrostonyx torquatus
GATAAACCAACAGAGCTCTTCCGTCCTCATCTTTCTTCTATGGAAATGTTAATAAAACATCAAATAAACTGAAAACTTAGAAAATACTTTGGAATTTAGAAACAAAGTGTCACTGAGCCAAATGCTAAAAGATAATTGCATCAGTACAATCACAGAGGTGTCTGAGGAAAAGCAGCTAGGTCAGACAGAAGGACACCCTCCTGCAACGAAACTCCACATCCCTGGTGTGTTTTGGTAAGAAGAACCGTCTTCCTAAGACAGTCTAGCTTATTTCATGACTCAGATCCTCCACATCACTACTGATGCCAATCTTTACCCATCAGTTATTAGAGCTATCATCACAGCCAGGTAGAGGAGGAGATCAAATATCACTATGCCTGGGCACATAATAGAGACAACAGAAACAGGCAAAAGGAGACACAGCCCCCCTAACAATGTCCCATGGAGAAAAAGTTTTCATGCTACATTTATGCAACCGAAATAAAGTATATACTTCTACATATTGTGATGGACAAATATACACACAAACACATGCATGCACACACATGCACACTCACGCATGCACCTTTTTATCTACTCAGTAGCTTGGTGCTCTGCTCAGGCTTTCTATATTACACTGCTCTTTCTGTCTGGCAATGATTCTCTGAGCATGGGGACAGCCTCTCACTCAAGTTCAGTGTTGTAACCCCGCACTTCACAGCACCTGGTACATAGAATGTACTCAAGAGACAATGTCAGATTCAAGTGAGCTTTAAACAAAAAGACATTCAGCATTTAGAGACAGACAAAGTCATATTTCAGACACGTTTTGATCCTCACTTTGATGACAGGAGTTCAATACTCAAGAGACTTGAAAGTACCACTCTTTGGTGAGTGGAACAGAAAATGACGAGCAGGATATATCTTACCCTGAGATTGCCACGATGGATTTTAAATGACAGGCAATATGTAGGCATGGATGGGATGTGGTGCAGACATGAGACAGCATCATCTTCTGCCATTCCTACACATCCTTGAGCAGATTTGGGTCACTCAGACTCTCTGTGTCAATGTCTCTACCACGTTCTATACAAAATAAGCTTGTCAGCATACACTCTGTAAGCTATCTTCCACACTTATATGGAATATACATCTAACAGATATAAATGACAGAGTCACCAAAGCCAACCATTTGATATCACACATAGCTAATGTCTTTAAGGAAGACATTTTGTTATCATAAGTTGTTCTTTGACCTTCTGATGGGGAACCATTTATAAGATCTAGCAGAAGTATGCCGTTGGATCGAAAAGACACATAAACAGCTCATGGAGTACTGAGGGTCAGGGAGAGGGAAAGAAAGCTCCTTGGCCATGTAGGAAGTCCAGAAAGCACACCAATATTCTCCTGACAAATCATAAAGAGCTAAAGCTAAGACCTCACTATACAAGGGTGGGGACTGACACCATGTGAATGGTGTATAGATATAGACTACCTTACAGGTAATATGGCTAGACTATTCTAGGTTGCTATGCAGTCTATAGAACATTTTTACTTAATACTCAAGGGTGGTGCTTTAATCTGATAAACCTTATTTAAGGATATAAAATCAAAGATGAGACAAGAGGTCAAAAGTGGAGAAGAAAGAAAGATTTGAAAAGAAATTCTAAGTGAATTTCATTATGAAGCAATTTTAGAACCAATAGATGTGGTCTAGGCTAAAGAAGGGGGCAGAGAATATTATAAAAACAAGTTGTTATAAACGTAGTTTGTCATACAAGTACATATCTCCATAAATCCTGGAAAAACAAACTACATACAAGGAATGATGCAGACATACATGTGGGTTCATAAGCAGCACCTAAACCAACAACAAAGAGCTAAGCCATTCATAGTGGCCTTGTCAGTAGTTAGAGCAAGTTTTAATTCAGTTATCTTCTCATGAGTTAACTATGGAAAGCCAGAAAGAACCGAAAGAATCAATATCAAGTTAATGGCAAAGATTTATAAGAAAAATTGAAACCAGAAGAGTGTATTTATCTGGATCTTGACATTCAACATCATCAAGTTGAGAAATTAAAAAAAAAAATAACACAAATGAATGAGCATGAAATAGAGAAAGTCTAAAAGAAAACTAAACCTGAACATGAGCAAACCAACTGCGAATATGTGTTATGATATCTGGTAACCTTTAAGAGATAGAATCAAGTTCAGACACTGCACAGAATAAGTCTAAGTACATTACAAATTTAAATATTAAAAGTTATAAAATAAAATGCTGTTCTTAGTAATTACAAAATGAAGTTTCTAAGTATAACACAAAAATTGTCATAAAATAAAGTTTTAGTAACCCTAACTAATAAAACTACTTCTGGAATGGGGTTGAAGAGATGTCTCAGGTGTGGCAAACACTGGCTGCTATTCCAGAGGAACTGAGTTCCATTACTAGTGCACACATGATAACTCTTAACCCTCTAGAATGCCAGTCCCAGGGAATCCTGGGCCCTCTACTGGCTTCCACAGGTACTGCAGGTACTGCATGCACATAATACAGACATGTAGTATATGCATAAAATATTTTTAAAAATAAAAAATAGTAATTATTATTAATAAAAATAAAATCAGGTGTTTAGTAAAGACAGATTAAGACACAAAAATAAAAATGTTTAAAATGTATAGTATATTTTAAAATGTGCTTCGATGCTGAAGAAATAAAATAGGCATAGACAGTCAGAGAAAAATAGTTTATTAAAAAATAATGAAGTAAAATCTTTAAAAAAAAAGAGCAAAGTATCATAAAAAATAAGCCACATAAGGATGGAAAATATTACACTATAGGGAGTTTATTTTGTCTCATAGTCTTACTTTGGACTTGAAGTCACACTATCATAGTAGTGAAAGTGGGTGGCAGAGAAGTCTGCTCAACCTCATGGCCATCAAGAATGCAATAGAGAGAGGAAGGGGCCAGGGCAAGATATTCCCCTACGAGCATATTGCCAGTACTTGACTCTATCTCCTAAGGTTTTAGGACCTCCCAAGATAATTTAGTAAGCTTCCAGCCTATGAGCCTGTGGGAGAAATTTTATATTCAAGCCATTATATACACATGCCTCTTAGTTTATATATCAAATTTAGTCTGTATATAGTTTTGTATATGTATGATTATGTAATTTAAATTCTAAAATTGAACACTATAACGTACGATGTGAGTAGATACATTTTGCTATCACATAATTTAATTATCTTTCTGTATTTTCTTTTGAAAAAGAATGTAAACATGCATTTATAAAGCAAATGAACTTGCATTTTTGTCTTACACAACTATGTCTATTCTATACACTGTTGTTCTCATAGAAGTAGTGTTCTAGTTCTCCGTGGAGATTTTATCTTTCTTTATTAACATTTTACACAGTATATCATTAATTGGATGTGTAAAATGAGATTACTCCAAGATTTTCTTAAAAATATAATGTTTTCTAAGGATGTCATACATATCTTGACCATATCCATTCACCTCCCTCTACTTTTCTAAGATCTTCACCTATCTCCCTATCCACTTAACTTATGTTCATTTCCATTCTTCCTCCCTCCCTCCCTCCCTCCCTCCTTCCTTCCCTCCCTCCTTCCTTCTCTTCCTTCTTTCTTGCCTTCTTCCTTTCTTTCTCCCCCCTCTTCCTCCCCCTCCACCTGTCTCCCTGTTTGTACAGGCCACCTATTCTTGAGTATGGGGCCTGTCCTAGAGTGTTGTTGATATGCCAATTCTATTGAAGAAAACTAACTTTACCTCACCCCGCAATGAATTGCTAAAAGCTCCTTGGTTGAGATGAGACTTCATGATCCTCACCTCTTCTCCATGCTGGTATTTTGTCAGGATTGAGCTTGTACAAGTCTTATACATGCTGCCACAATCTCCATGAGATCATATGTTCATCCACCCCGTATTGTCTGGAAAATACTATTTCCTTGAAGTCATCCACCACCTGTAGCTCTTACAATTTTTCCACTCCCTTTCCAAATAAACTCTGAGCTCTCAGGGGAGAGGTATGGTATAGACATCCCATTTAAGGCTGAATACTCTAAAGTATCTCATGCTCTTCATGTTGATCACTTGTGGTCTTCTATATTAACTTCCATCTATTTCAAGAAGAAGTGTCTATGATGAGGGTTGAGTGATGCAAAGATCTATGGGCATAGAAATGAACCATTATGAGTTTTTTTATTGTTATGTCCATTTATTAGAGTGTTAGTGTCCAATATAGCCACAGGTTCATTGACAGTGTCAAGTTTATTGTGGTGAAGGCCTCATTTCCAATTTAGAAAAGTGATTGGTTACGCCCCTACCATTTGTACTACTAATGTACCAATGGGTATATCTTACAGGCACGTTGTTACTCTAGCTAATAGGGTTCATAGCTGGGGGAGATTAATGATTACTTTTCTTCTCTGATAGTATGTATAGCACCTTCCTGTAATTGGAGACTGCTTTTTCATTTCCCAGCCACCCAGATCTGAATAATCACACAAAACTATATTAATTACAACACTGTTTGGAGACGTGACTTCAGACAACACTAAAGTATAACCCAACATTCTGCTTCTCATTATCATACACTCTCCACTTGAACCACAACTTCTGTTCCCATATTTATGCCACTTTTGACTTAAGGAACAACAGAGCCCATGGCTATGTGCCTCACTCAGTGACCTTTGAAGGCTACCGAGTTCAGCCTCAGTCAGGATAGTTAGGACCTACCTTCCCACAACAGCTGAAGGCTCAAGACACAGAACTGCATATCTAAAGACTTAAGAATTACCCTTGGATTCCTGAAGAGTGCACACACATATCCTAACAAGTTACAAAGCCTTTCCTTCCTCCTTTTCAGCAACTACCATCAACAATCTATCTCCAGTTAAAACAAAGGTACCAGGTTAGAATCCAGCAGCCTGTTATACTTGTTGAAAATATGATCAATAATATTTATTTTGATACATGCTTTGGGAGATCTTTGGCCAAAGTCCACTTTAGAAAAGTGCAAAATAGCCAGGGAGGTGGTTATGCATGCCTTTAATCCCAGTACTAAAGAGGCAGAGGCAGGCAAATCCCTGTGAGTTCAAGGCCAGCCTGGTCTACAAGAGATAGTTCCAGGACTTGCTCCAAAGCAATTGTCAAAAAAAGAAAAAGAAAAAAAGGCAAAATTTAAAAAAGAAAATTCTTTGTAGCAGCAGCCAACTGCTTCCACATGAGCCCTGTGCTAGCTGAGACACATTATAGAAACCCAGGAAAGGACAGTAGACATTGTTGTGTATTACTTTCCTCACTGCCATAGCAAACTAATTGACAAGAGAAACATAAGGAAAAAGGCAGGGGTTTGATGTGGCTCCCAGTCTGATGGTAGTCTAACCATGGTGGTGATGTCATTGATTCAGATAATAAGGCAGCTGTCCACATGCTCCTCTGTCGGGAGGACAGAGACGGGAATGGTAGCATCCAGTTTGCCTTCTCATTTTTTTGTAGTCTGGGACCTCCGCCTACAGAACGATGCTGAACCATTTAGTTTGTCTGCTGGATATTCCTAGATTCTGTCATGAATTTTGGCTAAATAATTCTAGATAATGCTGAGTGAACAGTGAACATTAGCCTTCACAACATGTGATATTGCAAAATTCCCATGAGCAACATCTGTACCCCCAAAATTGTTCTTGGTACAGTTTGCCTAATAATGAAATTTCAGTTGTTCATGTTGCTGAAATCAATCTACAACAGTGTTTCTCAACCTTCCTAAAGCTGCGACACTTTAATACAGTTCCTCGTGCTGTAGTGACTTCATAACTGTAGTGCTATCTATGTTGTCTTAGGTGACCCTCAAAAGTTGTGACCAACAGGTTGAGAACTTCTGATCTATAGGTTCACAGTTAATGTCAGCAAAGCCCTCTACCTCTGAACCAGGCAATGTTACAGAGTATATGGTAGTCGTGACTTAGCTCTCGCTGTCCATATATGCATGGTTTAAATCCCAGCATCAGTGTCTGAATGGATCTTAGTGAATTCTGTTTAGTACTTGTCTCAGGTACAGAATAAAGAGCACTATGAAATAATTCCACGAAAGTCTTGCCTAGTGGAATCAGGGTGTGCAGAAAGAATAACAGTAAGGTTTCCCCAGCTAAGGAGCTCATCCTTAACATCCACAAGGACTTGCAACACAAGAATCATGGCAGCTCTGTGGCTTCACTATGCTTGCACACTGACCTAAAGTCTCACCAACAAAGATACAAGCAAATTCCTTTTATCCTTTGGGGATAAAGAAAAACTCACCTGCAGAATCGGTGTTTTAAGAAATGAGATAGTTTTCCTTCAGTTTCAGGAGGCCCTTCTACTTTAATCAATCAAGAAATCCATTAAAGATTCGGCTACAACACAGATCAAAATGGTGTAGTTTTGCTGTGAGCCACTCTCCGCCAAAATGCAGCTGCTATTACAGCATAGCACTGAGGCACTGGTGGCCTGAGATGAGTATCAGTTAAAGGAAAAGACAGATGCAGTGCGAGCAACTGCCAAACAAACACCTTCTGGGAAAAAAAAATGGAAATCTCAGAAGGCTGCTCTGTGTAAAGAAAAATAGTTGGTGGACATGTGGACATGTTGGCACACTCTCTAGTCCCAGCATTTATGAAACACAAGAGGGTAGGTATCTGTGAGGTAGAGGCTACTCTGGTCCTTATAATGAGTTCCAGGACAGTCAGAGCTATATAGAGACTGTCTTCAAAATAAATACATAAATAAACAAAAATAAATTCTGAAATAGAAAAAATGTCACCTCTCACAACTTATCCTTCCATCAGCTAGGCAATGCTCACTCAAGGATGGGCACGCACATTAAAGGCAATTACTAAGAAATCAAATTATAATTTAAAAGTCTTAACAGAAAGCATCTGCAACCCATGCCAGAATAGCATTTCTGATCTCAATTTTTGATTAATAGTGTGATGCGCATGGATAGCATAAGCTGTACCTTCTTCTGGAAATACTCGGTATTCATGAATAAATGTGGCTTAATATTCTAAAAATGGCATACAATTTTTAAAACACGAGGCTTAACAAAATGCCAAGTTCCAACCAAGATTAGATTTTAAAAGTAACTTCAGCTACACTGAACAAAATGCAAAGGGAAAGAGGGGCAGGAACCCATGTACAGATGCCTGCACATGTGTACACACATCTTTATCCACCAGCCGCCCTGCTAGCTACTCTGTATGGAAGCCAAAGAGATTAATGAGATGATTTCTAGAAAATGCTTTGAACTCTTTGAAAGAAAGGTGTTATATAAATGGAAGGTATTAGTTTTCTTATTCTGAGAGGCAATTTTACTCACTCCAGGATGAAACATAATACAACTAATATCCAGTCTGCTTGCTTTCAACAATAAAAATTAATCAATTCAGAACTCTTCCCTAGAACTTTCATTGAGCATACACCAACTCCCTATTCACCAACCCTAATGTTGATATGATTATAATTTTTTAAACAAGTGCCTGGAGTCATGATTCCATGCCAAACTAATTTAATATAAATTTAATTACAGCTATACTGACGTGTCTGACTTTTGAGACTTATGTCTTTACCATCAAGGAACTCACCCACACACATTTAACTCACATAAAGGAGCATGACATCCAGTCCTTGATTTCAGAAGCTTGTGACTACAGGGAGACACACACAGAAAACCCGAAAACTTCACTGAGTCACCCCCAAACCTTGTGCCTGGGAAATTGTGCTCTGGGTTCCCAGGAAAGAACTTTTTAAAACCCTGAACCTTCCATCATAAATCGCCAAACTGCATTCTAAAATGTAACTTTATTCAGAAACCTAAAGGGAGCAGCAACTCTTCTTGGGCATTTGAGCCAAGCTTCCTGTGAACTCTCTCTGCATGAAGCTGAACTCAAGACTCCAGGTGTGGGGTAACCTAGCAGGAAGTCATGCTGGGGCTTTCATCCTAGCCACAGAGGCATCAAAACAGTTGGATCTGGTTAAATTATGTTGCCTCTTCAAATCAGTAAGACATCCTGGACTTGTCTTTTACAACCTCCCATCCTACTTCTCTGATTTCTGTTAGTCTCCTAGAGGCTTGAAAAGTATAAAATACATTTTAAGACATATGCACCCAAGGGCCTTTCCTGTTTCAGTAACATTACTGTTTTTATAGCTTTCTTAGGCTTTAATGTGGACTCAAAAGATTTCTGTGTACTTAGCTATTGTCTAGGGAGTAAAAATTACCAAAGGCCTATGTGTTTTACCGCTCACAAATACCTATCTTAAGCATAGAACATAAAAATTTGGAAAATAAGTTATACTGGGAGAGGAAAAAGTCAATATCTATTCAAAAGAAATTTCAAGTTGTTTTACTATGAATGGAGACAGTGAGAAAGAAACAACCAATAAATACACATCATGGTAATTTGCTCTTAAGAAAATGTCTCAAAGACATACAAATAAAAACTACAGAAGGGTTGATTCAAAGTCACCAAGATCACATTGCTCTAAGATTTTTTTCTCAGCTATAATTTGGGGGGGGGGGGATTAGAGCATATCTAAGCTCAACAGAAACATCACGAGTCCTACAAGCAATCAAGCTGCCATTCAAAGAGAAGCAGAGGTCATCTGACATGATACTGCCACACACCAGAGACATCAAAATGCAAAGGAAGGAAACAGACAGACGTCAAATGCATTCAAGGGAGCAAAACCAGAAACAAAGAGTGGGGTTATTAATCTAATGCAGGCTAGGCACAGAAACACTGAAAAACACACTTAGGGGAGGAGAGGACCTATTTAGGAGTACAATACTACAGTAAAACGATCACTGGTAGGTAAGTCCCAAAGCAAATTCAAACTTCACGGAAATTCACTCATATTCTCCTGATTTTACCTCTATAAATGCTTATAAACTTGTACAAAATCTAACCAGATGTCATTGTTACACATCAAAATATGGATGCTACAAAAGTCATATTCAAATAAAGATGTATAGCCTTACTTAATTCCTAAACTGAAGGCCTAATAAGAACAATAAAATGCTTTCATATAAAAGAAAATAAGAAAAATTAGGAATCAAAACTTCAAAAATGAGAGATTTGCAGAGATCTGAAATACAAAATTTAAAGAAATAAATGTAGAATAAAAGAAAAAGTCCATGATAAATCTAATGTAAAAGAGAAAATGAAAACTATGCAAAATTAGAAATAAGAACACACTTAATGATAACAAGAGACCATTTGTGCAGATTTTGAGCAGAAGTTCTCCAACTTTTTTCCTTCTTAAACTAATAACAAAGAACTCAAAACTTCATAAAACAAACGACTTTGTAAAACAATTATCACTATCATTATTATTATCATTATTATTCTACTTTTAGAACAAACAACTAAAACTGCCATAAAACCAACAGTTCCTTTTTTCCTCCTACAAAAGGAAATTAACAATCAGGAAATGACAAAATCACATCATATCTCCTTAACCCAATTATTTCCCTTTCTCTACAGAGGCAGGTTAACCTCACACCACACACTGCTACTGCAGCCGAAGTAAAGGAGGTTTATAACTCATGTTCTTAAAAACAAGGGGTGACAATGACTGAAAACCTTAATTAACTCGTAAGAACACGGAGGACACAGACAATGACAGCAGAGCTCTAAAAATTACAGGCTAGCTTCTTAATGGAATACTGATCATCCAATGTCTTCCAATAATTCCCAATTTAGCATCATTAGTGTCCAATTCTTGTTACATAGGCAACAAACAAACAACCATGATGTAGAGGGATAAAATCCCAAAGAACTGTGCAGCATTCTGAGAAAACACACAATGCGTTTTTTGACCTACTAAAATATAGATGAATAACTGAAAATCGTTCCCAAAGCAGTTCTCTTCAAACTAGAATTTTGTTAAGGATTGGTACAGACAGAGAATACGAATCATGGGAGATTATATGGAAATTATTTCCTAGATCTTCAATTTCTAAAGGTACACAGGTGTGTGAGAGGGCACGGGCAACAGGTGTGTGAGAGGGCACGGGCAACGCCTCGCCAACCTAGACATAACTTCCCTCTTGCTTGCTGTTCTCCTACTGCTCCTTTTCTGCTTTGAAAAGGGACATACTATAGTTTTCCCTGGGCATTCCGGTGCCACTCAAAGAGCAAAGCTCTAATAGAAAATAAGTTATACCTCCACAACCAAAGCATATGTCTTTTCCTGTCGCACACAGAGTTTTTGAGGGCATCTGGGACTCTGGCCTGGTCAGGATACTCTGGATTTAGATGCAACAGAATTCCCTGGAAGCATGGTAAACAGAACCATGGACATGCTGAAGACACACTTAGCTTACTTTCAGTCAGCAAAGTCACAGGAAAGTTTGTACTTAGTTCTCCTCATATAAGTAGCTTAGTATGAGAAAATGATAAATGTCATGGATGACACAGAACTAGAATAGCAATAGCAATATTGCATTCCACAATTTTCAACACACACACACACACACACACACACACACACACACACACACACACGGCAGGGGATGAGCACTCAAAGTTCAAGATGTAGAAATGCATCCCTGGCGGAGATAATACCTCAATAGTAAAGTACTTACCTACCATGCTTAAGGCTTTGGGTTCAATTATCAATAGCATCACAGGCCTAATGGCTCACATCTGTCATCCCAGCACTTGAAAGGTAAAGGGTCAAGAGTTCTGGACTAGTTTGATATAGTTAGCAAACTCTTTATCAAAATAAATTAATAAAAATAAAAATAGGAATTTAAATATACCCCCTGACATCTAATGAGGCAGATGCATCAACTAAAAGTCTAACAACTAAAAAGAATGCAGAGCCAGACTGATTCAATACAGAAGTCTACCAAAACTTCAAAAGAAAAAAAAATAGCAATACTCCTCAAATTGCTTTGCAAAATAGACACTGAAGAAATGTTTCCAAATTCTTTGTATTAAGCAAGTATTATCATAAGAAAACCAGATAAAGACCCTCCCAAAAAGAAAAAAAATTACAGGCTAGTATCTCTGATGAATATAGAAAAGGTTCTGGATAAAATACTTGCAAATTAAATTCAGGAACAAATAAAAAGGGTTATCCACCATGATCACATAGGCTTCAACTTACAGACCAGGGATGATTCAACATATATAAAGCAATAAGTGCATTTTACCACACAAATAGACTAAAGGACAGAAACCATATGAAAAGGCCTTTGACAAAATAGAAGACCCCTTCATGACAAAAAGTACTGGAAAGACTAAGAATACAAAGGACATATCACAACATAATAAAGGCAACATACAAGAAATCCACAGACAATATGGTTTGAAAGTGAGAAGCACAAGAAATTCCCATTAAAATAAGGAGAAAGATTAGGATGTTCACTCTCTCCATACTTGTTCAATAGCTAGAGCAGCAGTGAAACAGACAAGGGAATACTAATAGGAAAGGAAAAAGTCAAAGAATCCTTCTTCACAAATTACAGGGATATTTATGTATATATATATATATATATAATACCCTAAAGACTCCACCTGGAAACTTTTATAGCTGATGAATATATTCAGCAAAGTAGCAGCATATAAAATTAACATACAAAAATCAGTAACCTTCTTAGTACAAACAAACAAACCAAGAAAGAATTAAGGAAAACAATGCCATTTATAACAACCTAAAAAAAAAATCAAATACCTTTAAAAAAATCCAACTAAAGAGGAGCAAAATTTGTACAATAAAAATTTCTTAAACTTCATGTGGAATGGAGCCGGGCAGTGGTGGCGCACACCTTTAATCCCAGCACTCGGGAGGCAGAGGCAGGCGGATCTTTGTGAGTTCGAGACCAGCCTGGTCTACAAGAGCTAGTTCCAGGACAGGCTCCAAAGCCACAGAGAAACCCTGTCTCGAAAAACCAAAAAAAAAAAAAAAAAAAAAAACTTCATGTGGAAACACACATACACACAAAACACCTATAACTAAAACATTTCTGAAGGAAAAAAGCGAACAACTGCTAGAAGTTTCTCAAATATGTGAATGTCAGGATTTAAGCTTTAGATATATGTGCAAAGGTTAAGTAATAAGAGGCCAGGTGGGAGGGTCCACCTGTATTTCTGTGTTTTGATTGGTTAAATAAAGGGCTGCCTGGCTTATAGTTAGGCCAACCCTTAGGTGGGCGGAGTAGACAGAACGGAAGTTCTGGGAGGAGAAGAAGGAAGGGAGCAGAAGCCCCAAGCCACCATCGCAAATGGATGCAGGTTAGACCTTTCCTGTAAGTCACCACGTGGTGACTTACAGACTTTTATAATGGGTTAGTTTAATTATGAGAGCTAGCCAAGAAAAGGCTAGTGATAATAAGCCGGGCAGAGTTTAAATGAATCCAGTTTGTCATGTGGTTATTTCGGGTACAGGCAGCCGCCAGCCGCTGAGCGGGCCAGCGGCTGGGGGCTTGGAAGCTGGGTGCGGGAAACAAACAACACGCACCCCTCTCCCCCCTAATCACAACAAGGCCATAAAAGAGAAGGGTATCCTTTAAGGAAGTAAAATGTAGTATGGAATAAGGGGGAAATGGAACAGGAAGGATTTAATGGGGTGAGAAGAAAATGTGGGGAAGGATCACTGACACTAAATGTCTTTGAAACAATCATATGGAAACCTACTACTGTAGAGTTTCCTTAAATATAAACATATGCATTTGTAGGGTTTACCCTATAAAGAGGAGGCAATACCTCTGATAGACACCATATGCTAATGAGTAAAACCCCCAGGATCAGGAATGGGTTACTTCTTTTGGACTTGTTCGCCAATAGACTCCCATAAGACACCCTCTGCGCATGCAAGCGTGCACGCACGCGCGCACACACACACACACACACACACACACACACACACATTACAGGCCACTGATACTGCTTATCCTTCAGAAATTGACAGTAAGACCCTACAGACAAAGACACCACATGTCTGAGTCATTTAAGACGAAGAAATTTGAATAGTATTTGTGGTGGTTTGAATAGGAATGGTCCCATAGGCTTATATATTTGAATGCTTAGGCCTTAAAGAGTAGTGCTGCTTAAGAGGGATTAGGAGGTGTGTCGTTATGGAGGACGTGTGAGGGCCTTGCACCACCATGCTCCAAACCATGAGGATAATAGACTAAACCTCTGAAACTATAAGCAAGCTGTAATTAAATATGTTCTTTTCTAAGACTTATAGCGACCATGGCATCTCTTCACAGCAGTAGAACTCAGACTAACTCTACTGGCTAACTTCGTGGTGGTGGAAGGTGCTGTACATACTATCAGAGGAAAAAAAGTAATCACCAGTCTCACCCACCTGTGACCCCTGTAAGCCACAGTAACAGTATTCCTGACAAGGGACACACGCTTAGTGTAATAATAGCATGAATGTTACAAGAGTAAGCAATCACTTTATAATTTTATTTAAGGCCTGCTTCACAAAATCGAACCCATACTTGACACTATTCAGTGAGGTCAAGAACCTAGACAAGCCACAGTCCCTGGAAGAAAATCCACTAGTAATGAACTGCTAAACGGACATAACAATAAAATGAACCCTAATGACTTACTGTTATACCCAGAAATCAGTGCACTGTTCAGCCCTCATTAGAGAAGCTTCTTCTTGCAGCAGATGGCAATTAACACACCAACAACTGGTCAGCAAACAGAGAATGAGACCTGTGGAGTCCTCAGCCCTAATTGGCAGTCTATAGCACATCTTTTCCCTTAAGGGTCAGGAATCTCTGTGGAAGAGGATACCGAAAGACTGTAAGAGCCATAGGTGGTAGATGGCGTCAAGGAAACAATGTTTTCCAGACGGTATCAGGTACACATGTGAACTCAGAGACTGTGGCAGGTTCAAGTCAGAGGAAAGTCCAGGACAGGGAAGAGAAGTGAGCACCAACTCCCTCCCACAGCGGAGTAGCTACTGGCCACCTCACATACTGAAAACACTCTGAGGGCGGCCCTCTGGCTAGTTCTAGCCCACAAACACACACTGAACTCAATGAGTTTAAAAGATTGAGAAAGAGAATATGAAGTTGGGTGGGTTGAAAAGTGAGGGAAGTTCTGGGAAGAATTAGTGAAGGGGAAAATTATGATCAAAATATATTTTATGAAATTGTTAAAGAATAAAAATATATTTAAAAAGAAAAGAACCAGAAAATATTTCTAACCTGTCTAGAGTGTGCAGAATGAAGAAGATGGGTTAAAGGGAAGAACAGCAGGAATGATTGACAGCACTCCCATAAGTCCAGGTAAAGCTTTTTTTTAAATTTTCTTTTTCTTTTTTAGATTTATTTTTATTTTATATGTACAAGTGTTATGTCTACATGTGTGTCTATACATGGTGCCTGGTTCCCTTACAGGCCAGAAGTGGTTGCTGGACCTCCTGAGCTGGAGTTACAGAAGTTTCTGGTTAAATACAGGTCCTCTGCAAGAGAAACAAGTGTCCTTAACTTTGAGCCATCTCTTTAATTCAGGTAAAGCTTTTTAGGAAAATTCCTAGGAACTGAAAAAGCAAATAATTCTAATGAGATCTTAATTTTTTTTTAGAAGGCAGGTGGTTTCCTCTTGTGGAATATTATTTTAAGGTGTGTTACATTTATTTGTGCTGTGAAATGTGTTTGATAATGCAAAGATGTGTTGCATTTTTTTATGTTGCATTTGTTTAACTCTGTGAAGCTGTGTTACTTTGCCTGTCTAAGACATCTGATTGGTCCAATAAAGAGCTGAATGACAAATAGAAAGGCAAAAGAAAGGATAGGCAGGGCTGGCAGGCAGAAAGAATAAATAAGTAGAGAAATCTGTAGGGAGAGAGATGAAGGATAGATGATGTGGGATTCTCCTCTGTATGCTGTGAATATGTTTTATTACCATTAGTTAATAAAGAAGCTGCTTTGGTCTATGGCAGGGCAGAATATAGTTAGGCCAGGAAAATGAAACTGGATGCAGAGAGAAAGAAGGTGGAGTCAGGCAGACGCCATGTAGCTGCTCAAGAAGCAAGATGTGAGGTAACCATGAGCCTCATGGTAAAATATAAAATAAAAGAAATGGGTTAATTTAAGATATAAGAGCTATCTAGGAATATGCCTGAGTGGCTGGCAAAATAGTATTGCAATTAATATAGTTTTTGTCTGATTATTCAGGTCTGGGTGGCTGAGAAATGAAAGTATAGTCTCCATCTACAGATAGAGAGGGGGGAGAGGAAGACTCCAGGAGCCAGCCACCCAGCTATACAGCAAGGCTCAGAGAAACAGGTAAAGAAGGTATACAGAAATAAAGAAAGATAAAAGCCCAGAGGCAAAAGATAGACAGGAGAATTTAAGAAAAGCTGGCTAGAAACAAGCCAAGCTAAGGCCAGGTATTTATAATTAAGAATAAGCCTCCATGTGATTTATCTGGGAGCTGAGTGGCGGCCCCCCTAAAAAACCAAAAGACTTAAAAAAATAAATGAAGGAAGAAAGAAAGCAAGCAAGCCAGCCAGCCAGCAAGCCAAAAACAGGTTCTAGTCTTTGGCTTTCAAAAAACGTGAAGGGACTACCTCTCAAGCTGCCAGCACATGGAATAGTAAAAACAAATTCTAATGAAAGATTGAAAGATCACCATGTGACCGTCAGCTGACTACCTAAAAAAAAAAAAAAAAAAAAAAAACCCCACCTCAATCTAAGGACCCTGCTAAAACAATTTCTTTCTAACCCCATGAACATATTTGCTTGAAATGGGTTGTTCCTGGGTCTTTTATCCAATGTCACTGTGAATGATGTACCAGTTCATTTTGTTAAATGTCACACTTGCAATAGCATTTCTAATGTTTAATAATTACTTATCAAAATGCATCGTACTTATGTTGCTTTGATAAAGTGTGTGCCACTAATAATTATAATCATAATTCACTCTGGAAGAATTTTTAAATAATTAGAGTCTCATGGATACAAAAAATATTTTAATTGCATTGAAATGTATTTGCATGGTTTTATGGCAAAAGATTATAATAGAATGATCAAAGAAAAACTTAAAAGCACAAGAACATATTAAACTAGAAAAATTGCATGATAAATAAAATATACAAGTTCATGCAGAAATGAAAATTATTCAGAGACACTATTAATGTTTTCTTCAAGGCTGATAGTTAATATCAAATTGCTATAATTTTAGATTCTAGTATCATTTGAGAGTGATATGAATTTTATTTTAAAATATCAACATTTAAAATACAATAAGCATCCCATCTTGTGCAAATATTATAGTATGGCCAAAATATAGTTTAAACATCATTCCCGTATGTTCAAAGGGACAAACTTCTGCTAGCAAATGTACAAGACATCTGAAAAGCACAGCTCACTGGCTCTGGGCATGCACTCTAAGCCCCATGTCAATCATTTTCCTGGGGTACCTTGGACCCCACTGTGAGGATCTTCTTCATGAACTGAACTCCAAATTCTTCTGTCTACCTTTCACACTTACATCCCAACTGTCTAAAAGTGTTGGTCCTCAAAATGAAATAAAATGTCATTTGCCAAGGGTTAGAGATTAATTCCATGCTCTCTGAGAATCTGCTCAAGCTGAATATTTATCAGACACAGAAGAGCAGAGGGGTTGAACTTTGGACTCCAGGAGGAGAGGCCAAGAGCTGAGCTTCTAACTACCACGAATTCTGGGAATGACCTTTGGTAAATCACTCAATTGTCAGATGCTTCATGCTGGTTCCCAGTTATTGAAAAATAAATGTGGAAGAGATAAGAACTCAGCCCTACTGGAAAGGGGCCTAGCTAGGATTAATACCAGGCTGGAAAAACATTTCCTGCTCCTAGAAGAAAGAAATGTTGGGACAATAAAGGTTGTCTAGTCATCTCTTTTTCTAGCCTATTCCCTCATCTAGATAAAGCCGGAGCAAATTCTACACAGCTGAGGGCTGACTTATATTTATTTGCAATGAATGGAAATATAAAAGTTCTTTAATGCAAATGACTGCTCTGAATTTAATCCCCAGAACCACAAAATAAATAAACAAATAAGTAAACAAATAAATGTAACGTAAAATACTAATCATAAAAAATAAAAGCAGCTCTACATTAATGCAGTATAAATCTTCAACCTCGCAGGTTCTGGGAAGTGGCCAAACTCATCCCATTCCATCACTCCCACTCTGTCCTCCAGTGGTAATGTGTGCCCCTTAAGTACTGTGTGAAGACACTTAAAGGTCCCATGCACTATTCACTACTTTAATTGATTTAACAGGTTATTTTAAAAACATGTGGTAGTAGCTATTCCTATTCCTATAAACGCAAATGTATATGTAAAAATCTCTAAAAGAACCATTTTAAATAATTCAACAACTAAAGGTGACAGGAAAAGAAAACACTTTTAGGCCCTTCAACAAGCAGCTAACATCTGCATTTACATATATTCTCAACATTCATTTAATCATGTCACATATTAAATTCTGCATTCTGCATAGCCAAAGCTGAAGACAGTTCTCCCTGTTCCAAAAAAAAAGGAAAATTACTGCTATTTTAAATGAATAGACAAACCATTCCTTTTTTACTTTTCTTTTTCTTTCTTTTTCTGTTAATCTTAAGAGATTTATGAGGAAAAAAGACTCTCCCTAAAGCCCATCTTTTACCTGCATCATTCCTTTTTGTCTGCACATCAGGGCCTACTTGGCACACAGTGGGCAGATGCAATCACCTATTAAACACGGAGGACAAGAGGAAACCAAATACAGGAAAGGATACGTCATTTGCACAGAAGGGGAAGGGCTTACTCGGCTCACTTACAACTTACAACGAACTACACTATTACCATGGACTCAAGTTCACTCACTCAAAGCAAGGACTTTTGTGAGACTCTTGTCTCCCTGCCCTCCCCCGAGACTAGTTTCAGTTTCCAGTCCAGCATTAAATTAACAGCAAATATAAGGAGGAACAAACTGAAACATCAACACCTCTTTCTAGGTCAATCAGAAAACTGGAGTTGTGGACAACAGGTACAGAGCTGCAACTTCCCAGTATAGAAGGCTACTTTAGAGAACATTATGGGACAGCACAGTGGAAGATGACCTACACAGTAACTGGCCAACTGTGTAAAGTCATTGTGGACAAGTTCTAGAGTGAAAGTTCCAAGGAGAGGATCCTGGAGCCATGGGGTCAATGCACACTCTAGACATTATTACCTCCAGGAGTCCGTGAGGCTCTCATAGAAAAGAGGATGGATTTACATGCACTTGCAACAGCAGCAGGGAGAAGGGAGCCAAATGAAATACCACAGAGTATTCTGGGTTTGTTAACAAGGCCTGTACCCTGAGAACTCATTGTCCAGACAGCGACTGGCCGGCGTTATCTCAGAGCCTAACCTGCCTGCAGGAAAGGAACAACAAATCTAGCTCTCTGGAACCATTCTGCCTACCCAAGGCAGGGTATGGGAAAACCGTGGTCCCAGCTAGGCACTGAACACCACAAGACTGAGATCTAAGCAAAGGACGATAGAATGGCCACACTTCCCAACACTGTCACTGTATCATGACAGGTACATCTCCTCAGCTTCTCTTACCTACAAGAGCATGGTCCTTCTTTTAGCATAGTTCACTGCTGGGTTCTCAACACACCAAAAATAATTGTTCAAGGCATATAAAAAAGGAAAATACACAGCTTCAAAATTGTGGAAAAGCACCAGATCCAGGCTTCAATGTCTATGTCAACAATGTTCCATCCGGGTTCTATATATATGTGATGAATGCTGAGATTATCAGACTAAGGTATTGAAAAGAATGGTTAACATGCAAGTGAAAAAGTAGACGCACATGAACATGAAACATGAAAACAGAAACACTAAGATCCTAGGAAATAATGCCACAAATAAAAAAAAAATAAAACAAATAAAAAACCAGGGTAGCAGAAATGGAAACTGCCCAAGGTAAACTGGACCCAGCTGAAGAAACAACTTCTGTAAACTTGAGCATACTTCAACAGGAGCTTCCCAACCTGAAAAACAAGGGGGAAAAAGCCACAGAACATACAGAGAACAAAGCATCCAAGAACTGAGAGTCACAGAGCATGTCATGTGTGTAAGGAGATTAGGAGAAAGGAAAGCAAAAGGGCAAAAAGACATCTTATGGGAAAATGACAACACCATGAGCACACATTCCTGCCTACATCTTCATGTCTGGATTCTGGCCCTGCCTTCTCCATGATGGACTATAATTTCTGAGATAGAATAAACACATTCAACCTGAAGTTGGTTCTGGTCAGTATTTTATGACAGCAGTAGAAATGCAGTATGCTAAGGGAAGATGTGAGCAACCAAGAATGTAGTTGTCTATGAAAATGTACTCCAGAGGGGGATACATATTTAGACAAAATAGAAATGTAAAGGAAGAAATGCCTTGCTAAC
This sequence comes from Dicrostonyx torquatus, assembly GCA_028555095.1. NCBI lineage: Eukaryota > Metazoa > Chordata > Mammalia > Rodentia > Cricetidae > Dicrostonyx > Dicrostonyx torquatus. Next base: position 10,257,812 of record JAQHUG010000009.1, read on the forward strand.
CTGAGAAAATGGGTGTGGCCACTAATTTCAGATAAAGTAAATCTTAGAAGACGAAGACGAAAAGTTATCAGGGATGAAGAGAAGATTGACAACAAAGATCAACTATCCAAAAAAGACAAGACAGCTGTTACTATACATGAGGTAACAATGGAACATGGTAGAGCTGAAAGAACCAACAGAGACAAACGCTACGGTTTAGATGTGCTTCAACCCTAGAGGGGTATGTACTGGAATCTTGGTCCACACCATCAGGGTATTGAGATGTGAAGTCTTTAGGAAGTGAGATTTGTGATGAGATGGTTAGGGCACTAGGGGCACCCACCTTCAAAAGGGATTAAAGTAATGCTGAGACCAGGCTGTACCCCACTCTAAGTTGTTCCATATTATATAAAACTTTTTGGTTGTTTGTTTGTTGTAGACTACAACTCGCTCTGATAGACTCTATTTTTTGAGGATAGAGGCTAACTTTGCCCATGGGCGGCACGTGAACAGTACCATCTATCTGTCCAGTACCACCCGCATTATCAGAAAATGATATGTTACTTATTCCTAGAAATGGACAAGGTAGCACTCTATAAATTTATTGGTGAGAATTGGGGCTTGAAAGGCACAGGAATACATAAAAACGTATTCAGAAAACTAGATCCAAAAAGGTATGAAGACATTCCAGACAAAAAAAAAATGTAATGTCTTTACCACCCTGACCCCATAAAGAGGTAGATAGATGCCTAGCACTTAGGTAAAGATGGCCCCGCCCAGCTGTAATTCCACCTGTAATCAAGTAGTTCATAGGCAGAGAACACACAACTTTCCCAGACCCTTTGACTTGGTTTGATCACACTGTTGACATGAATTACCACCTGTCTGTCTTCCTGAGTGCCCATCTGAACCTGTAAGCCACCCATCTGCTCAGAATCAGTCTGAACCCTAACTTCACCTTCCTCCTGTAGTTCAACAATCGAAACTCCTTGTCTCTTTAACCCATTGTAGTCATTCTACAGCACACACATACATACACATAGATATGTACATATAAGCTAAATAAATACATACCTTGTAAGATACATAGTAAGTGATCAGAGAGTTAATATTAGTAATTAATACTGGAATAAAAGAACAAATTTGCTTTGAGCAAGGAAAGTGGAAGTATCTTACTTTCACTGCTGATAAAACCACCATATCTTATGACTTTATTGTTATCAATAAATTTGAACAGTGTAGGAAGATAGAACTGTGTCTGTCTGTTTCTGACATAGAACGCTCACAACACATAGTTCTAGTGAAGCCCTCATTATTTTGCAGGTAGAAAATGGTTCTAAGAGCAAACCAGCTCCTACTTTTGCCTTGCTTCATGTCTTACTATGTGAGAGTCTTGCATCTCCAGTTTACACTCTCATAATGTTAGTCAAAAGACACTCCCCAGAGGCCAAACAAGTGAGGCTGCCTAATCTTGGTCTCTCAGCCTCCCCACTACAAGATAAACTCCTTTTTATTATACACTCTCCAGCATCAGATATTGTATTATAGCAAGAAGACACTATACAACCCACAAATTTTGGTGGTGACCTCTACAAGAAATGGATAGGTCAAGTTGCTAGAAAATCTGTAAGGACACAGCTGTATTCTACAGAATCATCAGTATAATGAATCTAAGTCTAAAATTATAAACTACTTCATCCAAATAGAAAAGAACACAATCAATAGAAAAAATCCATGGACAGTAAGTGGGAATAACTACTTTAATTTCGGATTATGCATTCTCCTCAAAATCACATGGAATAGTCTCCATAAAACTTACTTCAATGGTTGTGAAAAAATGTCACATAATATATGCTAAGCCAGTAACATATCCAAAATGGGGAAAAATATCTCCCAAATCATGGCTTAAACAAAACATTTTGAAGGAACATATATATCAAAGGAAAAATATCAAGGAAATTCTCAAACTTTTGAATTAAAGAAAAATCAAAATGCAGTTCATCAAAATCTGTACAATGAAGCAACAACATTGTACGTATAGGGAGATCTGTAACATATGAATATACTAGAAAAAGAGAAAGATGAATCATGTTTTATCCTTAAGAATCTAAAGAACAACCTAAATAAAAAGCAGAAAATTAAAAATTAGCATATAAATAAAAACAGAAAACCAATCAAGAAAACCAAATAACCAAAAGCCAATGTTCTGGGAAGATCAATAAAAACTTTTAAACAACCAGGCTACCTAAAGAAAAAGTCAGAGAGAAGACCCACTCGCTCTTATCAAAAAACAACTTCACGTAAGCCCTGTACAAGTCAGGGCCTCATAACATACAGTCTTTAGACCAAATTTAACTCTGTCTATTTCTCCAAATGAACTTTTATTGACACAGTTCTATCCACTTTTGTGACAATGCCTGTATCCTGTCTCCCTCTAGAAATTGGAGTAATTGAAACACACATGTGGCCCACACACTCTGAATTTACCATCTGTTCCCTAATAGGAGAAGCCTGTAGCTCTCTTAGCCAGTAGACTGAGACTTTACAGAGATGACCTCTGTACATGCATTAAGGTAGGTGATGGCTAGATCGGGTATTGAGGAGAGAAACTGAGGCTCACAAAGGCCACAAGTGGTCAGGCCACATACTCACAAGTCACAGTGGACACTAATCCCAACACTGTCCCTGCTCTACAGGGTAGGATGTTGGGGACAGTGGCAATTAACTTTAATTGTGTATAACTTCACTAGTACAGTCAAGGGCCTAAGACCAAATTAGAAAAAAAGGGGGGGGGGCATGTTGACAGAGAACCATTTTAAAACTTCATGATTGCCAGCAGCACCCAGTATTACCAACCTCATCTTAAAGAGACAAGTGTGTCTCTCTCCTTTTGGCTATCAGACTGTTGAAACAAGAGACCCCTCAAAATGAGAATATCTCTAGAAATTTCATACTGGAAGGAGAAGGCTCAGGGCATGGGGCCAGACAGAAGAGAAACTTGTTTCCCAGAAAGAGAGCTCACGCACTTCTGATAAGTGGTCCTGCAGGAGATGGGATCTAAGACGAGGAAGGGATAATGATAGGCAGGACTACACTTCTACCAGGGCTCTATTTAAACCTAATCCTCATGACAAGATGCCAGAATATGAATTTGAGACAGAGTGTCATAGAACCCCTCCTATTTTTTACTGTAACTTTTCTCTGTAGTTGGCAGACAGGTCAGGCACTGTCTACTGACTTTACATCCTGCCCTGGTCTTGGCAGCCTAGCCCAAGCACACTCCCCTGAGAAAGAGCCATCACTGCCTCAGAGCAGAGTTGGAGGGCTAACTGTGGAGCCCTCAATCCTCCGTAGATAATAAGCAGTGTGTGAGCTCTGAGAAATTAACCATAGCAATCGCTTTTGGAGCCACTATCTTCCAGGACAATGGCTTTCTCTTTACCATCAAACATCACCTTTTCTTCTACTTTAATAACTCACGGACTCCAATTTGCACCATCCAAATACTTTTGGGTGTGGGGCCATCCTGGAGTATGGCCAGCCTTCCAGGAGCCACACCATTAATGAAAGTTGGCTCGCCCACCCTGAGAAGTCATTGACTGTCCAGTAGCTTCTGGGTTAGGGGTAGGAGCTCCTCAGCGCCTTCCCACTCCATTACTGAATGGTGACTGGGCTGAGAACGCCATCATTCTAATAACTACAAAAAGAAAAGAAAACATAAAAAGAACTCAAGAGCACTTTCGTTGTAAAGAATCACTTGAAAATGCACATTTTCTTAACTATGAGACACCAAAACTAAAAGAAGACATTTTTCTCCACACCAAATATAAATCCTCTCAGAGAACAAATGAGTTGGGGGCATAAAGTAAAGAGGATGTTGAAGGGTTCCTGAATGTTCTAAGTTCAAGTCTGCTGAATTTAGTTTCATGAGATGTTTGTGACAATCATATTTGGAGATATTTCTCATCCTCCTTTTCCTTTCCATACCACACAACTACAAAACCCCCATTTAGTTGGTTTAACTTGGTATTTCTCACACTTACTTCCACACTCCTCTAGAGTAATACTAGAATAGTTCATCAACAAACATTTTGCAAAAGTCAAAATCTAAAGTTAATGCATTTTTATTTGTGACCTTCTACTATAAGGTTTAACGTATCCTGTGAAGGAGAGCAGGACAAGGGAACACACAAGAGTGCTCACTGCTGTGCGGGATGCTGAATGGGGAATCAGAAAATCACCTGACACCCAATCCCCATGGAGTCCCGAGAATTGTGAGGGCCTCTGATCTCCCAATGCATCATGACAAGGGTGGCTAAGAGCAGCCCCGAGCCTCCATCCACTCTGAATGCTCTGTCATTAATTCAATGTGAAATGAGAGAAATGAGTAAGAAATTTCAATACACCACTTAGACACTTCAAAAGAAATACTGATGGTTCAGATAATGAAACTAAACGCGAAAAGCATCTTCAGAATGTACGACCAGAATTTAAATTAGCTCACTACTTTCTTTGAAGCAATAATGAAGAAAAGGAGCATTAACTAGGAAATTAAGTTCTGCTGTGATCTGATGTATGCCCTTTCTATAGCCTGGGCTCCTCTGCCCCCAACCACTATCCTACCAGCTCCCTCAGTCCTGAAAGCCTCTGATCCCCAGAAGAACAGCTGCTTCTGAGCTCAAGCCTTTCCTCCTCTACCCAGGACTCCCAACACCAAAGCATGTTTGCAACTGTCCTGTCATTCACATAGCAACCAAGTCAGACAGGCACTATAGTCCCATTTCACAGATCACAAAACTCAACCCCAGAAAACTTAGGTAAGTCACACAAGGCACAGTAGCAGCAACTGGCTGAGTGAGGGAGCCTTCACCAGTATTCCCTGCCCCCATGCAGCATACCTGTGCCTGTGGCAGTGCCTTCTGCCTGCTTCCATGTAAACAAGGAAGAGCTGGAAAAAACTTAATCTGAGCATTCACCAGAAGACTCTTGGCTCTTACTGGCTGAAGCCAAAAAGAGAACTGGGTCTCCTATTCCAGATGCCAGGGCACCTTCACTACTGTGGACTTCTCAAACACACAAAGGATGAAATGGAGAAAGGACACAAGGCAGAGTCAGTCTTAGTTCTCTTAAAAACTCCTTAAAGCCAAAGATGAAGAATGTGTGATATAAGAATAGTCATTACAAGACAAGTCTTAGGGGGAGAAACAAACCAGTGAAGACGAAAGGGAAAAAGGCAGGCAAGCTTCCTAAGAGTACCAATCAGAATGACCACCTATGACACAGATTAAATGCCACTGTTTGAATGTAAAGCAGCATCCATTATTAAGAGCATCCGTGTTATTTGTTTTTTTAAATCACCTTTTAAGAAACTATTTTTGGAAGGATTAGAATGGAAAGTTCAGAATATGAAGATGTGTTCACATCTATGCATCAGGTTTCAACATGGCTACAAGAAAGCACCAGCTAAATCATCACCAATGCTAAATTCTTCCCAATCTGTCTCCCACAGACCCTGTTTCCAGAAATCACCTGTGGCCTATTCAGTTCCCTTTAGAAGTATGTCCTGTCCTTTCCCACAGCTTCACTACCAAGATCCAGGAGTAAGAGCTACAAGGTTTGTTTTCCCTAACTGTAGTGCCATCTAGTGCTAAAAATCCAAAACACTCCCAACAGCATAGCTTCTATTCCAACTATTATTATGATAAATGAATATGTTAAAACAAGAAAATGGATTGTTCTTAAAACAATGGCTTTTCCCATACCTGAGACTTCCACCTGTTATTGTGACAAGCCTCCTCATACAATAAGTAACTATAATAAGATATACTTACTGAGTACATACACATTTGGTTGTCACTACTTCCTTCTCAGATATTTTTGTTATCTTTAAAAAAAAAAAAACCTTTATATTACATACTAACAGCAGACTGGTATATTGTAATGCTGAAAGAATTCAGAGAATTCCTATTAAATTTAACAAAAATCACTCTGGCTTATTATAATAATAAATACAAGTTATTTGTTCTAAATCAACTTTCAAAAACTCTGAAGAATAATTTAAATGCAAATGAAACTCATTATAGAATGGTTACTGGTTTCAGTATATCTTGCCTTGAATTCTACACATTAAAATTATGCTCTGAAACATGCAGGCTAGCCATGTTCTCTTCATCGAAGCGAAGTGCAACTTTGGCTCTAAGTGGGTAAGTATTGAGAAGCCACTTCTAAAGGTAACTTACTCACAACTGAGGGGCATCAGGTCAGAAGAGGGCATACAACCCAGCCCTGCTTCTAACTCTACAACAGTGAAACCAAGCCATTTTCTAAACCTTGGTATCTTTGTTTAAAACAAACAGGAAAAAGGTAAGAGAATGGAGGAACGTGTGGGAAAAGCAATGAGTTTGGCCAAGGGGCTTCCACAGGTCCCTATTCTAAACTTCGTTTTTATAAACAAGATGACCTCTGAGATCGATCACCTTCAGCACGTACACGTTTGGAGTTATTCAAACCACATATAGTATTATCACACTCTGAACTAGAAGGACAAAGAGTCAACTCTGCAACAATGCAGATCTGAACTGAAGTCAGAGTGGGATTCCTTTGAAAGTGTGTGTGACACCTGACCTGGTGACAAAACACATTCAGTTGTGTCTTCTATGACCTTGCACTTTAGGAATGGGTATGTACTGTCTAAATAACAACAATAAAAGATGCATGAATCACTTCATTTAAGAGGATCTTATGTGGATGAGGATATTATAGAACATTCCAGGTTAAGTGAGGTTTTGCTAACAGAGTAGGTTGGGATCTTTGTCTAGGTTTTAGATGATGCTTGTCAAAAGTGAGGATGAATTCTAAGCAATCAGAAACAGACTTGGAGTTTCCTCCTATAGGCATGGTCATTACGCTCTCATTTTACAGAAATAACTTCAGCCATAGATTGGAGGCAATAGCTCACAAGACAAAAGTAGGAAAAAGGGTAGACCAAAAAAGGAGCCGTCTATCTGAACAACAAGTAAAGAATGAACTGAGGCAAGCAGAGCCCAACAGACCCACCCCACTTGGGGCACCTTGAAAGCCCTGCCCAGTGTGCCCCAAGCCCTCCTTAAAGATCCCGTGGACCATGTGAACTGAGAGGGTGACTGCATGAGTGGCACTCTCTGAGACAAGAGAGCAGTAGCTTATAGAGTGAGGCAAACAAGAGAACGCCACCAGACCGCTCAGTGACCAGTGACTGGAGACATTAAATGGCGGGACAACTCACTTGTTAAGGTCTGGGGAAGTCATTTGAGAAACAAGAGTAATCAAAGCTAATGGAAATTGTTTTCATGCCATTAAAAAATTCAAGCCAGAATCATAATGTGATACAACTACAGACACACCAGACAGACTGACACTAGCACACACACTGCTGGAGACAGTAGGCCTCCTGGCAGGTAAAATCAGACATACCATCAATACTCTAGAAGGTTATGTTCAATGTCTCTACAAAGCTGAACATGCATCTACTCTATGATCCAGCATCTACTTTCAAAAACACTCCTTTCAAGCATGTGTAAACTCACCAAAAGATCAGAATGCTCATAGTAGAGTTATTTCTAATAGCCCAACAAGGAGCAACCCAACTGCAAGAAGAATGAATCAATACACTGTGATAGACCCACGTTATGTAACACTACAGATACGACACAGCTAGGCATGAGCCAAGCCAGTTCAGTTTGTAAGACATCATTGTACAGGAATGAAGGTATCTCACAAACAGAATATGAACAAGGGAAGTCAATCACACAAATATAACCATGGCCTGCTTTCAAAAGTGAGGCGAAGTGGTTTTTGGGGAGAACAGAAGAGCAACCTGGAGGATATGGCAAGGGCTCTAGGGCACTGATAAGATTGTCTTACTTCGCCTGTGTCCTATACATGGCTATGCGTTGCTTGTGAAGATCCATCACTGCACACATAGGATTTGCATATTGTTCTATAATTGCCAAGATTAAGGAAAGGCTCTAGGGGCACATTGAGGGGAGGGATGCTCAGTTGCTAGCAAGGAAAAGGAGAGTAGTGGCCAAGAGTATGTGCGTTAAGTAATAGTATGCCCACACAACTGTTTGCAGCTCCAATAAAAACCAAGTCCTTCTCTGATAAAGAGAATCCCTAGGACTACCTAAGCCAGCAATTTCAGTTATGATGAGGGGGAAAAAACTGACACCAAGAGCATAGGGCACAATTTGATCAAACTCATACTAACTAGTGACACAGTCAAGTATAAGCCAGCCCCATTCGGATGATACTTAAATTGATTATTTTATAAGGATTTATGACCTCAATTGCCCTGGATGGCTAATTAGGTTTCCTGTACTGGACGTGACTTCCCTCCTGCTGAGTGAACATTAAGTCTAATTAGACAGTTGTTGGTTACCTCCAACACGAGAGTGCCCTTATTGCACCTGGATACTTATTTTGCATGCTGGTACTGGAAACTTGGCCAGCTTCCCAGGGCTACTGACATCATGGACTGTAGAATAAAATCTACGACCACCACTCTGCTAGACAACATAATTGCTCACTACATTCTAAACCTTATCCTTACATCCACAGATAAGTGTAGCTACATCCCTCATCAAAGAAGCTTCTTTTCACAGCAACTGGAACCCAGCACAGAGAACCACAACTGGACACAATGCAGAGGTCAACAGGCCCATAGGGCACCCAGCTCCAACAGACAAAGTTACATCACAGCTCCTGAATTTATAGCTCAGGGAACACTGTTGAAGAAAGATTTTAAGAGTCGGCATAACCACGAAGTCTGCTCTGAAACAATCTCTTTTCAACATTGCCGGATAAACAAGACCAGAACAATAGCAATATTAGTAGACAAGTGAATGTGAAAGAAGGCAAATTTTGTGCATCTCAAAAAACTACAAGTACTAATGACTGCTAGAAGGAGAATTAGCTTCTCCCAGGGATAAGCACTTTACTGTTTGTCCAATGCAGAGTGGTCAGTCCTGAAACCATATACACACAAATAACACAAACAGACTCAGCAGGCTGTATTTGTATTTGTGCATACAAACAGGAACATACATATGTAACAATAGTAATCAAAAAAAGAGGCTATAAACTAGAAATTGGGGAGCTCAAGGGAGGTTAGAGCAAGGGTAGAACTGAGTTGGCTGGATGGATATGGGAAGGAAAGTGATATAATTCTATTTCAATTAAAAGCATACCTTAAAAAGACTTAAGTTTAATTATACAGGAATCAAGTTATCTTATTTATACTACCCCTCAAAATATAAAAGATTCTCAAGACGAGGCAGGCTCTGCTCATTTCCTTCTAAGCAGAGAAGCAGCCAAAAGACATACTTCTCACCACACTGACATAGCAGGGATCAGGAATCCCAGAAGGTATGAAGGAGAAAGCAGTCGTCTTGGGACATTTGAGCTCACTGAACACAGAGGATGGAACAGATAACAGCTACCACTGTTCCTATGGTTTCCATTCTCTGCATACAGCACTCAGTGTGACACTGCGCATCTGGACCATTTGTCCTTGTGGAGAAATCACATGCAAGGTCTCTTTTATAAGCAACCATTTCTTGTAATAAAGGGCAACAGAATAATCACACAAAAGCAAGTATGACATAAAAGAACAATTATCCATAAAGGTAGGCAAGAACACAGCTGGATGGATGATTTCAAGCAAAAAAGAAACAATCTGAACGATGCTTAGAGACACTATTATTGCAAGAACAAATGCTAAAAGAAGGACACCCAAGCAGACAACCATGACTCTGCTTAAGAGACAGATGAGAAAAAAGCCAAGGAAACGAAGGAACTAAAGCCTGGCCTTGGAGCAAAGCAAGAATCAGAGCTGCAATTAAGAAAACTACGCTGCAGAACACAGAAGAAAACCGGAACTAGGGTTCTGCAGAGCGCAAATCTTGTCCTGACATTTGCAGAGATAACTGAGCAGATGGGACTTACGCACAGGCCATCATCCATTTTGATTTTTAAAATACTGACAGCCAAATTCACTACAAATAAAAGATCAGTTCCTAATGCCACTTTTCTCCACAAATCTTTACAAAATGAAAAGGCAAAAGGAACCGCACAAAAATCAATGCATTTGAACATGAAGAAAAGGTGAAAGAAAAACCCATCCCAAAATTAAAGAAAGGTCGGTTTCAAACAGTAAGAGAGAGGCAGTACAATGCACACTTCCCAGGAGGGTCCTGGATGCTGCCTGCCACAGCTGTTGCCCTCCATCCCTCATCTTCTTCCCTATAAAGATGGGGAGACATAGCATACCACCCTGGCAGCACTGTTGAACGAGGCAAACAGTGCAACAATTAAAATTGTCTTACATTATGGCTGCTGAGTCTTCAGTGCAGGAGGAAAATTGAATTTGTACTTCACTGGTTTAAAGTTGCAAATTAAAACTTAAGTTACTGGAAAAACTTTAAATATATTTACAGCAAACTCAGTATCGGAACTGCATTTTATGTGTAAGATTTTATAAAATAAAAATGCATATCCAGTAAATCTAATGCCAATTTGACATCTGAATTAAGATGCACTGTAAATGTAAAAACAAGGTGAATTAACAATTTTTTTTGATAAAACTTAGGTAAATTGTACACCATACTCTATTATAAATATATGATTATTTATGTATATGTTATAGGTAAATATTGTACATAAGTATATATATTATATATACATGTGCATATGTATATAATATTGTACATACAATATATAATTACATATTATATAATAGGGTGTAGAATTTATTATATATGTTAATATGTTATATAATGTTATTTCTATAATAAACAGATATCTACATTGTTACAATTTCTATAAGATAAAATACACTATTAAAATTGGTCTGAGTTGTTTAATGATTTTAGTGTGGCTAGAACTGCAAGCTGTGTACTCTACTCGAGTTAAGACAGTGCTGCCCTGAAACAATGCCTGTGGCACAAGAGATTCTGGATAGAAACCATTTTATATGGAAATTTAACTTCTCATGATGTGGAAAATAACTTGTATGTATATTATTTAGGATAATAAAATGGGCCTATCATCTTGAAGTGTTACAGTCAGTTCTATAACATGTCAGTCAAATCTGTTAGCTGCGTCAATAGTATTCTTTTATTGTAATGTTATAAAAGAGAAAGGTTTAAATATTATACAGTAATATGTAACTCATTAACCATAAAAGATGACCATCTTCAGTGTCATCTCTGTTGTTCAAATTCAAAGAAGTCAGAGCTATTTGGAACTAACTCGTCTTGTCTTTATGACAGACAACTTTCTCAGGAAGCTGCTCTCACCTGACAAAGCAGACAGCCAAAAGCTATATATGACAGGGATTTATAACCATCTCCATTTCTGCAAGCATCAGAATATCTGAGCAGTGAAGACCTGCACGCAACATAGGTCCATATTCCCTTTTTCAGTAGAGGCACACTTGCTAATTACACTTCTCACAGACACATGCTGCTCAAAACCATGGCCTTAGCAAGGAGAGTGGGAGTCCCAATGTCTAAGTAAAGCAAAACTGCTGCCACCCTTAAACAGTGCAGAAGCAAAACTAATTAGGGTTCTCAGAGAAAGCAATCCTTTTAAACCTGCTTCTGTCACACAAACACGGGGGATGCCAAGTTGTCACACAGAGTAACCATTGCCAAATAGGCACAGATGAAAGAGTATAAACCCATAGTCAACTGTAAATTAAGTTTTCAAGTATACAGGAGGGCTGGAAACATAACTCAGGTGGTAGAGTGCTTGTCTAACACACATGAGGCTCTGGGTTCTCATCCCAGCACTGCATAATTCATGTGTGGGGGCACAAACCTTTAAGCCTGGCACTTGGGAGGCAAAGGATGAGTTTTAAAAGTTCTAAGTGATCCTGGGCTGCATAGAAAACTTGACATAAGTCTGGGCTGAATCCCCATCTCAAAATTAGAGAAAAGAAAAAGACAAACAAGGTTACAAAAAGGCAGGCAGGAAAACAGAAGATTCAATTTCAAGACCATAATCAGTTTGTAAAGGGAAGCCATGTTTCTATACCTGGGATTTACTATGCCTTATCTTGACCCTGTCATGGGAACAGAGAGGCCTCTCCCATTAACTGCAGAAAGTTCACACCACATCACTGATGCTCAAGGGACCCTTTCTTGGAACCCCTAGCAGAATATGCAATTCCAAATTCATAAAGGAAGTACTCCAAATATTTTCTCTTAAGAAATACACAAATCCATCAATGACCACACACCTCCTGTTTGCCTTGCATGTACTTATATTTTACACTACAGTTGACATCTAGGTTCTGTGTCTATGTTAGGAAGTGCATTCAGTGTCACTAAGGTTGGCCTGGTCTGGATACCCCAGTACCTAGTTACAGTAAACAGCTTACCCCCACCCTAGTCCCTAAGATAGGCTCAATTCATCATCAATTGGGTGACCCATTCCTTCTCATGGTGAAGGCTGTAGATAACCACAGCCTGGCCCAACCAGCACACACTATCTCCCTGACCACAGAAACTGGCTAAGAAACCCAGCAGTCATTGAAAAGCCTGGGGTTTGCTGGGTGTCTGAAGCTCGGATGCAAATTCAGATGGTGGGGTGAGTAGACACAGAGCTGGAACTACTGATCTTCACCTTGCCAATCACGGACATTCAGCAACACAAGGCCTGAAGTCAAACACCCAAGACCCAGAATTAAGAAAAGCCCCAGACAACCAGATCCATGGCCAAGCCATTCCTAAATCCCTTCATATCTCTTTTTTCCTGTGAGCTTGTTAACATTCTTCACTATTTAAAGCTGCTTGGAACTGAGTTTTCAGTTATTCCAAGTAAATAAACATACAAAACACTACTTGATAAGATAAAATAAATGTCTTATAATAGAGTCCATGTTGCATCTGCATCAAGTTATATAGTTTAATAAATTTTCATATGTATAATACAAAAATTTTTATCTGCCCAATTAGGAAGACATATTATTGATAGCCTAGTTTTACATCAGAGGATGATTCACTAAAGTGATCCAATAGCCTGAATGATACCAACCAATGCTGACTGTATGAGACGCGTTCTCAGCACTTTGTCCCTGCAAAGTCAGTTCATGTGACAGGAACTACCACACGAAAATCTGGGAAACAGAAGGGTCAATGCAGCCAAGGCCAGCAAAATGCTCAATGGCAGGTCCAGGGTAAAGATCATTAGTCTAAGAAGATAAAGGACCTTCTTGCTGTCAGGTTCAATGTGACTCCACTGCCATCACCCTACTTCAAACTCAAAGCTCTCGGAAATCATCTCAGGTAAGTTAAATGTGCACTGGATGACTGGGACAATAACCTTATCTGTACCATGAACTGTTTTTTATCAACTAAACCATGGTCCCATAATTTAGCACCAATCAGTACAGGTGTACAGAAAACACACTTCCATGTGACCAGGTAATCTTTTCCTCCCTGCGATGGCAATAAATATGCAGTAAGAGCTTACCAGCACACATGCTTCATTGCAAAAGATAAAAAGAAAAGGCCCTTATGTATTCAAAATATTTATCACAGCACCAACATGTAGCAAGGTACATTTGACTTATTCTTGGCCTTTTGCTCCAGAAATGTTATTCAAAAGCAAGAACCAGCATACCCCCAGCAAACCTTTATTTGTGAGCAGCTCCTGTAAGGAGAGAGGTGCAATGGAAAACGTGGTCAGCTTGGCATTCTTAATATCAGAGCTTGTCCCGAACAGAGCGCAGTGCTTCCTCTGACCCCACTTCCCTATTAATTATCAAGTCCTGGTTGCAAAGAACAAAGAACTTTGCTTATTACTTTGCCTTTCTTCTTAAAGAACAGATTCGAGAGCAGAAGTTTAGGAATGGGAGAATAGTCTGTGAAAATTAACAGCCTGAGTGGAACCTTAATGAGAGGTTGAAAAATTAACAAGTGCACACTGCGGAAGTGCAGAAGCATCTTCCTCTTACTTGCTTTGAGAGCAAGGAAGAGCCAAAGGACAAAATGTGTGAACACGTTTCAAAAAGACTAAGTGATTTGCCCATGGGAGTACTGACAGTGACTTTTGTTCAGAAAGGCATGAGGTCACCTAAATTAGTGTATAGGATAAACAAACAGATTGCTTGTAATAATCCTCTGTCAACCCATCTTTATTGTATGGCCCCTGAATCCTGTCTTCCCTCCCTTCAATTCTACCTACAATGAACACCAGGAGCAGGAGCATACATACAGTTTCAGACCTGTGGGGCTGCCTGGAAAGGCAAAGAGACAAGAAAAAACAGATTGGAAAAATGTTGATGGGAGATTAGGGGAAGGGCAAGAAATAGCTTGTCCTGAGCCTGTAGATTTATGTAACCCGGTCACAGCTAACTGTGGTTTCAGCCACTTAGAAGCTTTAGTCAAAGAGACACTGGCAAATAAACTGCTTGAACATTCTTGTTGCTTGTAGCAATAAGGACTGTGAGATCACTTATTAATAACTAACATATTGGTAGAGAGATTAAAAGTCAAATCAGCCCCAACTGACCTGGAGCCAACTACCAACCAGGAGGATGAAGCCATCTCCAACCTGTCATAGCATACTCCAGAGCAAGACAAGGGGCACTAAAATCCATGGTATAAGCCTGGCCCATGCAATCATGGGAAATAGCAACTGTCTGCTTAAGCCAGGAGGACGTACAGAAAATCTTCAAGCTTGTCCTTAAGTATTTTAGAAATAAAAGAACACAATTATTTACTGAACCTTTTCTACATAGGAAGACTACGAGAACATAAAAAAAATAACAGTCCCAGACCTCAAAAGAGTTTATAATTTTAACAGAGAATGAAAACATACAGATAACTACCATGTACTGTGATGGATTACACATCAGTCCCTTGCATCTCCATAAATGCCTATCACTTACATCACATTTATGAACCCATTATTCCCAACAGCTTCTCCAGTAACATACTGCAGTGTATCCTGTGGAACTTAGTACCACCTACTCATTCAATGTCCAGACCTAAGTAGTTCAAACAGAAACTGTTATAGACAAGTACCTACATGTTCATAAAGTGCTTTCTATGTGTCAAGGGATTCCCAAGGGGGGGAGGCAAAGAGAATAGACACACATAAGACTCTACAAATTCATTTAACATAAACTATCCTTAAAGAATTACATTGAAACTAAAAATTAAGATTTGTTGCTCTTACAGTCTGAGGTCCCAACCAGTTTGGGAGCAGAACCACTAAGTTCTATCAACAAATTACTTAAGGCCTGATCCATTAGAAATCAGAGGATGAGATAGGACAACCCAAGATGTAGGGAACTGAACAAAGGAATACCCAAAAGCAGGAAGAAGGAATGTTCGTCTCTAGATGCAATCCCTATGAGGGCAGAGACTTATTGCTTTGCTCTGAGGGTGTGCTCTCTGCCTAGAACCATGTCTACAAGATTTTCTCAACAAATGGTATTCAATGAAGGAAGAAAGAAGAGATGAACAGATGAAAGATGGGAAGGATAAATGGAGAAAGCCGAGGATCCATTATGAGGATATTTTCCAAAAAGTTATTTAACAACGTAGGCAGTAGCCCAGGTTTATTAGAATATCAGCACAACAAGAGGGAGATCACTCATTAGCTTCTAATACTAATAAGAATTCTTTAAATAATTTGAAAACAAATTTTTAAGTTAAAAAATTCAACTCTCTCTCACACACACACACAAAGTATCAAGATTCAAAAGGAGTGACCTGAACAAGACCCACAGCAATTAACAGGAACTGAGTTGGGCTATGTTTTTTCCCAATGAAAATCACACGAGGAAGAACCATGATGTCTGAAATGCCCACCTTGGCCAATCCTGAATAAATGTGAATGATCACAGTACTGTCTCCATGTAGCCAAGTGAGTACATGGTGTTACACTCGTGTCCTGTACAGCAGGGCTTCAAATGTCACACAGTGGTTCCATTAGGTTATCACCTAGTGATGCTGCAGACATATTAGCTTGTGCTATGATGCTAATACTAGGATACAATTACCTGATAGCACACCTCTCAGAATGTGCGTCCACCATTATGAAATGTATGACTGCATTTCATATTGTTCAAACTGCAGGAATAAACTATAACTGCTATGAGCCTGGCCAGCAGAGACTTTAGAGTGTGTTTGCCTTGGCTCTCGCTTTGCACAGCCACAACACCATGCCTGTTGCTTGGTGTTTGGGGTCATTGAACAGCTGTTCAGAACCCCTGGGTCCACTTTCTGGTCTGACTTATTACCAATCCCAAATGTTTTTACATCTCAGGCTAGAGTTTTCAATTAGGGAATGGCTATTTACAACTTGATAAGGAAGCCTATACTCTATGGATGAAAGCAATGTCTCAAAAATTTGGGTTAAGTTGATGACTATAAATAAAATCTTATCCCAGATCTGCCTTGTGGTTTAATTTTTAACCAAGAACATGTAAGATACCACCAAAAGAAGGGAAAATTGTGTTTTTCACATGCTTGGTGTAGGTTCTCCAGAAAGCAGAGGATCCAATTCCCTGGCCAGGGAGACCCAGAGAATCACAGAAAACTCATTTCACAAACCTACCACATTGCAAGCCTGCTGAGCAATGGCCCAGTTAGTAGTCTACTTCAAATCCATCCCTTCCAGTTCATACAAGGAAAACTGCAGAGAGCCAGGGAAAAACTCTTTTATAGATTGCGGTAATCTTGCCGAGACAAACAGCTCAGCTGATTCACTCTGTCATAAAACAGAAGTAGCATGCTTCTCCTCGGAATTTAAACTCAGAAACCTTAAGCCAGGAAAAGATCCTGTTTGCATTTTATTACATTCCCTGTTACTTAAGAAGCCCTGAAGGAGTAAAGGCACCATCCATCTATGTGCTCTCCATCCCAGCCATGAACTCCTTGTATTACCCAGAGAAGGACTAGCAAGCCACCAGCACAATTACAAATTAAACTGTGTGCATTCTTATCTCATCATTATGTGGGTACAAATATGCCCCATTCAGCAGAGCAAACACCAACGGGGTATAAGATACTCAATAATTCCACACAATTCAAGTAACTTCAACGCAATCAGAACACTCATCAAGGAAACTGCTGGTGTGGGGGTCTGTGTGAGAGCAGCCTGCTTATTCTCTGACAGTTGGAAGCCCTGTGTGGGGCAGCTGAAAATACAACATCCAGCCAGACACTGGAGTGATCAAAGACAGTGTCTACAGCAACAGAGGTGTGCAGTCTGTAGAAAAGCACGGATAACCAAAGCTGGAGGGACTCAACCAGGAGCACTACCTGGCTCTAAGTCCCTGGCTGTAGCGTGGTCCAGACACACACGCAGGTCATGCTCCCTTCTGCCACACCATCTGTCACACGGCTGCCAGTTTCACACTGCAGTCCTAACTGTCTGAGATTTAGTTTGAAGCACAGAGCTGAAGAAGCTCCTCGGAAGTCAGATAACATACCTTGGGCAGTTTTTCTTTAAACCATCTATAAAACTCTGGGACAGAGAAACAAGTGTGTGCAAAACTGATAAACCAAAAAGCAGCAAAAAGACAGAGGTGGGGTATGGGGATCAAGAAAGAATTCTCTAGCCCCACTTT
Source organism: Dicrostonyx torquatus (assembly GCA_028555095.1). NCBI lineage: Eukaryota > Metazoa > Chordata > Mammalia > Rodentia > Cricetidae > Dicrostonyx > Dicrostonyx torquatus. The sequence continues at coordinate 10,275,417 of JAQHUG010000009.1, forward strand.
GAGATGAAAGCTTGAAAAACTCAGCAGCCCTAAGTCATGTGGAATTTGTCTTGAAAAACTCAGCAGCCCTAAGTCATGTAGGATTTGTAATATGCCAGACCAGAAGGTACCCAGGGGTACACCACGAAACAGGCACAGTATTGTGGCTGCCCAAAAGAAGAACCACAGCAAGTGCACTCTACAGCTCCCAATCGCCAGGCTTGCAGAAGCTGGATTCATCCTAAGCAGCATCCCAATTGCTGATAAACTCAGCCAACATGCAAGCCATGTGCCAACATGTAGGACCAGAAAGACAGGCTGAAAAAGGAGGAGCATACTGCCCTCAGAAGGTGGCAGTGCACCCAGACACCAGGTACAAACACACCTGGGCATCAGTCAATGCTAGCCACAGAGCAGGAGCCACCTTCACTGTTTAAACCCCAGGACTTCACTACAGGCACTGCTCACTCAACTGTGACTGGTTACTGTTAGCTCTAACAGAGTTGCTGAAAAGTCACCAGGAATGATGAAGTCACCCACAGACAACAGGAAACCAACACTACCACAAGATGAGTTGTGGGATGTGTTACCAGGCAGGGCAAAGCACCATGGGCTAGTCCCTGATGGCAGGACCTGAGGCCATGGAGAAGAAAAGCTGCCACTAGAGAGGCTTTCAGTTGCCCACAGGTTTAAGGAAGCCTGGAAAGGGGCATCCTGTCGGGGTCAGGCCCCACAGTATAGGACAGAGCAGAATGGATGGATCTGAAGGCAAAGGATCCAGGATTGCCTTCCTTTCCCGGTGTGGCAGCTCTGTCAGCACTCAAACATGAAGGTACAAATCCATCTCATGGACACTGATTAAAGTACAGATTCTGATGCAGGAACATGGGGTGGAGTGCAGATTCAGAGATCTCTTTCCTTCCTGCCTCACAAATGCTACTCACTAATGCTGCCCAACATAAACCACACTTTCAAAAGGCCAGGTTCTAAATGATCTGGGTTAAGGATGGGCTATGATACAGAGAACCCAGCCACACTCCTCCCAAGAACAAACCACAGCGTCATGCATGAGGCTTTCAAATAGGAGAAAAGTGCAGGGGAAAGCAAGGGAGAGGAGGTCCACACAGCAGGAGGCGATGTCTCTCACCAAGTCCTCACATTTGAATAGATCAAGGCTATAATGGGGTACACTGTATGACCCCAATGTTCACATCTGAGGCTCTAGGGTCTACATCCTCAGGATATGACTGTATCTACAGACAGGACTTTAACTAAGTTGAAATTAATTAGTTGAGGTTACTAAGTGAAAGTAAAGCCATTGGGGTAGGTCTTAACCCAGTGTGACTGTGGTGGTCATGAGAAAAGTTGACTGGGACACACAGAGGATGGCCAAGAACACAGGCACCAAAGGAAAGGTCATGTGAGGATACAGCAGGGGTAGCTGTCTGTTTGCCAAGAAGAAATGGCCAACCCTGGAAGATCTTCATCCTGGAGTCCTAGGCACTAAGACTGTGATGGAAAAAAAAAATCAATCTGATGTTTAAAGCATCCTGACTGTGGTGTTTATTTATGGTGTTCTTCACTGATTAATACAATGGGTTTCATTTTTGTTTATTACTAACTGAATCCCATAATCTTTTACTGAATGCTGCTCTGTGAGAAGCAGAGCCATGGGAGCTGGCTTACAGAATGACAGATACAGTCCTGATCAGCCCCAGCTCTTGACAGTCCATGGGAAAGACAGAGATAGAAGCAGGGACAGCAACACCACCTGAGTCAGACAATGGAGAATACTGTACCAGATTAAAACCAAATGCCATAAAGCACAGAAGTAAATAAAATCCATCCCAACTAAACAGTGGGGGCAGAGGGCTCCAAATGGATTCTGACAGGGGACTAAAAAAGGGTAGCATTCCTATAATGGAACAACCCCAGCCAAGCCAAGGCTAACAGACACCATGAAGCCCCACTCCCTGTTGCCCTTGGGACCAGCATGCCATCCAGCAGCGTGAGTAGATATGCCGGGGGGGGGGGGCAGACCAGCAATAGGACAGTTGAAATGGAAGAGAAGGCCCAAGCCTCTCGGGGTGAAGCAAGGGAGTTTGCGGTTTAGAAAATGAAGAATAATAAAAATGAGAAGGCAGCCTAAGGAGCAAGAAATTGAATACAGAGCACAGTCCCAGAACTGCCTCATACTGCCTGCCTACGATGTGCCTAAAATGGTGGTTCTCAACTCATAGGAGTAATATATCAGATAGCCTGTACATCAGATATTTACATGATGATTCATAACAGTAGCAAAATTACAGTTACAAAGTAGCAACTAAATAATATGGTGGGGGTCACCACAATATGGGGAACTGCAATAACGGAGAACAGCATTAGGAAGACAAGAATTGACAAACACACACACTGTAATCAATTACTTTCAAAGTGAATGTGAACATGTCATCATCTCTTACCATTCTACCTTGGACACAGGGAATCAGCTGGCATCAACCACAATTTCAAAGCTGGAAACAGGAGCACAATGAAGTAAGAGTCACAGCCCAGTAAGAGAACAGGAACTAAAGCCTGAGATACAATTCCTGAGTTCACAGACCAAAGCTTCAGACCCCAGCCACTGGGGCCATGGTGCTATCAGCTCTGCTTAAACAAACAAACAAAAGAGTCAGCAGCTTTGATTAGAGCGTACAGTATCCCAGGGACTGGCATTGTCCTTCTAATGCCAGGCAACCAGACCTTGGATTTCACTATTCCCAAGCAAGGGAAGTCATAGGCTGGATACAGAAAGAAGGGGACTAAGCTGTTCCTTGCTTCTCAGCATTCAAGAGTTCTGGATGTACTGAGATGCAGAGTTCAACATTTAAGGGACCTTCACCCAGCACTGACTTTAATGCTAATGTCTGAGGGGACAGAACCCTGTTTTCCTGGACCTGCTCCCCATGACGTCTATTGATAAATTAACCTGAAGTCTCCCATCTGGAAGAGGAAGGGAAGCATGCAGCACTGTATGTGCGGTGGCTTCAGGCACAACTGATCAGCTTACAGAACACACCGTAGAAACACAGGAGAGGATTACAGAAACCACACAGGTACATGTACATACCTGAGGAACAGTAGCCAATTCCTACACAAGATTTTCAAAATAAGCATTTGAGTAGCACTCTCTATCACAGCCCACAGGCGGTGTCTTCCAAAGGGAGAGAGAGAGCCCTTAAAGAACCCAGTGAGGCCAGAGGATGAGCACAGCCTAAAGCACAGCCAAGAAGAGGAGGGCAGGAAACCGCCCTGCCTTTCCCACTACCTTTCAAACATAAATTCTTTTTTTTTCAAATATTTATTTATTTATTGTGTATACAATATTCTGTCTGCGTATATGCATGCAGGCCAGAAGAGGGCACCAGACCTCATTACAGATGGTTGTGAACCACCATGTGGTTGCTGGGAATTGAACTCAGGACCTTTGGAAGAGTAGCCTGTGCTCTTAATCTCTGAGCCATCTCTCCGGCCCCAAACACAAATTCTACTTCTCTGAAAAGTCATGAAAAATAAAATTAATTAAATGACTGCAAAATGGGATGCGAATCAGAGGAAGATAGGACTTCAGGGCCCAGAATCACTCGGGGGTGGGGGGCTCTCTTATAAAATATTTTGGAAGCTTCACAGTTGTGATTTTATAGAAGGGTACAAAAATTCAAGGTAAAATTAGTTACAGTCTAGGGATGTCACTCTGAGGCAACCTTGCTCATGCGAGGCCCTAGTGCATTCCCCAGTGCCAATACACATCACACACACACACACACACACACACACACACACACACACACACCAAATGTATATGGGGGTAGATATCACAGCAGCAATAGCAGGAGATGATGTTTAAGTCTTACAATGTACTGCTGTTGTGCCTCTCGTCCTACCAGGTATCATCTGCGCTAATAACTTTCAAAATGCTTACTAGACATGATTGCTCTTGTTTTTTATATGCAGCACACTATTTCTGCATCTTTGCAAACTTCCTGAGGAAAGTTACCTTGTGTCATAGAAAGTCAAAAGGCCTGGCCTTTACAGGCTGCTACCATACCACTCAGGGGTCTTAAACTTCAGGAATAAATACATGCTCCCCCCTCAGCAGTTCTTATTCTAGCATGACTATTCTGACATATGAATGAAAGCTCCGCTCAGCTTCATGCACCATTGTCTCTTGTCAAAGGCAGGCTGCAGTGTACTCAGTGGTAGTGCATTTGCCTAGCATGTCTAATACCCTGGGTTGAAACCAGAGCACCAAAATAAATAAGTGAATAAATAAATTCTGAACAAAGGAAACACTGAGACGCACGAAACCTCAAAGTAGCATGCCTTTCTTCTTGGGAACAGAAGGAGGAAAAGAAATTTGAAAGCTGAAGCCCTCAACTAACACTGTCATTTGGGCTCCTGAAAAGAAAGTCCCCAGGACCATCAACCCATTTCCACCTACATCAAAGCTGAGCATCACCTCTAGCTCAAGCAAGGCATCTTCATAACCCCAGAGTGGGGTAGGAACCCTCACTGACACAAACAGAAGTGGGCACAGTGTATTGCTGGCCCTGACTCTATGGCACTGTTGTCAGATGAAGACTCAGGGACTAACTCAGGCCTCTGAGTCTGCCCCACAAATTATTAACCAAGCATGCCATTTCACATGCAGGAGATCCAGCTTCATGCACTGCTGACACATTTAGCTAAGCCCTGTTGAACTTGGCCAGTCAATATTACATGGAGCTTCCTTTTATCCCCAGGACACGTCACGAGACCTCAGAAGCAACAGGATGCCATCAAAGCAAAAAGTTCGAACTCAACTCCACACCCAGTGCAGTGTGCGTCTTTTCTTTTAGGAGATAACGCTCTGGTAACTAATTAATGGGGTTTATAAATCTCATGCTACCAATCAAGTGAGCCAAAATAACAAGGGAACTCCTAGTTTGCAGCACAGAGCATGAAAAATGAAGACCAAAATTACAGGTGTCCCTCCACAGTACGTGTTGGCAGAAACACATACAACCATCATCTAGTCACAGAAACATGGAGAAATTGGATGGCAAATCAGCAGTTTAGAAATTCCTGTAATGTAATCATGCTATGCAAGTATGTTCTATAATGTTGCCATGAAAACAAATTTTGTTCTTAACGTATTGCTTTTATGTTGACCTTAACAAAATTAGAAACACAGAGTCTATGTCCTTGAATAATAGGACTTTAAATGTACTGAGCTCCAAATGGAGAAACTCCAACAAATAAAGCATGTGTGTGGAATATCACAGTAACCTGTGCATGTTACAATTCTCAGCTGGGATGGAAGCCGTCACTCGTGACCTGAGACACTACCCACAGACTCATAGGCCACAGTTCCAAATTGGCTTCATTAATCTTACCTTAAACACAGCATATAACAGCCAAATTTTAGATGAGAGAGAAATTACCTACTTAAGCCAGTACAGTAAGATTAAGACATTTTTCACAACCCTTACTTTCAAAATATTTTGGGTTTCATTCCATTTGTTTGTCCATTCCTTGGTCAATTCTTGAACCTAGAAACAAAAACATAAATATATAATGATTTTATTTAAAAACATAAATACATAAGATTTTATTAAATATATACTGATTTTATTATATATTAAATATATAACAATTTTATTAAACATAATTTTTATCCAGAACAGTTTCTAAATGTATAGATCCTATGGAAAAATGTGTGTGTGTCTACATATATAAATTTAGCTAGCTCTACTCCTTGAAAGAACCACCACCAAATATAAACCAAACAGCTGGTCTCATCAACAACCTACATTGCAGCAAAGGAAAGTGACAGAAACATGTCAAATTATAGCTCTATGACCTCTTTTCCATGGTGGACTTAGTTGGATTATTAAACACTTGCAGCTCCAAGGATGGCAACAGCACATTAAGTGTGTTTGCTTTTCCTGGCCACACTCTCAGAAATAGCCATTTATTTTCCTTTGTAATTGGATGTGGTGATTAAATCATCCTGGATGCTGCAGTTTTCTTTTAGGAGATAATGCTTTGGTAGCTAATTAATGGGGTTTATAAATCTCATTCTACCTTTGGGTAAAGGGGCAAAAGATGCTTCTTTATTTGATCTTTCAGACACAGCAAAATTCTATTGATAAAAGTCAGTTTCGGACCATAACTTGAGGAGGAAAGGGCAGGGGCTGACAGCTGAGTGCACAGTTGGTGAATACTTCTCAAAGCTAATCAAGTTTTCATCTACTTCCAGAAATGTTTTAAGATGATCCTCATGACTAATTAACTAAGAAGCAAAGAAGTAATAGCTGAATCAAGAGGCCAGGAGAAAATGGAATGAAAAATACGCTCTGTGGAAAAAAGACAGTTAGGACTCAAAGACTGGTCCAGGAAGGGGACAGCTGGCCTCACAAGGGTCACAGATCTGTCAACTGACTGCCTCCCAATTCCCAGAGCAGAAACAGTCTCCCCTAAGCCTCCTGTTCTCACTGGAGGCTCCATCATGTAAGGCTCCTGCTGTTCCCGCTCCTAAGGAAAAGGCACACTCATGTGCCATGAAGCATGGAAATCATGACTAAAGAGGGCTGCTCATGAGGAAGTGGGGATCTGTGGTGACCCCAGGGGGAAACAAACCTACCTGACTTACACTCAGTGGTCATTCATGTACTGAAGTTACCCTAGATAACCATGAACTTCCACGTAAATGTTTCTTTCACTAGCTATTTCTGTTGAAGTGTGTCTTCTTTGTGTCAAGCAAGCAGGAGTGAAGAGACACCCCCATCACTTCCTGCCTGCCTCCACACTTTAAGGCTGTGGTGACAGTCAGAAACCACTCATACCCAAGGACCCTTCAAAGGAGACAGCAGTCACATGGCACTGGAGTGTTTTTGTTCTAAAAAATTTCAGAAGGGGATATTCTTGTATCTTTTCTCCTACAGTAAGGGAAAAGAATAGCATATTGAATTTTCTAATTTATACCAACCAATAAGTGGACTTTCACCAGCAACTGATCTAAGAATAGGAAATATTCAGCAAAAGACTGTGCCTTACACCACCATATACCTCCTTATGGAGAAAGGTGAGCCGATCAGCAGCACAAAGACTCAACTCACAACTGGACAGTGGGCAGAGAGGGAGAAATTTTGAAATAATCATAAATGGGACATCTTCATCAGAGCCTTTCACTCTGAGGTCAGGAACAATTAGAATAGGAGGAGTTAAGATTTTAAGGGCCAGGGGAGGGGCGGTGGAGGACACAAAGAAAACAGTGTCTTCCAGATAGCACAGGACTGGTGCACATATGATCTGACACAGATCGCGCGGCAGCAGAAACAGGGCCTGCACGGGTCCCAGGGCCGAGAGGGAGAAGGTGTGTGACCCTGTCCCTAGCCAGGAGGTTGTCAGCAACTGACACCTAGTTGCAAAAGAAAATTTAGTGTTCTCTGATGGAGTCCCACTGGGTACATTACCCACACTTAAGGCAAGCCCCACACCCAGCAGTAGATGGCCAACACGAAACAAACTCAATGGCACCTTTTTAGACCTTTTACCTCTTGTTGCTTTGTTTAGGCATTTTTGTCTTATTTGTCTTTTGCTTATTATGCATTATGGTTTCTTATTTTTTTATTTCTATGGAGTTTTGTGAGTGTGTGTGTGAGCGCGTGCGCGCGCGTGCATGTGTTTTTCTGTCTTTTTGTTTTTCTTTCTTGGTTGTTTGTTTGTTGCCCGTCTGCTTCCTAAAGAGAGAAAGGGCATGGAGCTGGGTGGGTACTGAAGAATGAGGATCTGGGAGAAGAAAGCATGAGCAGCACATCTTGGGCGGAAATAGTTTTCAATAAAAAGTATTAATAATCCATCGTTTACAAATACCATCAAATAGTCTGAGCTTTCAAAACGTTCTACGTACTCCCTGGATTTACCATTGTGTTTAAATCAAATAATCTTCATTAAGAACATTAACAGAATCCAAGCATCTGTTCCATCTGACAACGTGCCTGAAGAGTAAGCCAGCAGCAAGCCATGAAGAAGGACAGGAGACAGGAGACAAGACTGAGAGCATGTTATGGATAAGACAGGCAGTCATCTCCTTCACAGTGTCAAGAAGGCAGTCTAATTAAGATGCTTATTGGTTTCTGTTAACTTGCTGAGTGTTCCTGAAACCTATAATTGATAAACAACCACACCCAGACATTCCCCTGCACTTAGGTTTGAAGCAGTAAAATATAAAATTTCATGAGAAAAATGAGGATTAAGGGACATCTTTGCTAACACTATTATCAGCTATTAACCAACATGATTAACCTAGCAGTTATGAACAAGTTCATAACTACAACTCAACTCAAGTCTGCCACAGTGTGAGTCTTGAGGTTTTACCATCAGACCATTTGTTTTCCTCTAGGGCTGTTTAGTCGTTCAGCACCAGAAAAATAAAATATGGACTCCTAAACTGCTCTTATTGTCTGTTTCTCTTCTCCCAGAGGTCATCAAAAAAGTTAATAGGATAGAAACCAAGTCAGACACGAAGCCTATTTAGAAAAATGTAAGCCTCAATGTCAGCCCCCTGTCGCTCACCTCCTACAGAGAGTATCCTCAGTTCTGGTCTCTCACTTCTGCTCCCTTCCTGTCTCTTCACTGGTCCCTGACCCAGAGTACGTGCAGTTCCCTGTGAAGTCAAGGGCTCCAGAAAGCTGAACAGCACTCAGCACGAAGTTACGGGGACCTCTGTGGTCTCATGAATGTTAACTTTTCAAGGACTCTGCCTGCTTGGGTTGCTCCACTCTCTATCAAGAGGCTCCCTTGTGACCCCCAACTGCAGCAAGTCATTAAGTGCCCTTCAAATCCTGTGTGATAACATAGGGACGTGCAATACCTAAAGACCTAAGAAGAAATAGTATAGGCCAGGTGTGGTGGTGAATACCTCTAAATCAGCAGGGTGAGACTGAAAAACACCATGAGTTCAAGTGCAGTTGACATTACATAGTGATATTCTGTTTCAAACACAAAAAACAGTGTGTGGCCATTGGGTTGGGACTAGAAAAAAGCATAATGAAGAAAATGTGGTAAGAGCCTGGAGAATGTCTCAAGTTGTAGCAAACAAAGACTTAAAAAAATCATATTTAAATTGAAATTAAAAAACAATAATAACTCAAACCATCACTTACTCTTGCTTCATTCTGGTGAAGTTTTTCCTCCATACTTAAGGCTGTAGGGGAGTCCAAGAGGGCAATCTATAATGGAAGTCGTGAAGACATCAGCAGTTAAATAACCAGAAGATGGACATTTCTAGGATGTTCACAAATTGCCAAAACAGTTTCACAAAAAATTAAAAATTATAAAAAGTAATTTCTCATTATCTCCAAAGTACTATTTTATCATTAAGTCTCTAATCCATGGAACACATGTCCTAATATCAAAATCATGACATCACAGTCGTGAACCTACATCTGCCATACAAATCAGCAAAGGAAAAGCCATAGCAGCAGCATTTCACTCAAGGCAAACACATCTAACTCCCTACAGCTCTTAGAATTCATTTGTCTAATGCATAGAAAGAACAGAGTTCAAAAGGTAAGACATCCATGTCTTGCTTAATAGTTCATCCACGCTGAAATATACAAACAAAATATACAAAACAAAACTTGTTTTCACTGTTGATGGCATCCAGCATATGACTTGGCTATGCTACAATCTATATTTCTTTATTCATGCTGTGGAAGGGTAAAATCTGAAGTCATAAACACCCAGATCAGGTGAGAACCTAGGACAAGTGCACAGCCTGGGGTTTCAGTTGCATGTCTAATAATTAAGCCCGGACCTCAGGGGCAGGAGCACAAGTGCCCTCATTCTGTCTGCTGCCCTTGCTGCCAGAGATGGCACAGGAACACACAGAAAGAGTCCAGCACAGGAGAGCATTCTTTCTCAATTTAATGGAACCATGTTTTGGTTGTGTTATCATAAGTAAAAATGGTATAAGCCAATCATTTTGATTATTGCTTTTTAAAAAACAATATATTATGAATATATTGTATATACTTAAATAATATAAACCTTTTTATTTTATTTTTAATGATTTTATTTCCATTGTTTGGTATTCACTGCATGGCTATCCTGTAGTTGCTGTTGGTGCTTTCCTGACTGATGTAAATGCAGGCTTTTCTAGTCATCTGCTTTACCAGCAATGCTACAGTAATTATCCTTGTAGCAACTGCCTACACTACATGTGACCATATCAACAGACTAAATTTCCTGGAAGGGAACTCCTTACCCATCATGTGATTCTTCCCTACAGTGCCAGCATGGTTTTCATTTCTATCTCTTTCTCTGAACTTTTTAGGTTCAGCTAAACATTCAGTCTATCAGGATGGCTGTGGGCCACACTAGGACTCTGATCAACAGAGGACAAGACATAGCTGCTCAGTGGGAAAGCACAAGTGCAGAACTCGGAGGGAAGAGCCAGGTGACAGTGTCTAGAGTGCTTCTTCAGCTACCGATGTGCATGGTGGAGATACACATGGGCATGTATGCAGCCCACCTTGGTTTGAAATTCACAGGCCACAGCAGCCAAAGTCCAGTGGAAATACCAAGGCATACCTTCTGAGGGGCATGACCAGTTAGTTATAGGAGTCCCTTGCCTCAAGGGATGCAAAGGTACAGCTTCGCAGCTGCCATCTTAAGTTTATATATTGTCCATCTTAACCTGGATGAAATTCATCAATTGGGGGATTATTTTTATTATTATAAGTATTGCCTGGTTATACAGCTGACACCCCACTTTTAGCAGGTTTACAGATACGAAAGTTAAACTAAAGCCTACTACTCTTGCCCAAATGCAGTGTAGCCAATGGTATTCATTGTATTAGACATTTTCCTCGTAATCAGGAAGCAATCTGAAACTATTTTTCTACAACCTGTGCTCACACTATTTCTTCTCTTTCCTGTTGGGTTGTAATGCTTTTCTCTGTAGCTGCTCTTATCGAAGCAAGGAAAGTAGTGCCAGGCCTCATGAGGGCAGCCTCCTTCCTATCTGCTGTACAACACAGCAAACACTCATGATGTTATATGCACTGCTGCATCCCCACTCACTTCTGCCTGCCTGCGTTCTCACGGAAGGAGAGCAATGTCTTGTCGGATTTTAACTGTGAACTGCACTCTATGTCATGATAAAGGAATCTTTTCTAGAGCTCAACTTATTATTCCTTCTGCATCACTCACCTTCTCGGTGAGTTGACAGGACTCCACCCTATAAGCATCATCTGCCTATTGTCTCTTACACATCTCTCTTAAAAGCCTCTACAAAGCTGCTCTGCTATTTACATTCTAACACCAGACCTGGCTATAAAAATGAGGAGTCCGTTACACCTCCATCCTTTTGCCCCTTTTTTTTCTTTGCTTCTTAACTGTCTTTGTTCGTTCCATTTCTATTTTTATTAATTTACTTTTTCCCAAATTCATTTTTGAAGGATTAGGGTATTGGAACATTTTCTTTTTATAAAGTTAAAAGTGGAAATATTTGTAAATGCAACAAACACTTGATAAGAAAATGCACCTAGAAGCCAACTTCATTAACCATGTGAAAATTGCAAAGCAAAGCCATTTTGTCATAGCATTGAGCAAGGGCAAAGATCTGCAGCGACTCAGCTGGCACTGGTATATGGTGATGGGGAAAGGGAATGGCATAACTACTTTAAAAACTAGTGGTTCCTCCTGAAATTATGCATATGATATGTATACCTCTGACCACCAAGCCTTCCTAGGCATATGCCCCACAGAAATATATCTTTATGTGTACTTAAAGGCATTTAAAGGTCCACAATAAACATAATCACCCCAAGTAAGAAACCCCAAAAAAGTAAATCAAAAATTGACAAATGAACTAGGAAATGTTTGTGTCAATGGGATACAAACAGATCTGAGAGTAAGTGGGTGCTCACCTACATGCAATAACGTGGATAAACCTCAGAAACACACTGGATCCAAATAACACATATCGCAAGAGTCCATATATATAAAGAGCAAAAGCAAGCGAAATCAAAAGCTCTGCCTCAAATGGTCAGGAAGCAGGGGTGCCCGTGAGAAGGGAGGGAGCATCCTGGCTAAAGCACTAAGAGTTGCTCCTGGGACATGGTGACGCTCTGTTCTCAAGATGAACACAGGGAGATGGGTGACTTGAGCTTCTAAATCCATATAACTATATATACATGATGCAATTTGTCTGTACCTATATATACTTCTGCAAAACTTCTCTGTATACATTAACATATATATATATACACATATATTTCTGTTTAATATAAGTAAATATCTATCAGAATCTTTCCTTTTTATCAAATTGTATTTTTAAATGTTTGGCACATGATCTCTGCAATGGCAATATACAAAATTACTAAAAATAAAAACTGATTTTCTTTAGCTTTGCTTAAATAAACAATTCTAAAAATGGAAGTTAAATTAACACTCTAAAAGAACTATAGGAACATTGGAATAGAATATTCTAGAAATAGAGGAATGTTCTCAGAAATATTTATTCAGAATTATTTTAGAGAGCGATTGAAAGGGAGATGATGCTTGGGGGGTGGGGTAGGTACACATATCTGGGACATCAGAGGACAACTTTGAGTGTTGGTCCTTAGGCACCTTCTACCTTAGTTTGACATCTGTCTCTCATTGGCCAGAACTTCACAGTGTAGGTAAGGCTACTGGTCCACAAGCTCCCAGAGATCTGCATGTCTCCACCCCTATCTCACCATGGCTAGGATTCCAGGCATTTACCGCCTCACCTGGCTCTATATAAGAAAGTACTCACAAACCAGACCATCTCTCCAGTCCTTTATTCAGATATTTCTTTAATGACCATTTATGAACATTTTTCTAGTTTATTATCACAAATTTAATTATGTAGAATATGCCAATAATTTCCCAAAGATTTATAGTTTCAGAATTTTTCTTATTTTGATTTAGACTCCCATGTTTGCTATAATGTATATGTTAAGTTTATCAAAATATATTTTCTAAATAGACTCTCCATCCTTACTTCTAAAACTGTGACAAAATCGCTCCCTTAGTTATAGAAATGACATTAACTTGTGACAGAAATAAGGAGAACAAACAAACACAACCACAAACAAGGCAAACACAAGTCAGGGCTGGTGAGATGGTTCAGTGGGTGTGCTGGGTAGTTTTATGTCAACTTGACACAAGCTAAAGTCATCTGAGAGAAGGGAACCTCAATTAAGAAAATGCTTCCTTAAGATGGGGCTGTCTACAAGACTGCAGGGCATTTTCTTAATTAGTGATTGATGGGGGAGGGTCCACGGTGGTCCTGAGATCTAGAAGAAAGCAGGCTGAGCAAGCCATGGAAAGCAGCACCCCTCCTTGGTCTCTGCATCAGCTCCTGCTTCCTGGTTCTTGCCCTGTTCTAGCTCCTGTCCTGACTTCCTTCAATGATGAAGAGTGATGTGGAAGTGTAAACCAAATAAACCCTTTCCTTCCCAAGCTGCCTTTAGTCACAGTGTTTCATCACAGCAGGAATAACCCTGACTAAGACAGTGGGTAAAGGCACTTGCCACCTACCCTGATGCCAGGAATTCAAGTCTAAGAACTCACATGATGAAAAGAGGGAACCAAATTCAAACAGTTGTCATCTGACCTCCATAGGGTACCATGGCATGGGCAGACCCACGCTCCCTCAACAGTCTCTTAGAAGATCAAGGGAAAGCAGCTGCATGAAATATTTTTCAAATAATTTCCTTCACATTTAAAAGGCTGACTTTAGACAAGTGATGTTTCCAAAACACAGATAAAGCAGTGTATAAATAGAAACAAGTATTGTGGCTCCTGATACCTCATTCTGCTGACAACTCCCTTTCACAGCGGAGGCCTGATGTCACCAACAGAAGTGTGTACGCAGGTATTTTTAAGAGCAATGAGGGAATTCTGCTTGACTGCAGTCTGTCATCTTGTGGGAAAGGACTACCAGGCCAACTTCAGGACTCAGGAAACTGAGGCTCCATTTGAACAACATTTCTACAATTCAAACCATTTATGGGCTATCAAGAGTGTGGAGTAGGGCTAGAGAGATGGCTCAGCGGTTAAGAACAATGGCTGTTCTTCCAGAGGTTCTGAGTTCAATTTTCAGCAACCACATGATGGCTCACAACCATCTGTAATGAGATTCTGGTGCCCTCTTCTGGCATAGGGGAGTACATGCAGGAGGAACATTGTACATTGTATACATAATAAATAAATCTTTAAAAAAAAAAAAAAGAGTGTGGAGTACCATATATCCTTACAGGGAAAGCACTGAGCACTTCCCATTTACAGAGATAGAGTTGTTTAACAATAGACTTAAGATGTCCACACAAGGCCGAAGAACACAGGATGAAATAAATGTATCTTCATTTTACTTCTAACAGCAGGAGTTTAAAACAACTTCCCTGATTTTCTTTCAAGGTTGGCCTTCTTCACAGTAGGACCTGAGCCATGTGGAACCTAGCTCACACAGTGCTCACAGAGCATAAGCCTGTAGGAACATGCTCAGATGGGGAGAAACAAAAGAAGACCCTTAAGTGAGGCCATTTCGATCATCATGTAAGGCCTGGAGGACAGCATCACAGCTGGACCACAGACATGCTTTCAGAGGCACCACCGAGTCACCATAACAACCTATAGCATGGCTAACGTGAGACCAGGACCCGGAAAAGTGGTCAAACATATCTCTTCAGTTAAAATACATTTATAGTCATAAAATGCATGGGAAGAATCTTAAATTATATTCTAAGCGTCTAAATTTCTTTTTACTAATGGAGATTATGCTACTAGTCCTATTGCATGCTAAATATCCATCCATAATTGATAACTATTAGATGGTCAATCACTTAAGGCTTGATGGATAAAAATCTTACACCCAGAATGCATTAGGAATGCAAAGGCCAAAAGGAAGCTGATCTAGAGTCTGGATAACTGATCCAAAGCTTTACTTAGCACTTACTTACTCAAATCAATACCACAAGATAATTGTCTCATTAAGATCTAGAAATAGATGCCATTACTCAAAGAAAATTATCTATAAATCTCAGGAAAACTCAACCTGATTCCCTTGAGCGAGCAGAGTTTTCAGCCTGGCTATTTCAGCTCGCAGCTCACGGATAAGCTTGACGTTGGCATCCTCATTAATGGTAGGCTTGTTGATGATGTTTTTGGCTCTATTTGCATAGCGAAGGGTACTTAGGGTTTCTCCATAATTGACATCAGCAGGTGAAATGGCTGCAAAGAATGAATACAGAAAAAAATTCATCTAGCACTCCATGTTTCATTTAACACAAAGTTGGTTTGTAATTTAAAAGTCAGATCAACCCCAGGTCACAGGAAAGACTAAATATTCATTGCCACAGTAATGAATATTAAAACATTATCTAAGGTTTATAGGAAAGGGTGTTCGCTATACCAAGTTAAATGTCGTTTTGCTCCTCTCATCTATAATCAGCCACTTGAACAACTTCAAGATAGGGGGTGAGATATGCTACACAGGGAAGGGGTTTCCTCGGCTGATAACGTGAAATTTCAGGGTTGCACTTCTCTATTGAGCAAGAATTAAACTACTTTTGCATTTCTGATAAAAATCCATCATCTGGAAAAGCCCAGAGCCCAGCAGTTTTTCAAAATTCAGTAGACTACTTAATTTCTTCCTTCTAGAAGCTTTTGGTTCTACACTGTAGCCTACTGCCACTCCCACCTAACCTTTAAGACTGGGGTGAGTACATGGCTGTGTTCCCTTAACATCTCCAGTGACTGCAGGGCAAGGGCTGTGAAGAGTACAGAGGAGAGAGAAAAGGAGAAAGAGACGGAGGGAAGTAAGGCTGAGAGGTTACAAGCCCTGAGTTCCCCTGAGCAAATCTCTTGTTCTACATAATTTTTTAAAATCCTTAGTCTCTCACTTAATTGTTTACCTGTAAAAATAAAAGTATACTACTATTTCCATTGTGTTTAACTCCTTGGTTTTTCCTTTCAATTTTCAATTCTGCACCTACCATTTTAAATAGTAAAAGTTCAGGTTGTTTATTTGTTGCCTCTATATAGGAGTGAAGTGAAGTGAGCTAGTGAAGTTCAAAGTGTCTGCTGAGCATGTCTGCCTAGCACTGTAGCCTCCATGATGCCCAAGTTTATACAACAGCAAATTCCAAACTACAGATATGTTACAATAGGTGATTTTCAAGACAGGAAGAAACATCGTAATGAGACTTTCAACTTAAATATTTACACTTAATACTGATGCTCAGGGATATAATTTAAACTCTTACTAGCAATCATGATGGTTTTAGAGTTTCCTCCAAGGCTGTCTTTCAACAGCCAAGTCAAAACAGAATCCCTGTAAGGCACAAAAACTTGCTTCTTCTTCACAAGAGGGTTGGCTGCATCCTGAGATAAATCAGCTGCCGAGAAGAAAGAAATAGGAGATCATTCCAAAGTCTCTGCTTTCTCTAATTTAGTTCTAAAAGACCTGAGCATGCTGCCTGGGTTTGTACAACAAACATCCTGGAAGCATGTTCTGAGCTAACACTATACCAAAACAAAAAAGGGCAGGAAGTGACCTGAAGCCTACCTAAGGCAGAAATGACATTTCCCAGAGTCACGAGGGACTTGTTTATATTGCCCCCTTCCTTGAGCCTGACCCCAGTGGCACCGGTGGCATCTGCACGCTCACTTCCAGCAAGATCGACCAGGTGGATCTTGCTCACAGTTTCACATGGCATTTCAGCGTCGAATTTCGCCTGCAGGGAGACATGCACGTGACACTGAAGAGGACAAAGGGCTCCGTGTGTTTCATGACCAGATCCCCATCACTTTCCTCTCCCAGTAGAGATCTCTCAGGTAGACTTTTGGTGTTCATTTACTTGTTTTATTGGCTATTGTAGTGATTATGAGAACTGCCCAAATTAAATTAGAAGTCCCGCATTGGGACTCTCGTGCTTTCTGAAGAACCAGTCCATTTGGCAAACCACTATTACTTGACAACAACCCTCAGGATTGGAGCACAAGACAATATAAAGCCAATCCCTAAAAGGAACTGGGGGAAAAAAACTAAATAAACAAGTAATTAGCTTTATTCTTCTGGAAGTTCCAACATTCCAGATACAAAGGCGCTTCAGACATCACTAACAGACAGTTATATAGGAATCATTTGATACCATTTAATAAAGACATCACATCTTTAAAGATGGGGATACTAAAACGTAAGTTCCCTTGCTCTGGATCCTACCAGAACTTCATATTTCCAAAGATCTTTAAACTATATTTTATATTTTTGGCCAAATGCAACAAATCATAATACAAATAGATGTTGATGGACATGTAAACCTTTTAGAAACTACAGCCAGCTACATACTGGTTAGGCATTCACCAGAAAACTGGAGAAAAGCCAATAAGCTGCTACAACACAAAGTGGGGCTCTAACTGAAGTTCCGGAAGGACAGAGAAGCCCAGGGAGCTCTTCTGACCGGCCTTGGAGAGTCAACTCCTTTTCCTGCCCTTTGGGCTGCCTGGCTGTCTCTGCTGTGTTCCATGTCAATGTGGAGAAACAACTCCAATCCCTAACGCTTGCTGAAACCAGGGAGACTTGCAACTGTGCATACCCGGGGGTGGGGCTTCGATAACAGACTACTTCCCCTCAGCCACTCCCAGCCACCTTCAGGACACTGTCCACCACCCGATCATAATGGATTCTTAGATTAGTGCCTCTGAGTGCTCGCTGCCTTCTAATACTGCTCTAATCATAACCAGCATCACCAGAGCCCATAGCGTGATAATGTACTGTGCCCGTTTCTCACCTCAGCCTCCAGCTGCTCTGCCTCAAAATCCATTCTCTCCCACTGTGCTTATAACAATGAAAACTTTTGCTTAATTAGGCGCACAGAGCAAGTTTTTCTTATGCTAGAACAAGGTGGAAGCCTGCTAAATATCTCTAAGGCTATATACATCAGGATTTTTAAATCACTGTGAATGCAGAAGGGCTGAGCACACAGCACATGCTTGTCTCTAATTAACAAGGAAGTGACAGTCACCTTTGCTTGCTGCTGCTCCTGGTTCAACAATGATCAGTGCTCAGCTGGTGCTAATCAGCAAGCAAAGGCCTGCGAGATGGAGCCTCTGCCCCATGGCTGCCCTTACCTGAGTGAACTTGATGGTGAAGATGGCGTGAGACCTACTACTGACATCATTCATCCCCGTTGCTGCAGTGGTACGGTTGATATTCCCTGCGTCCATAAGTTCTTCCACGTCACTGTAGTTCTGGACTAAATGCTGGGATAAATCTAGAAGGAAACAAGAAAGGCTTGAGAGAATCCTTCTCTTATGTAGTAAAAGAAACCAACTTCCCTCTAAGAATCATGCATGACTACACATCTGCCAACCTGGTTAGGGAGCTGGTGTTGCAGAGCAGTGGTCTGTAATGCAGACTGGGATCCGGACAAGTTGCTTGGCCTCAATGGGTCTCACTAACCTAATCTGAGTGTCCATTACACTCCACTCCACACACTGTCTAGGATAAAAGCTGGCTATTAACAGGAACCTCTTAGAAGCAGTCATGGCACAAGGAGGAAGAATATAAAAGCTCCACCCCCAGGAAAAGCCTCATTGCATGCCTCACCCTTGTACAAAGCCTGAAAATGTTTTTAAGCTCTCAAAACTTTTTGCTGTCTCTTTGTTCTTTAGGGGAAGGTAGCTCATAGGGTTAAAAAGTTTCACTATCTAGGGCTCCTCTGCTTTTTCCCTATAGCAAACTTTTTCCCTCCTTTCTGCCAGGTAACCATTTAACCAGTTTCCCCACACCCTTCAGGACAATCCATATACACTAAGGCAGTTTCACATATATAAAGTCGCCTTTCCTCCCACTCTGTGCATGTGGTAGCATCTGGGGTGGGACACAGAAGGTCCTCAGGTCAGTCCCACGCACCAGGATATGATTTTTAGAGTAGTGTATTGTGAACATTGTTGAGTTTCATGCTTTTTCCCTAAGTCCACCTCAGGATGCTCTCTAACAGTTAAGATGACCTGGTGTTCATTTTCAAGGCTGCAGAGAAATGGCTGTACCTTTGAACCACAACCAATTTAACCAACCACCTCGAGACTGCAAATAAAAGTAAGGGCTGCTAAAATATTTTGTGTATTGGTCTTTTCAAATGCATGAGAATGTGGCTACAAAATAAATTCATGGAGGCAGAACTGCTAAATCCAAGGACATTGGAAATGCTGACATAAGCTGCAAAGCTGTCCTCCACAGAGGGCAGCGAGAGGGCAGTGTGCTGCAGCAGCAGGGAGGATGTGAAGCATGCTTGGTCCCCGTCCCCTTCCTAGCACCCTCTCTGTCCATCCAAGGACATGACAAGCATCACCTGTCGGGGTCTTTCTGCTTTTCTATTATGGTGAAGGAAGCTGAGTCACGCTTTTCCCACCTAAAATTCATCCATAGCTCAGGGTGATGGTATAGCCCAGTGCCACAGAGCATTGGCCGGGCACACTCAAGGAAGACCCTGGGTCTGATTCCTAGCACCATTGGGGGAAAAAATTACTCTTCTATGGCTTCTGGATCAAATTTTGGAAAAAAAATTTCTTCCTCTAAGATTCTGAGCCGGGCGGTGGTGGCGCACGCCTTTAATCCCAGCACTCGGGAAGCAGAGACAGGCGGATCTCTGTGAGTTCGAGACCAGCCTGGTCTACAAGAGCTAGTTCAAGCGCAGGCTCCAAAGCCACAGAGAAACCCTGTCTCGGGGAAAAAAAAAAAAAAAAAAGATTCTGAAGAGAAAAAAGAAAAAAGTACCTTGTGATCATGTCATTATTTAGTGTTTCACATGTAAATCCTCAACTTATTTTTCAAATGTTTTGGTATAAAAGTTGAGTGATGACACTTTATTTTTCTTTTCAGATAATTTACAATCCATATTTCCCAAAGTTTGAATAGTACATTATTTAAAAATGTATAAGAATCATAAGTATAGAGATCAATAGATCCACAAGTTTTTACTCTGTTTATTCTGTTTCTTCATATATCAGTTTTATATGTTTTAACATCTGCTATAACAATTAAAGGAAAAATATAAAGCTCATATTAGAATAAAAGCAATAGGTATCCTCTAACACCCCCAACACACACACACACACACCCCCAACACACACACACACACACACACACACACACACACACACACACAGCTGCATGCCTTTTTCAAGGAAGATAGAGCCTAAATGCAAATGGAAACTTAAAATACAGATGGGGTCTTGTTCACAAACTGAGGACCTCAAGGTTAAAAAGGGCGGGGGGGCTGAAAGAGGTACATCTTCAAACCTACGTGAGAGGGCCAGGGAGCCGGACCAGGCTCCTAGTAGCCCTGCCAGAGACCATGTCTCAACTTCAGTTTACGGGAACTGAGCAAGCAGTTCTTGGAAAGCTCACAACTCAGGGGCAACCAATCAGCAGGTGCTCTACAGCCTTCTGCTAGCTAAAGATAGCTTTCCCCACCCTACTGCTGAAAAGTCCCTAACCACAGCAAGGAAACATGCTTCATGGACAATACCATAAGAAAGCATGATTCCATTAGCAATCCCTACTAACTTAGGTTACTCCCCCAGCAGTTACACAGCTCCCGTAGGGAGAGCAAAACTAGCCTCCAAACACGCATAACCTGAAACCCTGTGTATTCTTTACTCCTCTCACTGCTGTGATAAAAATACCTGGCCACATGACTTAATAGAGGAAAGGGTTATCTTGGCTCACAGTTAAAGGGGAGACACACATGTCAACCACAGTGGGGAAGGCATAGAGGCAGAACTAGGAAGCACCTAGTCACTAGTCACATTGTGTCCATAATCAGGAAGCTGAGAACCATAAATACTTGTGTTCAGCTTTATTCAGTCTGGGTCCCTAAAACATGAACTGGTGCTACCCACATTAGGGTGAAGCTATCCTATCTCAACTAAAGAAATCTAGATAATTCCTCATAAACATACCCAGAGATTTGTTCCCATGGTAATTAAAAAATCCCATAGAGTTGACAAAAAGATTAACTGTCACAGCCAGTCTGGCAAGGGCCAGTCCTCTACGCCACATTACATGCAACACCCTCCATAACTGGCTATGCCTCGGTTAGTGCTGGGGGAAGGGCCACCAGGAAGAGACCAGAACGTTAATTAATTTTTACAGTCATGGCCCAGGAACCCCAAAGTACTCACATTGGAATGCCGCAACTTAACACCACAGAGCTGCATCCCAGAAATGGTGCCCAGATCCTTTAACCAAAACTGACCTTAACTATATGAACCTACTTTGCATGGCTATAGCATGGCCCCAGTTTGCACGGCTATTGCATGGCCCTGGTTGGCATAGCTATTTCATGACCCTAGTTGGCATGGCTAGTGCATGGCCCTGGTTTGCATGGCTATTGCATGGCCCTGGTTTGCATGGCTATTGCATGGCCCTGGTTTGCATGGCTACTGCAAGACCTTGGTTTGCATGGCTATTAATTGCTTGACACAGGTTACACAACTGAAAGTTATATGCACAGAGGCTCATGCTAACCTTCCAGACCTGCACTTAAACCAGGATGAACTGAATTCCTTCATATGGCATACATTATATGCTAAGAAATTGCACACAAAGAAACTCATCCAAACCATAAAAGTACTTCTAAATGGCAACCTCCACAGCACATCCATGAGCTTCTCTAGCTATTTCTTAGCCTGTGGTGCCCTTTTACTATACTCAGTGAAATATGTTTCTTATTTTAGTCTAAAGGGTGAATTTCCTGCCTAACACTGTAAAGGTAAGGTGCCCAGTCCACCATAGTTATCCAAAAAATGGCACAGATGCCAAAAAACAAGACAGACCATGTATGGGAACTCTTCTGAAAAACAAAAGGCCTGAGACTACCTTCTTCCACCCACCACCATAAGGTCAGTGAAAGTACCTATTGTAGTAAAATGCATCACCACTGAAACAGATTTCCAGGGTGTGGTGGTGGGTGTGGATGGGAAAACTAATTTCCAGACAGTTTTTTAACCTAAAGGAAATGGTGCATAGGCCTCACAAAATAACCTAGTGAATACTAGTGAAGTATAGATTCACAGAACAAATGGCATGACGTGGCAGCTCCTGTCACCTTTACGCTAATAAAATTCCAAAAGTAAACAACTGTTTAAACTCTTACCATCACTACAGTTTTGTACTTTTTATTTTTACAGCCTCCCAAGGGATATCTGGGGAGTGTATGAAGACAAGAAACTTCCTTCTTACCCTCAACGTAAGGCCCTTCTTTGGGATGCTCACGGACTCTTAAATTGAAGGTTTTAGATGACTTCCGCCTAAGTAGGTCTCTCACACGTTCGTTGTAAATTTCTAAGTAGCTAAAAATTTTAAATAGGACAAATTTTAGGAAAAAATGTTTTAAGACATTATTAATAAGAAGCACAACACACACGGCAACAGCAGCCACATACGCCTCTGGGGTACTTTACAAGAAGCATGTCACTGAGTCCTTGTAATGGCAAAGGTGGGCACTTCATCTCCCCACTTTACAGATATGATGGGAGGTCTGGGAGACTTTCAATAATTTGCCCAGAGTCCCAGTGGCTCTGAGCACTACAGGTTGGACACTGGAGAGACTCAGTGACAGAAAGGGAAAGGTACTCTGTGACCCTGACTGACGTGAGGGTGACACTCACAGGACCCCACACGATGAGTAACAGACATGGCTTAGCCAAGAGTGAGACGAATTGCATGACCTCACGAAAGTCAAGGGCTCACTCCACTTGAGATAGACAGAATAAATACCAAAGCTTCTATCAAGCAATGCCATTTCACACCCAAATCATGCCCAAGTGGTCTTACTTCTATTCCTAACTAACATTAAATTCAGGTTCGGAGGAGGCAGGCTATTCCTCAGCAGTCTGCAGCCTCACCCTTCCCTCTCCAAGACCTCTGCACAAGACAAGCAGTCTGGGGTTCTCTGAACTTTATGCCTCAGGTTGAGGCCCTACCTGACTTCCGTCCTGAAAGAGGCTTCATCCCATCTGGTGGTTTCACTGATCCGACTGAATAGTGCTTCACAGATCCGAGGTATTAAACCAGAGTCACCCTGAAATGGAGACGAAGGGTGTCACAACCATTATGCAAACTAGACACAAACTCTAGGGGCCTGGGTGCCAAGCCCAAACCTTCCACAAGAGCCCCTACAGGACTGCTTCTTACTTTGAAATGAAAGGATAATGTCTTCTAATTGCTAAATGCTATGATTGGGAGAATACATGTTTATCTGATGTTAAACCAGCTAACACTGATTTGAAGGATATGGAGACTTGTTCTCTATCAAAGAATATAGTTTATAATACAGAATAAATCTTAAAAATATCTGGCTAAGTGACAAAGAAGGGATAATGCAAACTAAAAAACTTTACAGAATCCTCCAGACAGGCATCTTAAAATATAGGTGGCAGGAGAATGTTAAACTATGGAAGGCAGCCTTCTTTTGGTAGAACCAATCCCTGCATGGTTCCTCTTAGGAAGAGCAAATCCACCATATCACCAAGCGTTGTGGGTATATAATCAAAGTTCAGCACCCACGAGCAAGGCTGCAAGCAACACTCTGTGGGCTGGCTAGTTTTATGTAATTTAATACCAATTAGAGTAATCTGAGAGGAGGGAGCATCAGTTGAGAAAATGCCTCCATAAGGCTCTAAGCAGACAAGGGTATTTTCTTTATTAGTGATGGGGGAAGGCCCAATCCATTGTAGGTGGGGCCAACCCTGGGCTGGCAGTCCTAGGTCCTATAAGAAACCATGAACAAGCCATGGGAAGCAAACCAGTAAGCAGCATTCCTCCATGGCCTCTTCATCAGCTCCTGCCTCCAGTTTCCTGCCCTGCTTGAGTTCCTGTCCTGGCTTCTGGCAATGTGGAAGGGTAAGCCAAATAAACCCGGCCCCCCACCTGCTTTTGGCCTTTCTGTTTCATCATAGTAACAGTAACCCAAACTAAGACACTGTGCATCAGGCAAAATGCTCTCACTAGGAAACCCAGACCTCAGAGCACCCATGCGGTCTTGGGCAGTCCTTTCCTACCTCCCTCTCAAAGAATTTAAGAACTACCATGGGCACTGCTTTAAGGTATTTTTCCCTTTGTATCTACCATTCCATGGTACAAGCTGCTACCAGGGAAAACTGATACTTCCACCACAAGTCTTCATTCTTACTTTAAAATACATAAGTAGAATACTGAGGCTGTACTTACCCACAAGGGCAGAGAAAAGGCACCTGCCATTTAGGAGGGCTCTGTAAAGTTTTATATAAAGTAGCTAGTGGAAAACTGACACGCAAATTCATTTTTAGAGTTTTTTTCCCAAAAGTTTAGCAGGAAACCAAGAAGAGGAAAATGATGATTAAAGTGAAATGGAAAATTTGAGTGTGCTCGCTCTCTCTCTCTCTCTCACTCTCTCTCTCTCTCTTCCTCCCTCCCTCCCTCCCTCCCTTGTTCTTCCTGACTTCCAGCATGGCATACAGCTCAGTGCCATATTTCCCATGTAAACACAAAGTCTGTATTTTCCAGGCACTAAAATGATGTCCTAGTGATTTGTTCCCCTCCAATACCACACTTTCATGACCACCAAATCTTGAGCACTGAAGACACCACTGTGCCTGCTGGCAAGGGGCCCTAAAACCACTCAAAGTGTCTACATTTAGAACACACCACAGGTTTGGCCATTTTGAGCAGAGTTTTTGCTGCCACAGAAAAAATAAATAAATACTCATCACTGTATAAGTCTTAAGTACTTTTTTGTGGGTTGTTTTTGCTTTTTTTGTTTGTTTGTTTGGTATGTTGTTAGAGACCCAGTCATGGCCTGAGCTATGAAGCTGCATTCCAAGTCCCTAAACTCATGGGGCTGGTCTGAAGTCTGCAAACATCCTACATGAGTCTCCTAGAAACTGGATTACAAGTGCATGCCATGATGCCCAAATTCACTGTATCTACATGCCACTTCTCCACATTCTGGGGCAAATACAACACAATGGCTGTTAGTTTACATGGATTAATTGCTCAGCTGTAGGTGCTGTGTTTATAACATGTAATCTGTGAGGGCTCTGCAGTGCCAACTTCTCAGGCATTTGCTGGACTTATGTAACACCTTTCCATCAAAAAGTTATATTTTCCTTTTTACACTATTCTTAGTGTAAAAAATGTTCTGAATAATTTTAAAAAGAACAGACTTTGGTAATTTTATTCAAACTGTTATGCTGGCAGAAAAGAAAAATAAATTACTTTCTTGATAAGATTATAAGGCCTTTAAAAGGAGAAACGAACTGGGACTTGCACCCATTATTTGTGCTTATAATGTAAAACTATTTCTAATTTCAAATCTCTCCAAGGAAATTTAGTTCAACTTAATACTGAGTTTTATCTTATTACTAAAGGAAGATCAGAACCGGAAGAGTTGGTGCAGACCTAGTAGATAAGAGATAATTTTATCGCTCCAGAGAAAGATAACAAGAAATTTCCTTCCCACACAGCACATAAACAACTAAACAACATACAGAATTTCCCATCATAGTGTAGGACTTTCCGGATCCAGTTTGCCCATATGCAAAGACACAAGCATTATAACCTTCAAAGGCAGATTTCACGACATCTGTGCCCAGAGTTTTGAAAACCTAAAAGAAAAAAATATATATGCATATATATTAACACAAAGAATGCAAGTACTGTGGATTTTAATAAAAGTCCCTGCAGTGTTGACAATATTCTTGAATGTTACTTTCTTCTTTAGAGATTACAGCATAAAAATAAATCACTGCTGAGCTGTAACAACAGAATATGTATGCACCCGTTTTTAATCAAAAGTAAACTCTCCAAGCAAGCAAAAAACAACACTGTCCTTTTTCCTACTTAAGTTAGCAAATGATTTCTGAAATATAAATGTAAACAAGGCCAAGTGGCAATTGTGTCCAGAAGCAAAGATTTTAACATGAGATGTTAAAATTCAGAACTGCATATTGTATAAAGCTATTCATCTTATCCGAGCCTCCAGAAATTAATATTCAAAACCTGAAAGTCACAGTACCCAGAAATTATTGTCTGAATCCTTCAAATCAAAGCCTTCATTTCTCAGGGCCAATGTCCTCAAGATGAGTCTGGAGGAGACCTGAGGTAGCAGAGTGCTGGGGGCAGGATGGTGAATGGCAGGGTTCTCTCATTACTAGGTCCTGGTGTGTTTTCTGTCTAGATACTTGTTCAAATACTTGTAGACATGGAGGGGAGACAAGTAGGTCACATCCACAACCTGGGTTTCCCAGACCCCACTTAATTGTTGTTTGGGGATAGAGGATGAAGCACAAATGCCCCAGGAGCACAGCTAATGTAAATGAAACAGATTAAAATGTGGAGTGCCCCAATTTGGTGATGTCTCGATGTCCTCTAAGTCCAGCACAACAAGGCCCCCTCAAACATCTCTGCCACAAAAAGGAAGGGCATTTTGGCAGCTAGAGATGCCAGACCTGGGGGAAAGTGAGCAAGTAGGATGACCACAGTACAAGATAGGGACTCCCACAGTGATGAGCCGTCTGAGTCAAAATCAGGAGACCCAGAAAGCTATTTCCCCCAAACTATCGAGGGCAGCAAATGCTAGGCTATAATGGCCATGAGATCACCTGGAGAGCTCTCAAGAGTCCCAGTGGCCAGGCCAGCAACTCAGTCCAGTGAAATATGACTCTCTGTGTGAACCCAGGAATCAGTACGCTGTCAAACTTCTCAAGTGAATATTGTACGCCAATCACAGCAAAGTCTGCTGGCAGTTCAGCTGCCATACATAGTGTAATAAAAATACAGCTTTCTTCCCTCCATCCTGTTCTCAATTCCTTCAGATACATCAGTAAAACTTTGCTAACTATAATTCCAACTGAAGTTCTTGCACAAATGGCTACAGCCACCTATTCTCAGTTCATTTTTACCCACTTCAGCTTTAGACACTTATTTTCTGATTGTATTGTCAGAGTCTAAGGACTTATTCAATACACAGCCGTGATAGCAGCTCACATTTCCTGGGCACTGTCACAGGTTCGTGTAGTAATTCAACGGGGAAAATGCCCACAAACCCTCAAATGAGGAAGCTGGTGGGGAAGGTCAGATTCAGACCCCAGCCAGTGAGTGGCAGAGCTGAGGCTGCACCCTCATTACTGGGCCATGGTCACATCCTCCAAATTCACAAGACCCTGGTGCTAGCTGGAAGGATGTATCTCCAAGCTCCTGTGAAGCTAGAACCCCAGGGAGACTCAGGGATCCAGATCACGAGCTTGGATCTCCTTTCACTAATACATATGAACTACACGTAAAAATTCTATTTCTCCAATTCTCTCAGATTGGAGCAAAAACAGAAAGTCTTCCACAGACAATTCAGAAAATAAGAAAGGGGCATTTCTCATAACTTAGACAAATAAACCACAGAAAACAGTCAAACCAAACTCAAATTTCTCCACAACCTGGCCCAGTCCTTGCTGGCCCTGGGAAAGCTGGCCCAGAGCTCCATGTGAGAACTGATTTCTGCCCTTAGGAGAGATGGCCCCACCCATCACCACAGGCCAGGGATAACCTAGCCTGCTGACTTGGCAGTAGGTGAGCTGGCTCCGCCCCCTTGCCTGAGGTGGATGGCCCAGTGGCCAGGACTGACCAGCTCAGCAACCACCCATAACCACAACCAGGCCTTGGGTTGGCCCACCCTAACATCTATCCCATCTAAGGCCTGCTGGAGCTCATGAAGGGACTGGTCCTGTGGAACGATAAACACAAGGGTGCAGGTTATCCCAGGGGAGTTTGGGTGAAGATCCAGTGATGATGGTATACCAGAAACCAGAGGCCTTGAACCAAACCAAAGACACTCCTATGCTATTACTTTGTTTACAAGTAGAAACTTACCTGGTTAGCTTTCTGACAGACTCATGAGCCCCAGTAGGTGCAATGGTAGGACAGATCGAGAACAACAGGTAGGTCTGCAGGTGACAGCAGGTCTAGCTCAGCCTCAGCACCAACCAACCCACCCATCATGGACAGACAGGAATGCAGAAACAGGCACTGTCATCTTCTCCAGATGCTTCCCTGTCATACTCCCACCACCCACTGATTTGGCATCTGCTACCATATCAAATAGGAGGTCATATTCAAGAGACGGATGAGTCCATTAGCACCAAACCCTCACTAGCCCAGTTACCCCAATCTGCCTTGCTATGTGTGGAAAGGCTTTAAGCTCCTTTCAAAGGGGAACCAAGTTCTCCCAGGGGCTTGCCAGTGGGGAATTGGCCACAAGAGGGCACTGTTGAAACAAAGACAGGACTAGCAAGCCTGGCAACTGGGAGATTATTGGTTTCAAGTTTCTCCAGGATGAATTAAGAAGTAAGGGGTATGGTTGTTAGATTTCTGTGTTATTTTGGGTGTTGTTTGCTTCCTTTAGTTGTGGTTTGCCTTCTAGTACTTTCTGTAAGACTGGGTTTGTGGATATGTATTGCTTAAATTTGTTTTTATCCTGGAATATCTTGTTTTCTCCATCAATGGTAAAAGAAAGCTTTGCTGGGTATAGTAGTCTGGGATTGCATCCATGGTCCCTTAGTGTCTACAGCACATCTATCCAAGACCTTCTGCCTTTCATGGGTTCCATAGAGAAGTTGGGTATAATTCTGATAGGTTTATCTTTATATGTTACTTGGTAGGGAAACACACAAACCCACCACCAAAAAGAAAATAACCGGACTTAACAACCACTGGTCATTAATATTGCTTAATATTAATGGACTAAACTCACCTATAAAAAGGCACAGGTTAAGAGAATGGATACGAAAACAGGAACCAACATTTTGCTGTTTACAAGAAACACACCTCAACCACAAAGACAGACATTATCTCAGAATAAAGGGTTGGGAAAAGGTTTTTCAATCAAACGGCCTTAAGAAAAAAGCAGGTGTGACTATACTAATATCTAACAAAATCAACTTCAAACTAAACTCAATCAGAAGAGATGGAGATGGACACTTCATACTCATAACAGGAAAAATTCATCATCCAGCAATACCACTCTTGGGACTATACCCAAGAGATGCCCAATCATACTACAAAAGCATTTGTGCAACTATGTTCATAGCAGCATTATTTGTAATAGCCAGAACCTGGAAACAACCTAGATGCCCCTCACTGAAAGAATGGAT
>JAQHUG010000009.1:10337340-10366183 GCA_028555095.1 Dicrostonyx torquatus
GGAGGGCCTGGAACAAGGAGAGTAAATATAAATTTCTCTTTTAACAATAAAAAGAAAAAAAAGAATTGTGCCCTTTAGGAGCCTGCATGACTCGGCATGACAGCCCATAAAAGCAAAGCCACCTTGGAAGTTGATGATTCTCACCTCACACCAGGTCTGGGAAGCTGAACCAAAGGGAGCCTGGATTTTTGATGTCTTGGTCAGTAAAGCAAAGTTAATCCAAAAACAGAAACATGATCATGATTTTATACTGAAGAGCAGATCATCAGGAAGTTCCTTTCCAGGAAAGTCTTGGCATTCTGAACCCAGCCAGTTGCCTCCTCAGCCCAAACAGGTCCTGCTTGACAGAAACAGCTCCCTACTGGTCTTGCTCCTTCCACGCGGCATGGGCCACATGAGAAAACACCAGGCCTGAGTAGAACATTGGCCAAAGTGGCAACAGAAAAAGCTGGTGCTGTCACCCAAGGAGAGTCCTGTGGCTACTGAGCACAGTTCAGGGCTGACCCATATGCAGAGAATACCATTTTTGGTGCTCACCCAATAAGGTAAAAACCAGCAGATTCCTTCCCAGTTCTCCAACTCTGTCGCACACAAGAATATCCAGCAGGCTTTTCATACCCCAGGCCCAGGCTGCACCCAAACCGATTAAATCTGCCCTGAGGAGGAAACACTAGTTGAGAAGGGTATGCTCCAGTGACCCAATTTGTTTTTCTTCTCCACTCACCTATTAGTCTCAGAAGTTCAACCTGTAGTCAGAGGAGAGAACCCAAACTATAACGGGCCCTGCAGGAAACCAAATGGGCAAGAAGAAAACCAGATGGGAGGCTTGAAAAAGAAACAAGCACATAGGCAGACCCTCAGCAGAATGTGCACTGCATGTGGGTGGTGCAGGGCTGTCAGGCCAAGGATTCAGGACCAGAGTCAGCTCCAAGTCCTGGACCTTTAATCCTGGCTTTAACAACTCACTGCTCAGCCATAAGCTAGGGACAAGTGTGGACTGCTCTGCCCCTCAGACTGGGCTAACAGGATGTTAGCACTCTGTGGGAAAGTGTCTGTAATCTGCTGTCCAGACTTCAGTAGAGCTCAGAGGAGTCCTTCTAGAGCCAAGTCTGGAGGAGACCCAGGTTCCTGATGTTCCTATGGCCCCAACTCCAATTTCCAGGTCATTGGTTTTTATGGCTTGCCTAAGTACTCTATGAAGTTGAAAGCTGATTAGGAACAAGAAGACAATGAGCAAAGAAAATTTCTCAAAGACACTGCCTAGAATACAGACAACCCAATTGTGACAGAAAAGTATAAGGGGAAACAGCCAAAGAAAACTGGGAACGTAAATAAATCTAAGGAGAAGAGTGTTAAGCAGTTATTGGAAGCCAGAAGTTTGAAAATGTCATCCCTGGACTTGGACCGCTGCTGCCAAGAAGTTCCCATTAGTGACTGCATTTTCAAAATCAGAAGATTTTACCCACGAATCTGGATTTCTGGTTTCTTTGGGAACATAGAGAGAGGGGTTTCACAGGACAACAGGAGCACAGGTAAGCGGTATCTCCCCAAAGAGATGCTCAGCTCCCCAAAGTCTAACTCAACTCACTCCAGTCTCCCAGTCTTATTCCCAGATACATGACAGAGACCAGGTGTGAAACAAGACAGGAGATGGAACGATGACAATCTCAGAAGGAAACTTCTGCCACCAGATGGTACCCAGTCTAAAGGCTCTGGAGCTTCCCAGACAACTACATAAGTACATAGCTGGATTTCACTTTTTCCCCCACCACAGAGCCTTGAAGGCAGAGATAACAATGAAATAAGGGCTGATATGAAGAAATTAACTACTTTCAACAAAATAAAACTTAATGCAACCTGTCTGGGACAAATTCTGCATGATTGGCTCAGGTTTTCGAATTTCTCATTGAAGATTTGTTAAAATAGCCACTAATGAGAGAGGAAGGTGAAATTTCTCCTTCACATTGTGAATTCCTTTCTCCTCTCCTCCCCTTCTCTCCTTTATGTCCAGATTCCACTTTCACTCTCTCCCTTTTTCTCCCTCTCCAGGGTGTCCTGTATCTTCCTAACTCTCAATCTTCTAACTCACTAACAATTTCATCACTTTCTAGTGTCTGGAAGAGGGTAACTTCTGCAAAATGGGTTACTAATAACACCTAATGAACACCAGACAATATTAGCAGGTTAACAGGTTCTCAACACTTCACAATTTACCACAGATTCCTTGAAAGCAAATACACTGCCACCTCTGAGAGGCAGAAGAAATGCCCTGTGGTGGGGCCAGAAGGACTGAGGTACACACAGAAGCTTCCAGATATCATCAACACTGCAGTGTTCTCTGAAGGACAAGAAGCCCTCAGCAATGGTTCCACTGAACAAGCCTTATAAAACCAACAGAGCAGTGCCCTCCCTAGGACAGCAATGTCAGGGTGAAGGAAGCCTCAGGTTGCAGCTAGTGACACAGTTACACCTCTAATTGAACCTCATTTCAAGGAGAAGGTAGGTAATACACAAAGCAATGCCAGTGACTATCTGGGGCAAGAGGTCTCATCCTGAGATAAGAGGATGACATCAAATGAGCAGTCCTACTTCTGTGTCACGCAAGTCCTTGCCTCTCAAGTGTCACCTTTCTAATCTTTGATGATTACTAGTGAATTTTAATTCAACCTGCTTTCTCCTACACAGTGAAGTCTCCACTGAGCCTCCTTTAGGGTCCAAGGCTACTGGACTTACATTAGCAAAACTTGAGAGACTCAAGGAAGCACTTAGAATAGGAATCCCTCCAACACAAAGAGGCCCTTAGCTTCCCGGAGTCACTGAGGAGAGATGAAAACAGCCACAGTGTTTATAAAGATAAACGAGCAAATAGAACCACATCACATAAAACCAACACAAAAATCAAAGTACCGGCAGCATCTATCGAGCACAAGACTAACAGGGAGCCATGACGAATTCTTTCCTGTCTATAAACAAGGCCTCTGGGCCCCTCAAGAGTTTTCCCTTCTCCTCATACAATTATCCTCATTGGGCAATCCATATTTGGGCTCTGAGCTCTCTCTCTCCAAATACCTTCCCTGATGTTCCAAATCTCAGTGAGTCCTCAACTTTACCACAAGCTACAAAAGTGCCACAGAAGTTAGTACAACAGAAGTAGGGGCTATACCCAGCTTAAACACCATCACAGGGGACTCTGTAATGCTAACTTTATTTTCATAATGATGCCAGAGTGTTATTTTACTTTTTCTTACACATCTCTGGTAGCTAATCAAAATATGTTAACATACATTAATATTTCCTGTGTTTAAATTTATTTCAATTTCTAATTTGGTAAATTAGAATAAATTCTAAAATAGTGTAGGAGGGTTCTTCTGTATTTTGTGTTGCTTTCATTGGTTAATAAAGAAACTACCTTGGCCTTTTCATAGGGCAGAACTTAGATAGGCGGGGAAAAGAGAACAGTATGCTGGGAAGAAGACTGAGTCAGGGAGAGCTGCCATGAAGCCACCAGGGTCAGACATGCTGAATGATTCCTGGTTAAGACCACTACCTCATGGTGACACACAGACTATTAGAAATGGACTGAATCAGATGTAAGAAACAGCCAACAAGAGGCTAGTGATAATGGGCCAGGCAATAATTTAATTAATATAATTTTCGTGTAGTTATTTCGGGTGTAAGTTAGCCAGGGCCAAAAGCAGGCCTGCGGCCGAGAGCTGGGCGGGACAAAACAAAATGGCCCGTGCTCCTCTCAGGAGCCAGGGAACATGGCCCCCTCCTCTTAGGTGCTGGGAACACAATCCAGCACCAGGAGCCGGGCAGGACACAGCCCTCCACTTACTACACTAAGAGCCCAGAAAAGATAAAGCTCTTTGGATTCTTTAAAAATTATTTTTATGAATTCATTTGTAATTTGTGCTCATGGGTGTTCAAAGATGAGACCAGAAGAGGCATCAGATTCCCTGGAACAAAAGTTATATGGTTATGAGCTAGGATAGATGATGTGAATGTTGGGAATCAAACCCAGGTCCTCTGAAAGAGCAAACAGTGCTTTTAATTGCTGAGCCATGTCTCCAACCCATTTAATAAATTAGAAGAGCATTAGACACTCCAAACCAACACTGAAAACTGCTGGCCTAGTAAGGCACCTGTTATCACCCACAATGTGTAAAATAATGAATCAAACAATCAATTGAGAAAACCTAGCTATAAATGTTTTAAAGACTTAATGAATGTGGCACAGAAAATAGCCTGGCTTCATCTGTTACGAATGAGTGGCAGTTGCCATGCAGAAGTCAAGAAGAGGAAAGATGGCAAAAGCAAAACAAAGGACTATAAAATCTTCTGACACTTCAAAATCAAAAACAAAAGAATTTAAGCCAAGATCAAATCAGAAACAACCAAGAAGCACTTAATGCTCCAGGAAAGGGTGACAACTCTTCCCCCAATTCAACAGTTTATTTTCTTAGCAGAAAGGGCAGGCAATCTCAGAATTATTTATTAGTGACCAGTACACATTGAGATTAACTTTAATCACCTGTAAAAGTCAAAATCAAAAAGCAGATCCCATACATCCAACATATATTGGCACAGGATATATGCATTACCATCCCAAAATGGGTGGGAGCATAGCAAAGAAATACTGAACTAAACCAAGATGGAAAACCAGCTGGGTAAACTCCAAACTCTGCATTCCCATGTCTGATGTCAAAACGCTCTCCATATCTCCAATTCCATTTGCTTTATTGACTGCAACACACTTCTTTCTCTTGGGCTGGGTTCACTCATTGTTAGCAGCTCTCCTTGTCAGTTATCCCACAACTCTGGCGTCTCTAACATCTTGGGTTCTTCAAGGCAATCCAAGCTGCAACTTCACTGCTTCTCTCTACTAGGCCTCCATTCAGGGAGACCCCTGACACATGCCTGGCCTCAGCAGCTTAACTCTTTTCCAGAACTATTTTCTTTTATCCTTAACTCTAAACCCAGAACCACATAGGCAAAGCTGCTGCTGGATAGAGCTGAAATAACCCTTCCCGCAACCCCTGCCGTTCAAATACATCCTAACCAGATTTCTGTCTTTCACTGCCTAGGCTTGGTTGTCCTGAAACTGGCTCTGTAGACCAGGTTAGCCTCAAACTCAGAGACCTGCCAGCCTCTGCCTTCCCTTCCTGACCCCATGCTGAGATTAAAGATGAGCCCCACCACACTTTTTCTAAGCTTTTCTTATTTCCTTTTCACAAACTGGAAACTTGTGGAATCTTGCCCTGAGGTCACCACTCCCTTTATTCCATTTCTTAATCTGTTTATCTCCTTGAACACAGGATTTAGCTCCTTTCTACTTCCTAGTGCTCTTTTTCTCCTCAAAACTTACATTTTATAATTTATCCTGCTAAGCTTGCTCCTTTTCATTCTAACTCTTTATATGTATGAACGCTAGTAAACATATGACAGAGTCTACTCTAGGCTGTGTGAGAGGTTCTCTGCCAATAGAATTAATTGAAAACTCTCCACTTCGGCTCAGGCAGACTTATTCAGACAAGGGCAAAAGGCAGCCACTTTCCTCACCAAAATATCACAAGAATGATCTCTAGGCAAACACACTAAAATTCTCTTCTGAAACCTCCTGAGTGAGCCCCCAACAGTTCAAAAAACTCTTAGCCCTACCTCTGTCTTCTATGCTCCTACTACTATGGTACATTAAGCAGTGCTTAAAGATTTTCACTGCTTCACAAATCCACAGTCCCAAAGTCTATATTACTCTAAACAAAAAGAAGCATGGTCAGCCCTATCACAGCAATCTAGTCCTAATACCCACTTCTGTCATACCTAGGGTATCTATTGCTATGAACAGACACCATGACCTGGCAACTCTTACCAGGCAAATATTTAATTAGGTTGGCTCACTTATAGTTTTTGAGGATTAGTCCATTATCACCATGATGGGGTTCATGGCAACTCAAAGCCCCTCTAGCCACCCACAGTGAGATATTTCCTTCAACAAGGACATACCCACTCCAACAAAGCCAAAACTACTAATAGTGCCACTCCCTATGAGCTTATGGGGGTCAATTACTTTAAAACTACCACAGTGCCCCCAGGAAAAGCTTGCCTCTGGAGTGTGGCTATCCTTTCAGTACTGGACCACTGATGTCATCAGAAGCAGAAGACACCAGTCCTGTTCTCAGTGCTAGAAGGAAGGAACGGGTCACCTGAGTGCAAGTTCTTTCCTGACACTCCAACCTTGATCAGGTGAGCAGAAAACTAAGCCAAATGGCATTGGAATAACTTGCCTTTTATGAGCACTGGGGCCCAATTCTAATCTGTTCCTGGATTATAGTCCTTGGACATGCTATGTAAGCCAGTGTTAAGGTTTTGAATGAAAATGGAAATTGGGACTATTAAAATACCTAAAATTCCAGATATTGTCAAGAATTATGCCTAAAAGAAGCAGCCAGACTGCAGCTCAGGACGACAGCTTTCTTCTCCCTTAGCTTCTCTTCTCCATCTCTCTGGCTACTCACTTGCTAACCTGAGTTCCTAAGGACAGGAGCCAAGTCCACTGTGTCACAGTGCCTAATATAACACTCTGCACCTTGTGGGCGTCTGAGGTTGGTTGCTGAGTGACCATTTGGATGACCATGACCATATACTTTGACTTTGTCCTCATGTCATTCCACTCCTCATGTTATTCTACATTTTCTCCCCAAGATCCCTTAGCAGTTCTCTAGCGGAAGTCCAAGCAGTCACTAGAAAACATATTAGGTAAGGCTATCACATGCTCACCCTTCCACACTTAAAGTCTAATATCTTACTGTGGGTTAGTACAAGTCCTGCATACTCCCTACCTCACTGCGCTCACCCCTCTGACCTCCTTTATCTTCTGCACATTCCAAACACTCTCCTTCCACAAGCCCTTGTACTGTCTACTTCTGCCTAGAATGATTACCCCAGAGGGTCCAACCCACCCAGACCTTACATCCTTCAGCAATGTAAACAGCAGAGCTGTTCCCAGACCACAGTAATCTGTAGTTCTTACCTGTTTCTCTGTTTTGTCTTTTGTCCAGAACTCTAGCTGCCTGCCATTACATAGTGACCCTATGAATGACTCTAGGTCTGCACTGCCCAACATGGCAGCTACAAGGCACATGTGCTACTGGGATGAAGTTATACTGTAAATATCACACACACCAGATTGCAGACTGAAAAAAAAGGTCAGACTTTCCTTGATGGTCATTGTGTTGACTGTATATTGAAATGACATTCTGGATACATTAGGTTCCATACATCATCATGCTTTTTTTCTACTTCATTTTTTTCTGTGCTGGGAATCAAACGCAGGGCTTACACATGAGCAAACACTCTATCAGTGAATTACATCCCCACCTACCTCTTCAGTTTTTTAATGTGGTCACCAAAACCTTTTAATTCATGTTTGTGCTTCAAATTGCACTTGTAACAGCATGACATGGAATATATGTGTTATGGATTAAATAAAATGCTGCAGGTCCCCAAGTGGTGCAGTGGGCAGCAGGCCATGAGACCATGTCACAGGTCCCCCAGCAGCAGCAGGCAGCGCCCGAGACCAAGGCAGGCCACAAAGGCAGCCCAGTCCCAGGCAGGGAGCCACGTGGCGAGTGAGAGACAGAGACAGATAGGCACGCCATGCAGAGTAAAGTTGGATATTTATTTAGTGGGTTATGGAAGGGAAGGAGAGGAGGGGGAAGAAGAGGGGGGGGGCGAAGGGGAGAAGTGGAGAGAAGGGAGAGACAGAAGCTGCCTCTGAGAGAGACAGAGATAGAGACAGAGAGACATACATAAAGAAAGGGACTCAGGTAGAAAGCTGAAGATCAGCTTGCCTGGGGGGGATAGGGAAGGGAGGGGGCATGTCTTCTCTCTTAAAGGGACAGGATAGACTATTACAATAGTGCCTGGGGAATAGAAAATTCTTGTGTCCCATTTACCAACAAATGTGCAAACCTAGAGCAGAAACTCTGCACTCAAAGGCACTGAGCAAAGGCACAACAACTGTAAGACCCTCTCTCAGCAGAACCTTTCTATCTTACAGTATCCTGGTCAGGAGTTCCCTCCTTCCAGAAACTTTTTGGGATTTCTCAACTTGGCTCTTGTCCCCAACACCTAGAAGAGGAATTAGTACATTTGACACATGAGTCCGTCCATTAGCCAAGCTTACCATAACTGGGTTCTTATGTATCATCTGCCTCATTTAGTCACCATAGTAATATCAGAAGAGAAGGAAGGAGGTGACAGACTACTGGACTCAAATTTCAGAAGAAAGACTTGAGGCTCAGAGAACTGAAATAATCTAAAGTGAGCAAGTGGCCAAGCTAGAATGCAAACTCATGTCTTCAGCTTCCACCCCTGGCAGCAGGCCCTCCACCTGGGGCCCAGGTAGCAGCTGGCAGATAGCATCACACAAAGAGATGATCTGCTTGGCCTGCACTGTAGTCTATCTGCTTCTTTGTTTTAGGTATAATTCTTGCCAATATCTGAAGCTTTAGAGATTTCAATAGCCCAAACTCCCCCTTTCATTCAAAATGTGAACACCTACCTACATGCCAGATACAAAACCAGTAAGCCAAGAAGATGAAATCAGCCCCATTGCTCTTGGAGGATTCCAATAATAAACCATTAAATAAAATGTGCAAGGTGCAACTGTGACAAGTACCAAAAGGAGATGCAGAGATGATAGAAAATACCAGGATGGGGGATGGTTCCTTTGATGGGTAAACTGAGAAAGCTCACACTGAGGAAATGATACTAAACACAACTTTGAGGAAGGAAGGGGGGTACTATGTGCACATCTTGGGAAGGGATTCCTCCAGCAGATGGAATAGTGAAGAATGGAGAAACACCATCCTCCTAGACCCTGGATTCAGAGAACACAAACAATGTTCCTTTTACAATGTAGAACTGTCACTGGAAGTGATCTGCAGTCTGTACCTACTGTTCCCTGCCCACCCTGCATGCAGATATAGCTATGTGATCAGTTCCCACCAAAGGAAAAAAATGCTAGTGTGTGTTTTCTATATTCTAACTGCCCTGAAGTGGGTGCACCTCCTCCACCCTCTACCTTCTACCTTCTGCAACATTCCTCAATTATACAGAAATGACACTAAGGACCCCAAGACTGAGGGCTCCAGGGAACTGGAGAGAAAATGCCTGCTAACCAGGAATCATAGCAGTGGTCTGTTTACAAGAGTGTGTTTATGCTGGAGACACTCAAATATGTAAACAAATTTTATGGTTAGGGACACAAGGAACTGTATTAAAGGGTCACAGCATTAGAAAGTTGAGAACCACAACATTAAAGGAAGGGCAGTCCCCAGTCTACATAATGGACAGAGCCATTTCTGAGGCATGTCATCTATTTTCAGTCATAACATATGCCAGGGCAGGCAAAGTTGGTAGAAAAACAGGTAAAGGTATTTTACATGACAACTAAATGTAATGTAGGATCTTGAACTAGATCCTGGACAAAATAGAGGTCTTAATCGAGCAACCCAAGAAACCTAAACCAAGTGATCCTATCACCAATAATAAATTACTTTCATAGTTTCACCCCTAATACTATGGCGTTATGAATCAGACATGAGAACTCAGCTATTTTTGCAGTATTTCAACATGAAGAGTTAACAATATTTCAAAAAAAAGAAGAAAAGCACATTATTTAAATCATCTTCTGTAGGAACCAATCACACCCACTAACAGTATTTTCCTGATTGTCCTATTTGAACAAGCCAATAATAGCTCACATGAGGACAAAATCTTTAAAAAAGCACAGGGGGGTAGGGGGGAAACAGGCCAGAATCAACTATTCTTTTTCCTAACATTTCTGTGTGCAC
This sequence comes from Dicrostonyx torquatus, assembly GCA_028555095.1. NCBI lineage: Eukaryota > Metazoa > Chordata > Mammalia > Rodentia > Cricetidae > Dicrostonyx > Dicrostonyx torquatus. The sequence continues at coordinate 10,347,201 of JAQHUG010000009.1, forward strand.
AAATCTGCTCATACATGTGGCTGCATGCACAGCACCGTAAGCACATGGAGGTTGAGGAGAATTGGAGTCACTTCTCCCCTCCACCACAGAGGTTCCAGTCAGTCATCCAGCTTGGGGGCAAGTGCCTTTAACTGCAGAGCTATCTCACAGCCCAGAATCCACTATTCAAGAGTTTATCTCAACAGAATTTTCACCCTGAAGCTAGTCTTCATCACGTTGAATCAGTTTCTCTTAGAAGTTTCCTGAGAGACTTCAAGTCCCCTTAGCAGGGAGCTTATGAAGTCATTTACCTGTGCCTCAGGCAGATGTGACAAACAGAGTCACTGAGATTCTGAAAATGAGAATCAGCAGGTGCATTGCAGCGCGATCTCACAGGGCCAGGAGGGCCAGGAGATGGAAGCTCAGGAGAGCAGCACCCTGTGGTGGGCTCTGACCCCTGAACCCGGAAGAGTTTGTGATTCTCTTCCTGAGTGTCTCAGTCCTCTGGGGACCTTTCACTGCCCACCCCAACCCAACCCCAGCTTCCAAGGGAAGAGAACTTGGTTAGACAACAACTGTAGCACTGTCTCGCATTCAAAGTTCGTATTTTACCAGCTTCTCTAGACAACAATTTCACACATTTGTGCTTTTCGGGATATGCATCACACAACTGGTTTAGCAGGTAACAGACATCTTTTTTAGATAATGGAGTCGCGAGCAGGAAATGGCAGTGTGCACTGCACTGGGAAATGCCTTGCTGGAGAGCTGTTAGACGCACACCATTCTGCACAATTGGCACCAGCCCTTCCAAAGCTCAAAACGCCTTCATTTCAAAAGCATGAAAATCACTCCCCACTAGGAAGAGAGAAACTGCCATAAATGACCCTTACAGTCACAAGGATTTTATCAGGAGACCTGAGATGCACTCTTTTGTGGGCAGCAGGTGTAATCTGAAGTGAACTAGCCACAATCCTTCCACACAGGAGTATCTCTCTCAGGATACTTGCTAATTACAAAGAAAAAAAACAAAACAAAACAAAAGAATACCAGTGCAGGAATCAAATGGATGATGCACAACCAGGTAATCAAAGTCAGCATTATCAGTAATAATAGTGATATACAGACTTGATGTATACCATAGGAAAAGTACAAAATCACTTATGTGGTGCCCTTGCCAAAATAAATTAATTCAAATGAGTCATAAAAATCACCAAAACCAATTGAAAACCATTCTAATGTACTTGTGTGTGAAATTCTCCAAAAAAAAAAAAAATTAATTCCAATGAAAAATGGGAAGAAAAAAAAAATATAAGGTCATGAAAACGAAAGGAAGCCTAAACTCTGTCTGAGGCCAGCTATGCAGAGATGTCAACGACAGGACACGTTGATCCTGGATTGGATCACAGACCGGGAAATGTAAGGAAGCCAGCGAAATGCCAATAGTGTCTACTCAGCAGCACTGTGCCCATCTGAATCTCTTGGCTTTTGATCACTGCATCATGTAAGATACTAACATTAGGGGGAATGCACAAGCTGAAGAGCACATGCTTAAAACTTTACTTAAGTCTAAAACTATTTTTAGGGGAAAGACAAGAGTAAGCTATCTCACACCATTTAAGCACAGTACACATTGTACCTCCAATTCTCTAACCTTAATGGTTAAAGCATGACAGTGACTGTGCAAATTCCACATAATAAATGTAATAAATAGAAGGGTGTGAAGCTATAATCCTTTGCCCAACACTTACTTATTGGCTTCTAACACCCAACAAGAATGGTAAGATTCCCTTTTCTCCTCACAGACAGCAACATGGGTAATCTACAGAGGTGAAGGCCATGGAGCCCTGATTCCTTACAGGCTCCTTACAGGCATTCACAGCTAGTAAAGACATGGGTAGGGCAGATGGGGGCTGACACTAATGCAACAACATTCCTGGAGGGCTGGAGTCTGCAGGTACATTTTTGTAAGCCCTGAGGAAATGCAAACAAGACCCACGTGGTTCCCGATTCTTGTGAAGCTCATGTAAAAGAGGAGCAGCAACAGGATACACCACACACATGCATGGACATGGTCACTGCTATGAAGCCCAAAATCCAGAGTCAGGCTCCCACTCTGATCCTCAGTTTCTTTGTTTGGTTTTGATTGTTTATTTGGTTTTTCTTTTTTGTTTGTTTGTTTTTGTTTTTCAAGCCATTGTTTCTCTGGAGCTTTGGAGCCTGCCCTGGAATTAGCTCTTGTAGACCAGGCTGGCCTCGGCCTAGAACTCACAGAGATCCGCCTACCTCTGCCTCCTGAGTGCTGGGATTAAAGGCATGTGCCGCTGCCACCCGGCTCTGATCCTCGGTTTCTAAGTCTGAGCTGATAGCAGGATTGTTGCTAAGGGTTAATAAGATAATGATAATGCAGGACTGAGAATTCCTAGCAAATGAGTGAGTGGACAGGAATAGTTCACTCTGAAGACCATTACAATAAAAGCACTAACTTCTCAAAGTATTCTAAATCCCATACACCCCACTGAAATGGACACCAAGTGTCTGAAAAGATTGCTGATCATAGATGCACACTTGCCTTCCACTAGGCAGAGACAATGAATAATAAGTGTAGCTACCGATGGGAGACACAAAAGCTCACAAAAGAAAGTGACTTGGCAGGCTAAAACCAGCAAAGGAGTGAAGGGAAGTTTGGGACTTTGCTCCACCTGTCATGAACAGCTGCCAAAATCCTAGCAAGCCATGACTGACTTCCTATTATGAATTCCCCCTGCCTACTTTTTCATCACTTGAGCTTGACAGAAGGCATCAAAGCTGAAAATGAACTCAAGACTCGGTGGTCAGTAGGAGCTACATATCACAGAACGCCATCATATTCTCCGTCAGGATGGTGGGTTAAGTAGAATTAGCAAGTTCTTTTTGTGTCATTGAGGCTGCACAAGAACCTGAGAGACAATACAAGGCTTTTAAAGTAACTTGAACAAATAATAATGAAATAATGGTGTCTAACCTTTATAACTGGTAACTTCGCGTCCCTCTTCCTCTGACAGAAGACATGTGCATGCTGAGTCTCTCCTTGGTATGTACCTGAACACACATGCTCTTGCTCTCACACACAGCCTGTTTGCAGTAAAGTATAACCTCAAGTATGTTTGGGAAATACTCTAAGTCTTCAACGAACACTTTAAAAATACTGGTGCCCAATAAACATAAGAATACTAAGCTATTTCTGGGAGATCTTATTTCACATCCGGCTCATTTGCTTCACATTACCTGTCAAGCTCACCTGAGGCAAGGACAAACCTTCCATATGCTCTAAACTCCGGCCTCAGTGACAGTAGGTAGCACCCTTTCCGCAGAAGCCCAGGGAAGCATCTCAGCTCTCCCACGCACAGCCTGAAAACCCATTTTCCTACCCACAGACCCTTACCTTTTCCTCTTTTCCCCTTTATCCTTCTGCATGTGGACTGCCAACCTCCCTGCCCCCAACTCCACAACAGATTAGGATTTTTTTCTCTTTTGAAAACAAAACATCTGTGCTCTGCCACACCTCAGCCCTCTACTATGTCCAGGTGAGCAGCCATGTCTCAAAAAAAGAGGAGAGGTGCTTCAGAACAGGCTAGGATCAGGTTCTCTTCCGACCCCTCCCCTCTACCTCTCTCCACTTCTTCTTTTCCTGAGACCTCCCATCACCCACTCCTTCTCTTCCTGAGCATCCCCACTCCCCACTCTCATCCTGAGCCTTCTCTCCCTTGTTGTCTTCCTTCTCCCCATTCTCGGATACGCAGTTAACAGGTGCCATTCTGTGCCTGTGCAGCCCGCCACACCTGAAGACAGACGGCTGCAGCCACCACAGCTCTTCACTCCTTACAGGGCAGTACCTCTAGCACTGTCCTACTGAGAGCCTAAGCTGCCAGTGGACTTGGTCTGGACCCACACAACCTCCAAGGCCAGTGAGCTAATCGCCAGCCCAGATTTAACCCAAGACCTGGTGTTGTCCTCCCTCCTCTCTACACTAGGTGGTCTGGCCTGTCTGTCTCAGATAGGGCTACTATTACTACGATGAAATACTATAACCCCAAAAGCAAGCTTGGGAGGAAAGCCTTTATTTGGATTACACTTCCACACCATAATCTATCCCTGAAGGAAGTTGGGACAGGAACTCAAACAGGGCAGGAACCCGGAAGTAGCAGCTGATGCAGAGGCCATGGATGGATGCTGATTACTAGCTTACTCCCCATAGCTTGCTCAGAGCCTGCTCTCTTATAGAATCCAGGACCACAAGTCCAGGGGTGGCCCTACCCACAATGGGTTGTGCCCTCTTGCACCAACCACTACTTAAGAAAATGCTTTTCATTGTTGTTTTGTTTTTCAAGATAGAGTTTCTCTGTGTAGTCCTGTCTGTTCTGAAACTCGCACCACGCTGGCCTCGAACTCCCAATGGAGGCATTGTCTTGATCATCCTCTCAGATGACTCTAGCTTAGGTCAAGCCAACAGACAACGAGTGAGCACAGGGTCCCTGCTGCCTCCCTACATGATGACTGACATGATGAGCAATGGTGGCGCCAGGGTTGCTGACAGGTTACTGTGCATAGGGAGGTTTGCCACACACCCTATCACTTCAGCTTCTTCTGCCCAACAACCTACGCAACACTATCTGAAGGCACCGGGTCTCAAATGGGATGTAAGGACTTGTTATAATCTTAACATTGACGAGAAGCCTTAAGAATTCTTGTATGTGTGTGTTACATGTACATGTTCATACATGTACTACGTGAGGGTACTTGTGAACATGTTTAAGCATGCACATGTGGAGAACAAAGGTTAATGTAGAGGGCTTCCTTGACTGCTTACTACCTAATTTTTTGAGATGGAATCTCTCACTGAAGCTGGAGCTCATTGGTGCTGCTAGGCTCAGCAAGCACTTTTTCAACTTGATCCATCTCCTCAGCCCTCAGTAAGAATTTTTATTAATTTTGTAAACAAAACGCAAAGAACAACCCACAGAGGCAGGACAATATCATGCATTGTGTGATTCTGGAAAACTCCACTGTATGTTTATGAAATGAAATCAAGAAAAAATAGCAGCAAATAGCATCCATATTAGTCCCTTTTTCAGTCTCTGTGACCAACATACTTGACACAGGTTAGGAAAGTTTACTTCCATTCATGGCTTCAGAGGGTCTCAGTCTCCCATGTCAAGGAGGGTACAGAGGAACACCTCAGTTAATGACTGGGAAGGTCTGCATCTAGTGACCCACTTCTGGCACTTAGGTTTCACCTCCTAAAAGTTCCACAGCCTCGCAAAATAGTGCCAGCAACTGGAGAAGTGTGCAAAACACAAATCCATGGGGAACATTTATGATGCAAAACATAACCTGTATGCCCATTAGCAAGTGAAAGTCGAAGTTGAAAAGGCGAACAGCAACTCAGCATTGTCATAAAATGCTTCTTAATTAATGATACCCCCAACAATCTCAACGAGTCCGAACTGTCTCTAAAACAGATCCAGAATACCGTGATTTACACAATGGGAAACTGAGCCTTACAAAGGATAAACAATGTGGCAAGTCACACAGTCAGCCTACTGCAGACGCTAGTCTTGGTTACCCCTCATCCATCTCTTTTTTCTTCAATATAGTGATGGCTCTCAGTTCCACCAAAGCAAGCAAACCTCCCAGTATGTGCCCTACAAGCCTACACAGAAAAGCCAGTAACTACCTCAGCTCCTACTGCCTGCATCTCCCACCAGCACCCCACTATGTACCTCCCTGCCCCCCAGTCAACAGTTGCACAAACATTCTTCTACCTAATGAAGCCCTAAGCCTTAAGCCATCTTTTATTATTCAGCCTTTTCACATACTGACTGTTCTTCACGAGTCCTCATGCAACAATAAAGCCGAGGATATAAAAAATGTATATGTAATGGCCCCACACAAGCAGAGAAGGAACAGACTGTATGCAAACACCGCAAAACTTGGCAAGCAGACATCTCTGATTCATGGAATTGAGAGGGATTTACAACTGAAATTCCTTTGGTACACATCTATGAACGACACATCTGTCTTTGTTTGGTTTCTATTGCTATAATAAACTACCATGACCAAAGCAACCTCAGGGAGAAAAAGATTGATTTCACTTTACAACTCCCAGGTCACACTCAATCATTAATGGAAATCAGGGCAGGAACCTGGAGGCAGGAACTGAACCAGACGCCATAGGAGATACTACTGACTGACTTGTTCTCCACGGTTCACTCAGCCTGCTTTCTTAAACAATCCAGGACTACCAGGCCAGGGATAGCACCACCCACAGTGGGCCAGGCCCTGCCATCACTAATTAAGACAATGCCCCCACAGCCTTGCCTACATTGCCAACCTGAGGCTTTTGAAGCACTTAGAACAGCTGGGTAATGAAAATTTTTATTTTAAAGTTTAAATGGCCAACAGCAACAGAGACTCTGAACTCTGCTTTCTGACTCTCAAAACTACATTAAAATCCTGAAACTTATTCCTACCTACATCAGTGGCAGCCCATGCCCTCCCTTCATCGAAGTTTTCTGTACATTGGAAAGACTTTAATCCAGGTGTGAAGGACTTCAGGAAGCTGAAATAAGACAGACAGGCTTAAATCCCAATGTCCTCTGTGACTGTGGGCTGATTGCTTCCCTCTCTGAGCTATGGTCCTCAAATGGAGAATGGGCTTGCAATGCCAGCCATCAACGAGCTTAACCAGTTATTGCTTTTGGTAAATGGTCCCTGGTAATATTCCTGCAGTGTTCAACTCAAACTCTAACTTGCCTAAGACCCCAGAAACCTCTTTCCAAGACCCTGGAGTCCCTCAGGTGCTACATCTTAACCTCAAGGGCACTCCATCACTATTGTTGGATGTCTGGATGTTTGTGCCTCCACAACCACCAGACCAGCACGTCTCTAAGGCCCAAGACCTCTGTCATCTGACAGCCCTCGGGCAACAAGTGTCCATACACAGGGCTGTGAAGGGAACCAACATTAGCTCAGGCCAGCACCATCATCCAAGAGGCCTCAGTTGCCCCTCTATACAGTGAGGACAAAAGGCCCATAGTGTTTGCCTAGCATGCATGAAGATCTGGGTTTGCAAACCAACAATGCATCAAACAAGGCAAAGAAGCATAAGCCCAAACAAAGCGCTCAGGAGAGGAGACAGGAGGATCAGAAGTCTAAGGTCATCCTCAGTTACTTAGCAAGTTCAAGGCCAGCCTGGAGAGAAGAGATCCAGTCTCAGAAGAAGTTTTCAGAAGAAAAGACAAAGAAAAAAAAAAAAGGCTAGGTCAGTCATTGTTTTTTGATGGAAGGAAGAAAGGAGATTGCCAAACTGAAAAGATAAGAACTCCCGTGGAGCCTGGCAGGGAACAGTGTCTGGACAGGTTCCTCCCTGGATACACCCACCCACCTGTCTTCCCAGACTGACCAGTAACTACCTTTCTTTGGATCTTATCTTGATCTTAAAAGGGAAGGATGACTTGGCTGAACCCTAAAGAAAATGATCCCAATCAAACTGCCACTGGCACTTTTTTCTTCTCCTTTGAACTAGAGTGCTAAGAGGGTAAACTGGACCTATGATGCGAATCAGGAAGGCTAAGGTCCTGCAGAAAAGCGAAAGCAGGAGCTGACCTGCCTTTCAGAGCACAGCATGTTACAAGAAAAGGCAACAAGGTAGGCAGAGGCCAGCATTGGTAAATATTTCTTTTTATTCTTTTTTTGAAAACAGAAAGTCACAATTAATAAACTGTAATAACAATGATAATATGAGGAAGTGGAAGAGAGGAAGAAGAGGAGGAGGAAGAAGAAATATGTGGTGATATGATGCCAGGGATGCAACCCAGGTCCTTGAACACGCTAGGCAAGTACTCCCCTGTGAGCCTCACCATCAGCTCTACCACGGGGCATCTTTGTGGAGCCCCTGCTATGCCAGGCACCAAGTGATGGGTCCATCTTCTTGTCTCTATCATTAGACCCCTACTCTGTGTCTGCCTCACTGCCAACTGTAACACATCAGTTCACCTGAGATCACCCTAGTCCTCCAAAGCAAGCATTGTAAATAAAATGATACAATAATCTAAAATAGGAAATATTTGAGGAAACTGTGAATAATGTGTGTAAATACCTCATGTGGCCTCTCAATTATCTACAAACTAACAATTTAAACTGTATTTCTCCTTGTAAATCAGTCAACAAGAAGCCCAGACTTTCCAGAATGCTTAAGGTACCTATAATTATTAGCACATCTTACAGGCATAAAAACTGACACTTAGGACAATTAAGTTTCTTGCTCAAACTTACGTTGTTTAGAAATGCAACCAAAAATTTAACTCAAGACCTTCTGCCCTAAGGCTCTGACCCTCTTACAGTATCAAGGACCAAGGTTTTCATGAAGCATCAGTCACCCAGCTCTTCAGGAACAGAGTGAGAAAGACAGAAAGTTCAAGGCCTGCCTGTGCTACACAGTGAGTTCAAACCAGCCTGGGGAACCTGTTCACAATAAAGTGATAGACTCTGCCTCAAAAGTTAAAGTGTTAAGAGGCCTGGGGATGTAGTTCAGCGCTAGAGATGTTTGTTTAGATGTATGAGGCCCTGGATTCAATGCCTAATACTTCAAACGAAATAGAAAACAAACAAACAAAAAAAAAAAAACTAAGAAGGGAAATTAACAGGAAATAGAAAAATTGGTCACGAAATTATCTTGTCCTTATCTTCCTCTGGGTTTTCTTGGATGTGGGAGGGACTGGAATTAATATTTTAATACAGGATCTAACTCTGTAGCCTAAGCTGGACCAAATTGGTGACCCTCCTGTCTCATCTTCCAGAGTGTTGGAATTACAAATATGAGCCACCATGCCCAGTTTGTTACTTCTCCAAAGAAAAAGAAAAAACAATTAGAACCTATAAGATTATAGAAAAGGTGAAATAGAACAATAAAAGAAGTCCCAAAGAAAAAGGTAGATAATATATAAAGTGTTAAACTTCTGCCTATAAAACTTATGAGCAAATATTGCATCTGCTAATGGCTTACTCATTTTTAAAAGTAAGGTCCTATATTGGGTAAGTCAGTTACGTGCTACTTACAAGTCTCAATAATTGTACTTCTGACATTCAGATGCTAAAACCTTACCAAGCCCCAATGACACAGTTTTAAGTCAGGAAGGCAAAACCCTCTTAACTGGGTTTATCATACTCATAAAACAGGCCAAGGAATTTGTCCCTTGCCCCATGTGAGTACATAGCAAAGGTGCCTTCCTCAGACAACCTATCAGTCAGTACCTTGAGCTCGGACTTGCCGGCACCCAGGACTCAAAGATACAAATGTCTGTTGTTTGCAAGGCACCCAGTTGTATGATATTTTTTATGGACTGAGGAACTGTCTCTCAATCTGTAAAAACAGCATAACAATATGTCTCTATCCTAAAAGGTGTGTAAGGATTTGCTAGCACATAGCATGTTCTCATAAAGATGTCTCACTCGAGCTACACGGTGAATTCAAGGCCAGACTAGGCAACCTGATCAAAATAAAAAGGGAGAGTCCATATACTCAAATATGGAGTATAAAGATGACCAGGGCTGAGCCGGGAAGTGGTGGCATACACCTTGAATCCCAGCACTCATGAGGCAGAGGCAGGCGGGATCTTTGAGAGTGTAAGGCCAGCCTGGTCTACCAGAGCTAGTTCCAGGACAGCTAGGGCTGTTACACAGAGAAACCCTGTCTCAAAACAAAGAAAGAAAGAAAAAACGAAAAAAGAAAGAAAAAGATGGTGAGGGCTCTAGCTCATCTAGTTCAGTAGTAACGCATCCACAAAGCCTGCAATGCACACACAAAGCTCTGGGGTCAATTTCTAATATCCAACAAAAGAAGAGGAGGAGGAGGAAGAGGAGAAGAACAAACAGGAAACAGACAAGTCAGCTACTGAATTAGAATCTCTGCATCTGGAATGACTAGTCTTGCCACATAACCCATTAGGCAGTAAAAACAACATGGCTGGGATCAAATGTTCACACAGAGAAGACACAGAGCTGCAAAGACTCAGGACTCAGGCAAACTCAGATTGTGTGTCCCCCCCCTTCTTCAGAGGGCTCCAAGAGAGCACTCACTTCATTCCAGGCCTCTTTCCACCTTTGGTGCTACAGCCTGAAGTTTTCTTAAAATATTAACTTTAAACAACCACTAAACAAAAAAATAACTTCCTTCAGTTGTCTCCAACAATCACCTGAAACTCTTCCCAGCCAGAGCCAATGGCCCTAAGTAGTTTTTAAAAGTCACACAAGCAAGTTTTTAATTATTACAATTAGGCATAAATATGAAAATTCAAATAGTAAAGACAAAAAAAAATTCTACCTTTGCATCCATCTTCCTTCACAGAGGCACCACTGCTGGGTTCCTCGTACATTGCTCCCCACAGTTAGAGCTGACTCTGTAGTTTTTCCCCCATATATACATACACTCTGTTCTACTCTGTGTGTGTGTGTGTGTGTGTGTGTGTGTGTGTGTGTGTTTCTCTGCTCAGTCTTCTATCTTGGCGTTAGCTTACTTACGATGAACCCACACTTTCTACAAGCTGCAAAGGATTCCACCACATGACTCCGGTTACAATTTTAACAAATCTCCTGTGTTTCTCTATTCTGGTTGTTACTACAATAAAAAATTTATAAGCAACACCATGCTTATAAACACATCTTTGTAAATAAAAACCCCGATCCATATATTAAATATGTAAAACAAATGAAGCTACCAGGGCAGTGGTAAAACCAGTTACTTCTAATCACCATCATACCCTGCAGGACTTATAAATTAGGTCAAACACTTTAGGTTGCCATTAGCATCTCTCTTTCTACTTCACTGTCACTTCCTGGATCACTGGATCCTGAAACTATACTTAGGAAAGTTACTGGTATCCTCCCCTCTTGGACCAAGAACCTCCCTCATTTTAGCAACATTTGATACCAACAGCTGCTACAGCCTTCAGGGAACTCTTGCTCCTGTCAGAACAATGTAGAGTGCTGGTTCATTTCCACAGCAGCCAGCCCTTCTTCTCCCTGGAATCCTAAAGATAGGCATAGCCAACCTCCAACTCCTGTTCTCCTCTATAGATTGCCACATGATAATCCCGGCAGCACAGTGACTTAACCAGGATTCCAACTGTCTGCTGATGGCCTCAAGCAAGAAACATGATGCCCTTGTCCCACACTTCAAAGAACAAGTTAAATATGCATGCAGCACTCACAGACACCGGAGTTGGTAACTCACTCACTGGACTTCAGGCAAGTCTGAACGGCTGAGAATGCTCTCAAGTCTTTGCAGCTCTTTGAACAACACACTTCAGTTAATGACTCTCATGGCCTCCCCCTTTCTTCTCCTTTCCATGCAAGGAGCTGCCAGATTCTACCAAGTCTACCATGGAAATGTCTTGCTGTATCTACCCTACCTTTGGGTCAGACCACTGCTTTCCTACCTTCTGTCCCAATCCTGATGCCACCAGAATTACTTGCTGGGCACCAACATCCCATCTGCCTGCCTTCTCAGGCATACGGCTTCTGTAACTGTTTCCTGCCTCATGGGCCTGGACTCAAGGCCTACACTGACAAGACACTCACAACACCCCTCCCAGATGGTCCAAGTCGCTCAATTTTGCCGATGTATCCTCATCCCTCCCTCACTAGACAATGGGCTCCTAGAAAACACTTAGTAACCCTCATCTACCAGCTACCCCAGAGCCCAGCATGATGCAGTCCATTTGTCCATACGTAATAAGAGTTTTTCTAAAGTTACCTGATACCATTTTCTAGCACATGTTCATATTATTCAAAAAAAGAAACTCTTTATAAGGTAAATCTTTACGAAAAATATTTTAAAGTCATCTAAAAGACTTTGGGGTCTATTTATCTTGTATGACTAGGTGTGTAAAGAAACAGATATTCTCCTGGGACTCACTCTCCTACACTCATATACACATCAAATGCCCTAAGAAGTGGTAGAAGTGACTTGAAAATCACACAAGCAAAACTTCCAAAAGCACTGGTATTTAATGGCTATATATGAAGATAATTTTTCTACTTGCTAATAGGAAAACAGATTCAAGAGAGACCAGTAAAATCTCTTGACTTTATGATCTTCCGGTGTCCTAATCATCTGTCAGAACCAGCAAACACTGAGTCCCAGAAGCTGACAATATGACTCAGGGAGAAAGGCCATATGGTAAGTCAAATGTCCAAGAACTGAAGCAGCAATAAACACAAATGGGTTTGTGTGACCTCTGCCCGTCAACTTGGAGGGCATCCACTTAGATGTCCGTCGTTCTCTGAAGCTAAACTCATTGAAAAGTTAACTTTCTCACTATATCGTTGTAAACTGATGAAGTCACAGAAAAGGGTTTTCAGAAAGTCAAAAGAGGAGAGTCACGCTGCAAAGGGAAATATAAGAGGGTACACTCTAAATGTATTCTCCACGTGTGCCCCCTTAACAGCAGCCTTAGTCAAATGCCACGTGACTCTCCTTCAAGGAGTCAAAACTTTGTGGAAGTTTCCTCATGCCCCCATGTAAACCTTAAGAACTGCTAAGTTACTGATTGGGTCCACATTCAGGGACTGGAAAACCTCTCCGGATTAAAACGTAACATAATTAACAGAGACGTCTGAGTTGGCACAAACAAGGGTATGCCTGACAGCTCGGGGAGCCGCTCACACTTCCATGACCTCCTAAATATTTCACTTCACGAACGCGGTCCCGTGGTGTTTTTTTAAAGGGCGAACAAGCTAGCCTCACGTTACTGGGATGGGTACCGTACATGAACTCTCCCCAGCCTCGCAAACACTTTCCCTCAGAGTCCCCTTCTCAACACAGGAGACCTTTCCTCATCCGGGCCGCCAGGGCCACTGGCAGGACCAGGAGGCTTAGGGGTTTGTCCCTTTTAAGTCCAGATTGGCCTGTGAGCGGAGCTGGAGACCGGCTGCCCGGGGTTGGGGTGTGGCGAGGTTGGGGGGCGGGCGGCCCCACTCACCTGCGATTCATGGGCCGGACTCTCACGGCCACCTTGACCGATGCCATGGCTCATCACGGCCTGGCCCGCGGGGGCTCCCAACAGGCCTGCACCCCGCGGCCGCCGGCCACTCCAGCAACTGTGCCCGAGCCCCCGCCCACTTCCCTCTCACCCGCCCCTCGGCAGGGGCCGACCTGGAGTTGCTAGGCGGCCACACCTGCCAGGCCACTGAGCATGCCCAGAGCGGCTCCGGCCCGCGTGATCCGCGCACCGGGGTTTGGCTGCTGCCCACGGTGCGGAGGGGCGGAGCCCGGAAGCCTGGGCACCGCCTCCTGAGTGGCCTCGCCTTGGAAGTCGATGGCCACCAGCTGTTCTTACCAACTGGCAAAGCTAAACCCTGTCAGGCCCTGAGAAACAAGGAAAAGGAAGATCACTGTATTTAGGATCTTCTCTAGGAATTCATTACCAAAAACGAACTTTGCAACCATTAACATGGTTCTGGCTTTATTCAGCCCGTGCTAATCAACTCATCTGTCTTGCTGAGAAGCAAACAGTCATACAATCTTACAGCCCAGGGGAATTCCTAGAGACTTCTCTGATTCTTCCGAAAGGTCTAAGCATGTGTTCTGAACCCCACAATTTAGGATCAAGGAAACAAAGGATCGAGGATGTTTGGGGCAGATAGAAACGTCGTTATATTGGCTGGAATCATGTATGCCTAAGGAGGAGTTTTTGCATTTTTATGAGTTTGGCGATTTAACTTTAGTCAGAGGGGGAGCAAATGTGAGGACATGCGCTCTCTTTCTTAAGAGTTAAAACCTTTAGCATTGATGACCTCTTACCAGACTCTCTTTGCTATAAATGCATTCATTTAGCCCTGCCATCTTACAGCCCTCACCTCCACCTGTGCTCACAAAAAACTCAGGCATCATCTGTCTTCTTCCTGCCCCATTCAGGGCAGTTCAGGACTTGCAGGTCAACCCTCCTCTAGGACCCTGACCTTGCACCTCTGGACTTGCTGATAAAAGAGTGTGCAAGCTTACCGACCTACAATATCTTGCCCTCAAGGTCTCTAGCCCGGCCACAAGGGAACATTCTGCCCTCAGGACCTTCATATCCCCGCCGTTATTTCACACTCCCGGGCATAGGACTCGGGTTCAAAAGGACTTTTCTAGAAAGCTTAGTCGTGATGCTCCCACACTCCCTGCAGGGAGCCTAAGTGGGCTCCTAGTTGTTAGCTCCAGCTACAAAACCAGCTTTGAGTTTTCCGGTCTTGCGTTAGCGGGCGCGCAACTCCGAGGTGGCTGCCTCGCCTGCAGCCGTGGAGCCCCGAGTTTAGAAAATGGGTTGAGATGATATGCCAACATATTGTCCCATAGCTCCAGGAACCGTTATTTCATCGGCTTTCCTAGAATCCTACAAGCTAAGTTAGAATCTGAGCGTCCCCTTTGTTCGGGGCCCCTACAAAGCTCAGAGCATGGGTAGCTTAGCAAGGGATACAGAGTCAACCAATGAAGGGCGGGAAAGCGCGGAGTGCTGGAATTGGTGAGCGTGCGCAGTAGCAGAAGCTGCCGGCTAGTCTAGGCGCCTTGGTTAGCCAAGCAACTCGCGGCTTTGGCAGCCACAGGCAGGGGCGGAGCCCGCCGTCTATGGGAGCTGTATAGGGACAAACTGTGGGACGCGCTCTTGGACGGGCGAGACTTTAACACCCAGAAAGCCAGTTACAGTGTCACTGCTGGTAACAACCAAGAACAGGTGGAAAACGTCTGTACTCAACAACCGCAAAATCCACCCACTCTTAAGGGTCTACTGTTAAGCTGTAGTTTAATTGTTACGCTGATTTCCCGTACCTGATTTTTGTTTGCGTTTGGGGTTATACAAGCCGGTCTGTCCACTATTTCCAGTAACCTGCATGCTTATAATCCTCCTCTGCTTCCAGCACATTGCTATTGGACACAAAACCGACGTGGTGCAGCGGCCCACGGAACCCAATCAGCAGGTCTGCAGATCTTACATTAGAAGCAGTGAGGTTTTTCACCACAGACCTAACTGAACAGGCACTCCCTTGATTAATTTACTCTTTGCACTTCGAAGAAAGAGAGGGAGGGAGAGAGAGGGGGAGGAGAGAGGGGGGGGAGGGGGAGGGAGAGGAGGAGGAGAGAGGGAGAGAGAGAAAGAAAGAAAGAAAATTAGAGAGTGAAAGGGGAGGATTATGTGAGGAGCTTGCTCTTCTCAACTTTAGTGAATGCTCTGGTACCTCTTTTGTTTCCATCTTCAGAAATTCCAGGATTTTACCTGATGTGGGAGTGTTCTCCTGTATTTTGTATTACTCTTATTGGTTGAATAAAGAGCTGCCTGGCTTATAAGATGGGTCAGCCCTTAGGTGGGCGGAGTAGACAGACCATTGCAGATGGATGCAGGTTAGACCTTTCCCGTAGTGGTGACTTACAGACTTTTATAATGGGTTAGTTTATGAGGTGAGGGCTAGCCAAGAAGAGGGTGGTGATGATAAGCCAGGCAGAGTTTAAATGAATACCGTCCTCACATGGTTATTTCGGGTACAGGCAACCAGCGGCGGCTGGGGAACATACAACCCGCACACCTCTCCCCCCTAATTACAACACCTCTTTTGTTTCCATCTTCAGAAATGTTAGACAGAATTCCAGGATTTTACCTACACAGAAGTTTCCTCTGGAAGTCAAGTATTGAGGATCTCCAAACTCTGAGCAAAGCATCAGTATGTATAAGGACACTTGCCACTCAGAAGAAACACTGAATAATCTTAAAGTCCCTGAACTTGTATGAGGGGAAAAAAAACAAAAACCCACCTCTATATAGTCAGCCATAGAGAAAGGCACAGCTATAGTAGCAGCTGGGAGTTTGATGATATTAGAAATCACTGATATTTTGTTTTAAATCGAAACTGTTCCAGCTCTCTCAAATTGTTCTTTTACTTTGACTTTGGAATTATGACAACTTGTTACTTAACAAAAGTATATATATGACTTCACTTCATCATGTTTATTTTCTATATTTTGGTTTTTGTATTTCAGAAAAACTGATTTTCTTTAGAGTCTTATATCGTTTATTTTATGGACTTGAAAATGTTACTCTGTGGCTGGAGAGATGACTCACCAGTTAACACAACTTGCTGCTTTCACAGAAGCATTCAGTTGCCAGCACCTACATCTGGCAGATCACAACCACCCATCACTCCACTCCATCCAATATCCTGTGCAGATGAACAGGGGTGTGTGTGCACATGTGTGCACAAACACACACACACACAATTTAAGAGAGAGAGAGAGTAACACTGTCACCAGTAAGGCTCATGAATTTGTATAGGCATGTATGTATGGTTTTGTTTGGTTTCCCATCTTTATTTCTGTCCCATCTGGTCCCACAGCCATTCATTTTCAAAGAAGCACACAAAGACTTTCTTAATTATAAACTGGTTGGCCTATTAGCTCACACTTATTATTAGCTGTTATATCTTGTATTAACACATAATTCTTGTCTGTGTTAGTGATGGGACTTGATACCTTTATGAATGAGGCATCCTCATCTTGCTTCCTCTGTGTCTGGGTGACGACTTCAGACTGAACCTTTTGTCTTTCCGGAATTCTCTATTCTGGTCACATAGCCTATATTTCCTGCCTGGATACTGGCCAATCAGCATTTTATTAAACCAATACAAGTGACAAATCTTTACAAGGTACAAGACCATTGTCACACAGCACTTCCTTTTTTTTTTTTCAAAACAAAACCTGTGAATCAAATCACCTTTGTTTAGCTTTCTTCCTGACCATCATTCATAACAACTTGTAAACAACACTCTTAAACAAAGACAAGCATCCGTAATCCATATTTTGTGAAAGTGGACATGGTTTTCTAGGTTACTTACTACTACTGATTGGAGGTGCTGATAATCTTATGGGGGACCTAAAGAAAATTTAGGATTATGGTCAAGTCCTGTCTGGAATATTCTGTGCAGCTTGATCATCTCAACCAGCAGTCTTGAGGCTGTTCTGGATATGGAACTCAGGGGAAAATCCAACAGAGGTCCTCTGGGCCATCTGCTCTTATCAGAGATTTTTCAGGGGGACTTACTTGGTCAAATCTGATTTTTTTTTTACCCAAAATGAGTCCACAGCCTCTCATTTTCTGTGGAAACAAAAGCAAAACCTCTTCTCCAAAGTAACCTATCTTTTAACATAAATTTTGAAGTCAAAGCATTTTAAAAACACATATATTAATCCAGCAACATTTGTAATCAAATGCCTTTTAGCAACTCTTGCTCCTTTGTTAGCCATCAAACCATTCAAAGACAACACAATAATATACAGTATTGAGAGTCTCTATGTATTTTCCATCTTTATGTGGTTTTTAAACTCTATTTCTTTTATTTTTAGCTTTTGGTTTTTTGAGACAGGGTTTCTGTGTATCTTTGGATGCTCTGGAACTCACTCTGTAGACCAGGCTGTCCTTGAACTCACAGAGATCACACCTGTCTCTGCCTCCCAAGTGCTGGCATTACAGGTATGTGCCACCACACCCAACTGCTTTTTCTTTTTTTAGTACTTTATCCTTTTTCTCTTCTCTTCAAAGCTTACATATATTTTAAACACACTGTATACCATTTAGAGTTCTTTTTTTGATCTGAATCTATCTTTACTGTATATCTCTCTTTTTCTGACCACATGAGTCTTTAATTTGCTAAGCAGTATGGCTAAGATTAAAGCCGTGGCTTTGACAGCTGGATCCACCCCATTCCTTAGCTTTCTGAGAGTCTAGATTCATGATGGAGGTACTGGTTGGAGCCATGTTTATGGTCACAACTCTATAGAGTTTCAAGATCCCTGCCACTACCAAGAAGTATGTTGTCAGCTATTCATGAACACCATTTAAGTGTTCAGTGGCAGGGCCTCATAAAAGAGCTGCAAGGATTTTGCAGCTAAAGCTGAGTCAGGAAGCTTCTCTGAAATAAGATGTGCTTGCCTCTACCAAACACAGTCCACCTGAGAAAATGAAGCTACCAAGAGGCTGCACTTAACTGTTCTTTTTGCATCTAGAATTCCTTCTCGCTGGGTGATAGTGGTGCATGCCTTTAATCCCAGCACTCAGAAGGCAGAGGCAGACAGATCTCTGTGAGGTTGAGGCCAGCCTGGTCTAAAGACTGAGTTCCAGAACAGGCTCCAAAACTACAGAGAAAAGCCCTGTTTCAAAAAACCAAAATCAATCAATCAATAAATAGAATTTTTCCCCAACTCTCTCTGGTTTTATGTGGATATAGTTGTCCATGTTGGTGCCATTTGTTGAAAGAAGTTTGTGTCCTTCCCAGTATCACAGCCATTCACTCCCAAAGAAACACACAAAGGCTTACATTAATTATAAACTGGTTGGCCTATCTGCTCAGGCTTATTAACTCTTACATCTTACTTTAATGCATAATTCTTGTCTATGTTAGCCATGTGGCTTGGTACCTCTATCAGTGTGGTATTCCCATCTTGCTTCCTCTGCATCTGGGTGATGACTGCAGGCTGAGCCTTTCCTCTTCCCAGAATTCTCCTATTCTGGTCGCTCCACCTCTACTTCCTACCTGGCTACTGGCCAATCAGCATTTTATTAAAGCAATACAAGTGGCAAATCTTTACATGGCACAAAACAATTGTCCCACAACAACACCATATACTTTCCTAGTTTCTAGAGAATAAAACTGATTTTCTCTTTCCAAAAAGGACTTATTAGAAACGTTGATATTAGAAATGTAAATATTGGCACATTTACATTAGGATGCAAGATGTAACTGAAGTCTTATAAACACATCTGTTTTCTTTTTTTCTATATACTTTTTAAAAATTTTAAATTGATTTTATTGAGTTATGTATTTTTCTCCCCTCCTTTCCTTTCCCATCCCCTTATACCCTCTACCATGGTCCCCATGTGTTGTACAGAGGTGCAGGCTGTGTTCTCAGCACCTGAGAGGAGCACGGGCCCTTGAGGAGC
>JAQHUG010000009.1:10393101-10410926 GCA_028555095.1 Dicrostonyx torquatus
TCTATATGGATGCACATCTTCTTAGACCGAGATGGAGGGGGGGAGGGCCTTGGGCTTCCCATAGGGCAGGGTATCCTGCCCCATCTTAAAGAAGCAGGGGGAGGGTGGTGGTGTAGGGGGGGAGCAAGAGGGCCGGGAACAAGGGGAGTAAATGTAAATTTTTCTTGTAATAAATAAATAAATAAATAAATAAATAAATAAAAGAAATCAATCAGAGAAATAACACATCTGTGTGAGTTCCCCATGATAGCAAACCTGTGGAAGGTAATTTTTTTTTTAAATCTGAGCTTTCAGGAAGGTATAGGTATTCTATGAACCTCCCTGCATTCTTAGAAATGTAACAACCTCTTGAAAACAAAGTAATGTTAGTTCGAGAAATTGAACTCATTTAAGAAAAAAAAAAGGGTCAAAATCTCTCCATTTTTAGTTTCAGGATAATTCTCACACAGGGTTGTCAAGTAAGGATCTTCATTGGCATTGTTTGTCCCAGAGAAAGAGGGAGGGAGGAAGGGAGGGAGGGACGGAGAAAGGGAGGGAGGGAGGGAGGGAGGCAGAGAGAGAATTTACTATCAAAGCAGGATAAGAACAACCAGTGGCTGCACAATGGAGCAACAGAAAAAAAATGTAGTCTGCCGCAGGGGAGATGGTCAAACAATATGTCATGGAAAAAGGAACCCAGGGAACAGGTAGGTGCATATAGCATGTGTGCTGTATTGTGAATACACATCCGATTGGAAAGGAGAATGATTAGAAGGATTAGGAACAAAGAGGGAAAATGAAAGCAAAACACTAGAGGGGACTTACACTAGAGCACCAATAATAGCAAGGGGATGACAAGCGACGCGAAGACTGTGGTTAGCTCATATCACTTACCTGAGTACCAGTAAAAACTCCAGCCAAGGGAAAAGACACCCAACGATCACCATCTAAGGTAATTACTCATTTTCCCTTCTTACATCATCATGCCACTATCCCACAACCCATACCAGCACAGGCGGCAAGCAGCTCTATTTCATAAAAATGAAAGCTTCCTCCACATTTGATAGTCAAAGGCTGAAATTTCTCCCTTAAGATCAGGAGTAAGGCAAGTCTGCTCTCCTCCTTCTCCTTTAATATTGTCCTAGCGGTGTTGTGCTTACAGGAGAGAGGTTCCCATAGACACATGTGTCTGAACACTCGGTCCACGGCTGGCAGAGCTGTTTCCAAAGGCTATATGGAACCTAAAGAAGCTGGAGCCTTGCTGGAGCCAGTTTGTCATTGGGAGCTGGTTTTAAGGTTATATATAGCTTGACCCCACTTCCTGCTCTTTCTCTCTGCTTCCTGTGTGAAAGTGAAACGTGATCATTCTTCTTCCAGGCTGCCAAGCTGGTCTTGTGCTCTTGTTGTCTGCCATAACTTCCTCATCATGCTGAACTGCTGGACTGCATCCCTCTGAGACTGTAAGCTAAAATAAAACCTTTTCTTTCACTAACTTGCTGATTGTCAGGGCATTTTATAACAGCAACAGAAAGGTTAATATGCCCAGTTTTAGCCAGAGTAATTAAACAAGAAAAAGAAATGCAAGGCAATCGGATTGAAAAAAGTAATCTATTTCTGTTTGTAAGAGACATGACATTGCATGTAAAAAAAAAAAACTCAAAGAATCCTCTGAAAAAATTAAGAGTACAAGATTAATGATTAGGCTCAATTGTGCTTCTACATACCACCAATAAACAATGCAAGTGAATTTAAGAAAACAGATTTATTTGTACTTGCATAAATAAGAAGGAAATACTATGTTCTACAGAGATGGCCCAGGGGTTAAAAGCAATGGTTGTTCTTATGGGACAGGTGGTGGCTCACAACTGTCCAGTTCCAGTGGATTCAATGCCCTCTTCTGACCTCCATAAACATCAGACATGCATGTGCTACACAGGCATGTGTACAACCAAAACATTCACACACATAAAATAAAAAGCAAGTCTAAACAAAAAAATATCTAAAAAAAATATTTAGAAATAAATTTAATAAAGTACCAAATTTATACTCCAAAAATTTAAAAAATTGTAAAAAAGGAATGAAAGATGACCTTTAGTTAATAGAAAGTCTTCTCATTGACAGATAGAAATGAGACAAAAGGTAATATGTATGATAAATATATATACATATATAAAATATATGTTTGTATAAAATGACACCATCCCAAGATGATCTACAGATTTAACACAAGTCATATCTACTTCTTGGCTTTTTTATTTTTTATTTTGATTAATTTGCAGAAATGGCCTAGCTGATTCTAGAATCCACATAAAATTTCAGGTCAGCCCCGCTGGTCTTGAAAAGAAAAAGAACAGTAAAAGGAAGGAAACTTCCTGACTCCAGACTATTAAGCAAATCCATGTGGTACCACCATACAGACAGACACTAGATACATAGACTATAATTGAGTCAGAAATAAATCCTTATATTTATGATCAATTGATTTTCCACAGAGGTGTCAAGATTATTAAATGGGGAGAAGGGTATATGATCTTGAAAAGCCTGATTATTCACTTGCAAAAGGATAAAAGCTTTTTATTAATCACAGAGATGATTAAATCAAAATGAGTCAAAGCCTAAATGTTAAAAATGTCCATTTTTAAGTTCTCAGGAATAAAATATAGGACTAAATCTTAGTGACACTGAATTAAATAATGCTTTAAAATATGACACTAAAAATTCAAGTGACAAAATAAAGGAGCTTGAATAATTGCATCAAAATTTAAAATGTTTGTGTTTTAAAAGATACCAGTAAGTAAAATAATTACTCACAGACAGAAAATATTTTCAAATGTTTGAAAGCTGTATACCTGTTAAGAGAATCAATAAAATGACAGACCAGCTTAAAAATGGGCGAAAGTTCTGAGTAGCCATTTTTATGAAAAGATATGCAGGTGACCTATGCAGGCACACGCGCACACACATGTACATGCACCCACAATCAACATTACTGTCTTTAAGGAAACAAAACCACAATGAGAAACCATTTCACACCCATTAACATGAATAACACTTTTTAAAAATTTTTCACAATGGCAAATGGAACACATGAAACTTTCATTTGTTGTTGGTGCAACATCATCTAGCCATTATGGAAACTGTTTTGACAATTTTCAAAATGTTATATCTGATCCAGAATTTCAAGAGATATGGAGCTCTTTTCTAATCAGTCTCTCTCTCTCCTCTTTCTTCCCCCTCCCTCCTCAGTCTCTCCATTATTCTATAATAGCTAAAAAGTAGAAACAACCCAAATGTCATAATGGAAAAAGGATAAATAAAATGTGACACACTCACAGAATGGGATGCAACTGCTAATTAAAATAAATGATGCACTAACGCAGGTCACAATGTGAATGAGCCTTGAAAATATTATTCTAAAATTATATCAGGTGATTCTGTTTGTTTAGCCCATGCTGATCAGTTAACTCTGTGGAGATAGAAAGTAGGTAAGTGATATCCTAGGGTTTTAGGGAAGCAAGAATGGGTGCAATTACCAAGGAGTACAGGATGATGGGGAATGTTGAAAATATTCTAAAATTGCATGTAGCAACAAAGGTTGTACAGCTCTGTGAGTAAACTAAAAAGGTATTGAAGTGGGCATAATGCATGGCCAAATACGGCACATGAATTATATCTCAGTAGGACTGCTAAAAGTAACACAAGAGCATAAGTTTAGATTTTATTTGCAATATTCTTGTCTTGTTTCCAGTGCTTAGGCAGCCTCAGAGCAAAGGCAATGAGGCCAGTGCACTGGAGGAAGACTCCAGATACAGAGCTTTAAAAGATCTGAAATAAATGGGGAAAAGGGAGAAAAGAAGGTTTTTCCTGTGGCGCAGCATGCTGACTGATATGGGGAAAGGGAAGAGAGTATTTGGTTAGAACACTCAAAGATGTTTGACATCGCCAGGAACCTTTTCAGAGCATTGGACACTTACTGCGTGTCTCTTCAGACTCATCGACTACATTTAATTTGATGACTATGACCCCGGAGTAAGAACATAATGCACAGAGAAGAAAAAGAAAGGAAGCTGTCTCCTTGCGGCTTTCAGAAGAACGTGGTCCTTGGTTGGGTACATGCAGCACTAAGGCCTTTTCATCTCCTCTCTGTCCAGTGCACTAAACACTAGATCCGTTCTCTACAGGAGCCCTGAGCCCTCACCACCAAGATCACTCAAGCCCAAGCTGTGATCAGTGTCATTCATTTGCATAAGCCATTCCACTGGTTCATGTCTAACGAATATCTACACAGAGAGCCATATGATCAGACTAATACCGAGAGTAATTGTCCAACACACTTCATAATTAACATGCTGATCTTTACAGAAGAACGCCCTTTCTAGTGGCACCACGTTTGTCCAACTTGGGCAACAGTAGATAAATGAGCACTAGAAGAGTAAATGGACTTCATTTTCTCTGTCCTCTTGATTCCATGTAATCTAAGGAGAGGTCAATACGTCCATATGTGCTTAACAAATTGGAGAGAAAATGTACACGGTGCAGGGGAAAACAGTCTTCCAGTAACTTGGAAATAAAATGATCCAAGATCCTGCTAGGATACATAAACTATCTAGGCCTCTGGGGCAGTCTGTTGCCTTACAGCCTGAGGTCCACTGTGTAGAAGACAAGTGTTTGTTTAGAAAAAGATCGAAATGAAAAGTGCATAGCATTTATTTGGGGGATTAAAAAGCACCAAATTATACATCTTAGCTTTGTTTCACAAAATACATTGACAAGTTTATTTTTCTCAGCCTGGGGACTTTTTAATTCTCATATTTTGGCATCTTATTATCTGGCAGAGAAGTCTCTGGGCTAATCACAAATACAGACAAAGCCGGGTTATTCAGCTTGTCAACTTCATGCTTTTGTAACCCTCGCGGGCTGCCTGGGGTGAAGATTCAGAAGTGTCCCATAATATCTCAAGAGACACAAAGAAATGGGCAAAAGTCTGCTCTTTTTATTATTTAAAAGCTGCCAGTCCACGTAGTTTTCCATTTGCCTTTCAAACATGAGGTCACACTGCACTGTCTGTGTAAACAGTACCGAAATGTACAGACAATGGGCCAACTTCATCAGCATGGAGACAACCAAATCAGGTAATTTAAGACAATGCAGATCAGAAAAATAATTAAAAGTCTTTCCTGAGGATCAGCCAAGTGTAAGGGATTCCTTTATTTATGGCCTAGTCTCTTAGCTATGGATATAATTTTCAAGAGATTACAGCTCTCCAGAAAGGTTTGTGAGCTTCAAGCAAGGCACAAGACCATAGTTTTCTCCCTGGGGCTCTGTAGTCTGCCCGCTTTCTTCCACCCTGATCCATAGACAGATGTAGGAAGGTAAAAGAGGAGAAAACATACTAGAAATTAAATCGCCTCTGGTCCACTTCTCCAGACAATAACAAGATGCTGTTCAGAGAGAATGGTTCCCTGGTGATGGTGGTGCCCAAGTTTAGTGTGGCCAGGTTGACTGGCTGCTGAAGAAGGGCAGGGCATCCTTTCAAGCCATATTCCAAGCAAATAAAATTGGCTATCAGTATAGACTGAATTCATTCCTCCCTGAACACACACACACACACACACACACACACACACACACACACACACACACACACAGAGAGAGAGAGAGAGAGAGAGAGAGAGAGAGAGAGAGAGAGAGAGAGAGAGAGAGAGAGAGAGAGAGAGAGAGAGAGGGAGGCCTGTTTGAAGTTCTCCATCATCCTCTGATTATCTTCCAAGTTGAGAAGGACTATGGGATCAACTGAACAATTGTAATACTTTGTGACAGGTTCTATGGTAACTGGGAATCAAAGAAATCAGGTGTCTCCTCTTTGAGCCTCATTCCTGTCTATGAAGGAGTAGCAGACTTGGCTGGAAGAAACCATATTGAGAAATAACAGATGGAGCAGATGGCCCATTGGCCTAACTAAAGTGCCCTGAGCACACTGCAAGAGAATAGCATTCTGACACTTTGATGTGTTCAGTTTTCCCGGGCTTTTAGTGTTCAGAATACGGACTGTTGGGACAGGAGCAGTAGGGTTCTAGGGCATCATTCAGCATCCTCCAGAAACTCCAGTTCTAGTAGATACTGTTCACACAGGTGAGAGAAGGTCAGGTCTATGCCTCTTATTGCTAACACTCCCTGAGAGTGAAGGTCTCATGCTATGTTGCTGCAAGACAACAATCGAACAAGCTTGGGAATGGATCAGTCTTAGAGTTGGGTGCAGATACCTGGGAGGCTCCAAGGAATGCAATAATAGGAAGCAGGTCCATGATGTGCTCTGAGAATAGCCCTGGGGCCTCCTGTCAATTGCTTTGTATACTCACTTGGGGAGAAAGAGTCTCCCAATCATGCCAGCTTCACTGTGAAGAGAGAAGGCTTGCTTTGACAGGCATGGTGAGCTCTATCTTTTAGTTCTACATTTCAAAATTTTTTTTCAATTTGTTATCATGCAAGGTTTCAACATTGGAGGAAGCAGGATGAAGGGAACAAGGGCTTCACTGTACATTTCTTTCCAATTTCCTCTAAATAGACTTTATACAATTTTTGAGAGCCTAGAGAGATGGCTCAGTGGTTAAGATCACTGTCTGCTCTTCCAGATGACCCAGGTTTGATTCCCAGCACCTATACAGCAGCTAACTCCAATCTCAAGAGAGCTGATACCTTCTTCTGGCCTTTACAGGTACAGGCATGCACAAGCTATGAAGACACACATACACACAGGCAAACATTGATACACAATTTAAAAAACAATTGGCATTTGACTATAAAGTAAAAATAAACAAATAATAATTATAAGAAATCAACCTCTTTTAATAAAACATTAAGACTTGTGTGAACAACTGTCTAGGGTATGTTTTACCTTAAGCAATGTGCATGAGGGGGGTTACTTTTCTGTTTGCTTTCTTGTTTTTTTTTGTTTTTGTTTTTGTTTTGATACAAGGTCTAGCTATATAGCCCAAGTTGATATGGAATTGGTTTCCTTATTATTTGTTTTAAACAATATTTTAATTCTTGGAGAATTCCATACACGCTATCTTGAACATTCATTCCTAATCCTCAACTCCTCCAATAACCAGCTTTCCCATCCTACTATCCCTTCCTACCCTACTCTCAGTTTTCTTCTTTCTCTTTTTAAACTCACTCCCTGTAGAGTCTAGCTTGTGTTGCTCAACTAGTCTTAGTAGTGAAGCCTGCTCTGGGGCTATGTGGTAAGCCTATCAGGGTCACATTGTTAAAGAAAACTGACTCTCCTTAGTCCAGTCACTCCTCAGCTAGTAGTGGGATTTCACACCCATCTTTCTGCTGGGATTTAGTCTAGTCTAAGCAGGTTCTTGTACATACTGTTATAATCGCTGTGAGTCCATATGTATTGTGTCTGGAAAACACTGATGTTAATGTTATCTACAACCCCTGGCTCCTACAATTTCTTTGTCTTTCATCCAAGGAGATTCCTTAGCCTTAGCAAAGGGAGCATGAAATGTATGTCCATTAAAGTCTGGGCACTCTATAGCCACTTATTCTCTACACATTGACCAGTTGAGGATTTCTGTGTTGATTACCTTCTCATACAATGAGATGCTTCTTTGATGAAGGATGAGAGATGCTCTGATCTATGAGTATAGCATTAAGTCATTGGGAGTCATGTTAATACTGTGCCCATTTAGCAGAACAATAGTGTTGAGCTCTTTCTAAGGCCTATGATCTTTCTAGCCACAGATAATTAGACCCCTTTAATAGTGTCAGGTATGAACTCTGTCTCATGGGACAAGCCATGAGACAACCCAATCATAAAGTGACTTGCTACTCCTCTAACATTCTTGCCACTATTGCATCAGGCAGGCAAGTGGTGGTTGTAGCTTGAAAGGTTCACAGCTGGGTAAGATTAATGGTAACTTCGCTCTTTCAGTAGCATGGTTAGTGCCTCGAATTTCCATGAAAACTAGCAAATAGATATGAGGGTGTTAGGTGTGTAATAGCTTGATTTCTCCATGTTTTATGACTCAAATACATGGTGTCTTCATCAATAGGTCTTGCCCCTCCCCACAAGTAATAAATAATGTTTTCCCACAGCACTGCCTCATTTATATAGTCATTCATTTACTTAGTGAATTCTATAATTCACTGAAAATGAGTTCAATACTTAGTTTATGCTAGGTCTCCTACAGGTGCCTGGTGTAGGAGGGTTCTTCTGTATTTCTTTGCTTTCATTGGTTAACAAAGAAGTTTGCCTGGCCTGTAAGATAGGACACAACCCTTAGGTGGGCGGAGTAGACAGAATGGAAGGCAGTGAGAATGAAGGCACTGCCAGAAACGCCATGCTGCTTCGGCCTGAGATGGATACTGGTTAGACTCATGCCGGTAAGCCACAACACGTGGTGATACACAGATTACTAATTATGGGTTAAAGCAAGATGTAAGAGTTAGCCAAGCAAAGGCTAGAGATAATGGACCAGGCAGTAATTTAATTAATACAATTTTCGTGTGGTTATTTTGGGTATAAGTTAGCCGGGCGGATGGAACAAACGGCCATGCTCCTCTCAGGTGCTGGGAACACAACCCGCACCTCATACAACAGGTGCCAGACACAGAATGAGTATATGCAAAATTTTTCCCTCTTGACATTTTTTTCATATTAAAAGTGTGTGTGTGCATATGCGTGCATGTGCTTACCATGTAGATTAGAAGAGAGGGGTTGGCTCCCTTGGAATAAGAGTACATGTGTATTTTTTTAGATGCCTAATTCTGGGATTCCAAATCTAGTCCTCTGTTAAGAGTGGCAAGCATTCTTAACTGCTCAGCCATCTCTCCAGTCCAGTCCTCTTGGCCCTTATCATTTAATGGGGAAGATAGCTAGTTAAGAAAGTCTCAAGAGGAATGTATAATTTCTCACTGTGACAAGTGCTCTGCAGGGTAGGCACATGGTGAGATAGTATCTTACTCTGGACTTTTTATAAAGACTAAATGAGGTTCCATATGTGAAATGAATTTAAACTCATTAAGTTTTTGGCAAATGTTGGCAGTCATCAATATTTGATACAAATGTGGAAATGAGTTTCATTTTAAACTCAATCCTACAAAAAGGGTTCCAGTCACTAGAAAGTTTTAGGACTCTAAGGATGGACAACCCTATGTCTAGTCTAACGTTCAGCAAAATTTAGATAGATACTACCTGCCCTCACACCTGGGCACATACATACATCCTCTCTCCAACCCAATCCACACAACCTAATGCACATGCCACAGAAGTAGAAGTTGGCACAGGCCCTGGAAAGGGCAGGCCTTGGATTCTCAGAGAAGCTGGCTTCCTTTATAGCTTATTTCAGGACAGTTGGAAGCCCGCAGCCCCTCCTGGTGTGACAAAGCTGAGGAATTTCCCAGTTCCCTTTTCAAAGACAAGTACTTCAGGGTTGATCTCCAGAGAGTAAACTCGACCTGGCTTCCCATACCGTAAAGCCCTGGAGGTCTTCAGTGTAGTTTGAACCTTTCACACAGCAAACAAAAGTAATTCTCGACCCCTATGCTGAGAAGAATTAGGAAAAGGCAGAGTTGGCACACAAATAGCCAGGGTTTGAGGTGTGTTTGTGGAGAAAGACATATCTCATAAGAGATCCAGGAAGTACACCATAGAACAAAATAGCCTGGAGTTAAACAAGAGGTTTGGGGATTGTCGTGATTAGTTTTTCATTGTCTGTTTAACAGAACCAAGAGTCACCTGGGAAGAGAGAGCCTCAAAGAAGGAATTGAGGCCCTGAGCAGACTTCCCCATGGCCATGACTACTGGGGAATGTCTTAGAATGTCTTGCTTATTGATTGGTGCAGGAAGCCCATCCCACTGTGGATAGTACCACCCCTGGGCAGGACTGTCTCAGCATAAGCCAAAGGGAGCCAGCTAGTAGACAGCACCTTCTCACGGTTTACACTCTAACTTTGCTTCAGTTTGTGCCTTGTCCTTCCTCAGTTTGCATTTGGATGGATAAATAAATAGATAAATACTTAAATCCTTTCTCTTCGAAGGTTCTTTTGGTCACAGCACAGAAAAAAAAAAGAAAAGGAAACTAGAATAGGAATATAATGAACTCATCTGGTGAGCAGTTTCATGTTGGGGGCAGGCGAAGTTGTTGATCTAAAATTCTTAAGTAGGTATGAGAAAACAAGAATAAATAAGAAGATGGCAAGAGGGCAGGGGATCCTAAGCCTGGTCCTAATGAATTTAAATGCTGGACATCATCAAGTAGACGTGTCCAAAAGACAACTGGTAACTCGTGACTGGAACTATTAGGAAGGGCTGAGATGATAGACCATGGGATATGAGAACCTGTTGACCCTCCTGTTCTACCATACTCGCTCCTTGTGTGACAGTGTGACTTGCCATCATATCCTTGATCCCTGAATCTCCTTACAGATTCTGCACACTGTGGCCTTTCACAGGATCTATGTCCTTTCTGTCTCTGATGCAGAGATGGACATGCAGCTCCCCATGTTTCACTTCAGACAAGGTGCTGAGCTTACCTCGCTGCCTGGGCCCATAGGTATGGATCCATTCTAACTTGACTAAAGGTCAGAGATTTGAAACTTACTTCTGTTCATTCAAGGTTATTGTCAACAGGGGTGGCTAATATCCAGACCTGGTAGTTCATATATTAAGAAGTAGATCTGTTTCTACCTCAAACAAAAGTCTAAGGTTCCAACTAGGTTTCAACTTCCTTAGGGATATGGATTCCACCCAGGGAGTGGTTTGCCTACAGACTGTTTTGGTCATGGGTATGAACGTTACTTGTCTTGTTCTGGCAACAGAATGTTTAACTAAGAATGTAGCCCACAATCCTTCAACTGGTTGGTTCATTTCCTTGTATCATGTTCATGCAGTTTTTTTTTTTAATCTTACTCCTACCTTTTCAGGTATTTAAGCAAATGGAAACTAAACGGGTGATTTCAGTACTCACTGGAACGCCCTCCTGATGCTATCCTGATGCTGGTTTACTATTTTCACTTGCATCTTTGTTCTCTTTATTTATTTTCTAATCTCCGTGCCCCTACCCTGGTAAGTGGGAAACTGGTCTCTGACACCTTGTGTTGATCCCTCATCTGAAAATGGCAATAATGACAGCTCTCCCACCTCACGTGTTGTCCGATGTACACAAGCCTTTGATGCACTATGTTATTAATGAAGCAAAAGGTGAGATATAAAGAAATGGTGATTGGCTATTCTCATAATAATGTTACATAAAATAAAGTTTGTTTCAGGTTATCATCCTTGATCAATAAAAATCCCATTTTAGGGATATTATTTGTATAGGCTCTATGAGCACACTAAACACAGTGTGCACTGCATGTGGACACGTGCCTAGGTTATTTATGGAGACATCACTGCTAGATCACACTCTCCCGGAGGGTTACAGACATCACATACCCACTGGCTAGCACATAGTAGGAGTTCAGTGATGACTTGATGAATGGATTGGAAAATGGAGTAGAAAATACTATCAAGGCACTGGCTACAAAAAGCGTTTTCTCCAAACCAATGCTCCATCATTGAATAGCCGGAGGGAAAAGTGTGTTTGTTTTCTTACCTAATTTCCTAATAGACTTTTAAATCAAGTTTTGCTCCCAAATCTTAATGAATAAAATAAGTCATGAATAAATCAAAATGGCTTTCTGGATTCTGAGTATGTAATATAAAATATTAACAGAGAAACCAAATAATAATTTCCCTCCAGCTTTTCTCCCTTCTAATTTATGCTTGAGCCAATTCATTGTGTTTCAGTCTATTTTTATTACTGTAATGAAATACCTAAGGCCGAGTAACCTTTTTATTTTTAATGAAAACAAGTTTACTTAGCTCACATTTCTGGATCTGGCACTGGCATCAACACGGTGCAGGTGAGTCTTATGGAGATATCATCAAAATGGAAGGTCTGTTTGGAAGAGATAACATATTGATAGGAAGTCAAAGAGAACGGAAAAGCAGGGGGACTAATAGGGTCTCATCAGAACCATCTTAGTTCCTTCCGAGGGGACACCTCCAGTTACCTAAGAACCCCACCCAGCCTTGCCTCCTAAGGTCCCACTGTCTCTTGCACAACCACATTCAGGACAAAACTCATTCTAATGGACAAGTTACTATATCCCCAAAGTAACGCCTTGCAAGAAGGTGTTAAACTCAGTCAGCAGTTACTTAACTGTATGACATTAGATTTTAGCAATGTATGAAAAAGCAAGATATAGATCTTCAATAGGGTTATAAAACCCAAATAGGCACTGATATGTTGAAATTAACATTAAAAGCAATTGATATTTATTAAATTCTACATTTCAAATACTGCTCTTAGGACTTTTCAATGCTGACTCTTAAACCAAAGACATCTCAGAAGACAATCTACATTATCATGATTTTATATGGGGCAACTTGAGACACAGAGAGGCTCAACTACTAGCTGGGACACAGCTGGTTAAGGGCAGCCCTTGGATCCCAGCTGCTTACTGTCTCTCATAATCTCTGTCAGCAGAGAGGCAGAAGGCAACAACTGGAAGAAGGTCAGAGAGCAAGGGTACAGAGTTGTCTCACCTGTTTATTAGGGTTTTGTTTTCTATAAATCAAAGAGATTTTCTATTTGTATTTAGAGATCACAGACCCACCTTAGGTGTTACAGAAGTAAAATATTTCTAAGAATTTGAAGGCAGAATGGAGTATTGACCCAAGACCATTTTTTTTATTGTCTCTGATTTCATCAATAATGGGCAGATGAAAATTTGTTCCATATGACCCTCACAGGTTTCATTTTCCAGCATCAATGAGCCACATCCTACGAAACATCTTAGAAAACTCAGCAAAGGGTAAGAGTGTTGCCATATGATGAAGATGGCTTTGTGTCTTGACTGGGGTGCAGACTTCTCTGAAGTCAACTGAACATGTCCAAGAAGGTCTTGACCTCAACATAGTTATTTCAGCTTCTCTGTCCCCAGTGACTAACTGGGACTCAACAGAGGGAAAGAGCTCAGAACCCATTATTGTGATATCTCGGCATGCTACTCCACTCTGTCCGCTCAGCTGCTTTTCCATTCTTTCTTCCTCTGGAATCACCACGCGTAATTTTCAAGGACTCCCCAGGAAGAAGTGGCTTCATATATCTTGCAATCCGGTACTTCCTCACAGACTCCCACCTTCCCTATGACACCTTTAACCACACTGTCTACCATACTGTTCTCCATCCCCTCCCTTGTTTACCGGGTCATCTCATTTCAACAACAACTTGTAAAACTTTTATTTTGCCAATAGAAGGCCCATTTAATTTCTGTGGCTCCTGCTCACCTGCTGAGTTAGTCACGGGTTTATTTTGGTGGAAAAAATTATTCAAACAAAACGTCAATTATTTTATTCTCCTGCAACTGCAAATACAAAAGTGGGAAGTTAGTCAGGACAGGTGCTTTGGCCTCACAATGTCTGCCAGTGTCTCATCTGCCATCAGCTCTCACCATCACTGCTGCCTCATTTTCTCAAAACACACATTAGGGATACAACACTGTCGCCTGCATCCCAGGAAAGAAGAATAAAGAAGGAGGCCAAAAGAAAGACCCAAACTCCAGAACCTCTTTGAGGAGCAGGGTCTATGCTTCAATCAATAAAGTGACTGCCATGAGAGAATGGGGACCCACATGTGGGTCATCAGTCCCTGCCCCAGTTCTGGGAGGAGGGAGAGAGCGATGGGGCAGATCTTGGAAAGGCCATCAATCAATCATTCTAATCAAGCTGGTGAGCTCCCAAGTTCAATAAGACACCCCAACTGATGCCAACCTCTGGCCTCCAAACACACTCACACATACGCATGCATACACGTTTACAAGCAGCCAGAAACACACTCACATCCTCCCCTTCAAATTCTTTACAAAGATTTTCACAAAGACTTTAGCCAGTGACTTTTCCTTAATCTTCCTTAAAAGCCAATCTTTGAAAGAGGCAGAGAAAGGAGATTTTTTTTTAATGTGAGGTAACTATCCAACCTAAGTGTTCTGTCACTAAGGAGGTAAACCTAGAGTCTAATTAGACAACTAACAAGCTTTTTTCTTTACTGAGAGGATTTTACGATGTGCCCACATATCCTTGGCCATGCTTCCAGTTGAGAGTTAAAATATAAGTTCTATGCTTTGAACCCGAGCTTGCGGTGACCTTGTAACCAATGGAGTACAATGATGAGGGATCTTGGAATCATAAGGACCAAGGACTCCAATGATGTAGAGCTAGGGGCTGGAAGCCTGTGGTCCTTACAGGCCACTGATGCAAATCCTGGAGTTCAATGACTAGAGAAACCGAAATTTTGATGATACAAGGTTGGGAGGGGAGGAGTGTGCAGTACTGGGGAGGGTGGAGGCTTATTTGTGACTTCTTTATGTTGTCAGTTTCTATCCAAACAACTCCTGACAAAGTGGACAGAACATATGAAGGGCAAATCTCCCAGTCCACCAACTCACTTCCTAGCCTCCTTTGGAAAAACCCTGACAGACACAGAAACTGTGTTTCCCTGTCTCTAGGCATCTGTCCAGTGCAGTCAACTTGACCTCTGGAATTAACCATGCCACAGGCTAATACAGGTCCCACCTTGGCATACATTTTTTCCAAAACTCTCAGTCTTAGGGGATTTACACTGGGATCTTCTCAAATACCAAGCTAGGTCTTAAAACGTTTTCTACTGGGAAAGGAAAAAAAAAAACTTCATTTCTGGTGGAGAGCCAAAGAGTCTTCCTTTACTTTGGAGCTGCCCTTGAAAAAGGTAGCTTGTTAACCCCTGAGCAGATCAGGGGAGGAATAAAAGGCTCCTAGGATAATGCTCAGCCAAGAGAGCCTCAGAGAACAGGTTTTATTAGTAATAGACCCTCTCCCTACAGGAATTTTATGGGAAGCTGTCAGGAGCATGGGCTCAGCAGCAGATGCTGTCCAGCTGCCTGGTATCTAAGGGCCTTGATTTGAAAGCATATTCTCTGCGGGGTCTTGATGTATTTTTAAGAAGACAGGCAGAAATTACTTATTCCTCTTGGTGTATGATTTCTCATTTTTCTTCCAGCAGAAATGGGGAATGAATTGCTCTGGGATTTGCAAGCTTCCTGAGCATTCCAGAGGGTGGCAGCTAGAATGACAGTAATGACTTAGGTCTCCTCAGAGGGTGGTCCCTTCATTACTGGGCCAGCCTGAGCTGTGGTTCCATCGTCATTCACACCCTGCCACACCACTGCTTCATTTCCCACTCTGTCCATCACAGCTGGGACTGCGGAGGCTCTGATTGCTTGATGCTTTGCAAGATAGCTGCTTTCTCCCTGCAGCTGCCTGTCAGCAACACCTGCCATTTCCCGCAATGGGATGTAGGCTGGAAGTTCTATAGAGTTCCTCTCTCTCTCTCTCTCTCTCTCTCTCTCTCTCTGTCTCTCTCTCTCACATACACACACACACACACACACACACACACGCACGCGCGCGCAGAGAGAGAGAGAGAGAGAGAGAGAGAGAGAGAGAGAGAGAGAGAGATCCTTCATTCATACATAGATATATAAGGAAACCTGAACTTAAAAGAACACTTAAACAGCCAGGAGGTGGTGGTGCCTGCCTTTATTCCCATCACTTGGGAGGTATAGGCAGGCAGATTTCTGTGAGGTCGAAGCCAGCCTGGTCTACAAAGCAAGTTCCTGGACAAGCAGGACTGTTATACAGAGAAACTCTGTCTCAAAAAACAAAACAAAATGAAAACACACAAACTGAGAAGTAAGCCAGAAGCTTTGACAAGGGAGATAAAGAAATAAAGAGGGTGAGCCCCACCTACTTAAGCACGGTAAGGGGTAGGAGCCCCTAATCACCATACAGGACCACAAAGAACTGCTTTCCACAACCCATACATAATGCACATAGTTCTCATATTTTCCTTAAGTAAAAAAAATATAAATCCTACAATGACTATGTACTTGCCATATGCTACAACATGTCACACTGAGCAAAAGACAGCAGGGGTTGAAGGATGACTCAGTGGGTAAAGGCATTTGCCTCACAGGCCTGATGACTTGAGCTCCATCCCTGGAACCCATGTGAAGGTGGAAGAAGAGAACCGACTCCACAAGATGCCCTCTGACTTCCACACACATGGTGCCCGCTGCATTATGCATGCACACACATGCAAATTATAAAGTTTTAAAGACTGTAGACAAAACAAAATATTATCTACAATTGTATTTTCAGGAAAGGGGGAAGGGGAAGGTGTACTGGGTGCTTCTGCGTGTCAACTTGACACAAGCTAAAATGTCATCAGAAGAAGGAGTCCTGGCTGAGGAGGTGTTGCCTTTGAACCCAGCTGTAAGGCATGTGCTCATTTAGTAACCAATGGGGGAGGGCCCAGCCTATGGTAGCTGGTGCCTTCCCCGGGCTGCTAGTCCTAGATTCTATAAGAAGGTGGGCTGAGAAAGCCAGAGAAAACAAGCACCCTCCATGGTCTCTGCATCAGTTCCTGCTTCCAGATCCCGCCCTGTTTGAGTTCCTGTCCTGACTTCCTTCAGAGATTAACAGCAATGCTGTTAAGCCACGTAAACCCTTTCCTCCCCAACTTGCTTTTTGGTCATGGTGTTTCGTTGCAGCAATAGAAATTCTAACAAAGACAGAGGGGAATTATGAAAGGTGTCTCACACAAACAAATACACATACAGAGAGAGAAACAGAGAGATAGACAGACAGACAGAAAGAGAAAGAGAGAGATAGGGAGAATCCTGAGGAAGTATTAGATTTGTAAATATATACTATAACTATATATATATATAGTTATATATAAATTTTCTGGATGAAGCAAGCACCATTTCACTGTCCTATTCCAGGGAAGGGCTGGCCAGAGTCTAGATGATGGATTTGAAGAACTAAGCATAATTGTTTCATTTCCCCACACATCACAATCTAAATAAACATGGAGATATTCAGAACTTGATTTTTACCCTTGACGGATTCTGATGATGGTGAAGTGGCATCCGTTACATTTGTGACATCCATTCCACGTTCCCTTTTCCTAGTACGGCTCTCTCAAGGACTGGGAGAAGCCCAGCTGTTGACTTCAGCTGCACCCATAGCATAGCTGGTGTTTAAGTGAGTCACCAGCGTTTTCCATCAGGGCCCTCATGAGGGCCAGCGTTTTGTGAAGGGTGTCTCCTTCAGACGTAATGCCACACAGATTTTAGATGCTAATGGGGTGGTGAAAAAAGTAAGACCATACTAGAAATTCCAACCTGGTAGAAACCAGGGCTCTGGTTTTAGCTCCAGGTTATGACCTGGGCTAGGGGAAAAGCCATTTATCTCTCATGTATACCTTCCTGAAAACTGGCTTCTTTCTCTGCAGACTTAACTTAGGAAAGAATATGAGGCAATGTCCTTTGATGAGTGCCACCATATGGCCCCTTGGTCTTTTATGGGCTCAAGCAACTAACCCCTTGATCGTAACACTACGGAAATTGCTACTCCACCGACTCAAGACTATACCTTCTTACTCAGTCCTTTCCCCAGGGTTCTGATTCACTTGGTCTGGGATGAAGCCTAGGAACTTACATTCTGAACATATACCTCAGTGATCCTGCTGGCCCAGCAAAGCCCCAGGCTAGACGATTGTTGTAAAAATTGACAAAAGCTCTTTGTTCTTTCTTAACTTTCTTTTTTTTTAAAACTTTTCTTTTTTATTATTGTTAAAAGAAAAATTTACATTTATTCCCCTTGTTCCCGGCCCTCCCGCTCCCCCACTACCCCACCACCCTCCCCCTGCTTCTTTAAGATGGGGCAGGATACCCTGCCCAATAGGAAG
>JAQHUG010000009.1:10414987-10455970 GCA_028555095.1 Dicrostonyx torquatus
TCTGTTAGATCCCGTATTTCTTTGTTAAGTTTCTGTCTGGTTGACCTGTCCATTGGAGAGAGAGGAGTGTTGAAATCTCCTACGATTAGTATATGCGGTTTGATGTGTGGTTTGAGGTCTAGCATTGTTTCTTTCACATATATGGGAGCTTTTATATTAGGGGCGTAGATATTCAATGCATATATACTGATTCTTTTGTAAAATATAGCATAATAAACTTAAATCACTAAGAAGAGATACAGGAAAAAATATACAAAACAAAAACCTTGATTTATTGCAATTAGAATCAAGAGTCATAAGGTTGCTACCAAACTGCTATAAAAGTTTCTACACATATAGTCAATTTCTATGTTAATCTAAACATTCAGTAGTACAAAGAGTTCATGGGGTATGCTTTGAATAGCACCCATCAAACAACCAATTATAAGAACACCCTTGGGAACCCCAAGATCCCTTTAGAGGTCCATATAGTTAAATAACACTCACAACAATACTAAGCTATTACTTGCTATTTTAGCCCCCGTCCCTGGAGTATATAATGGAGATTTTCAGGGGCTACCTGCACTGCCAAAGATTGGCCTGGTTTGAATGCCTGAGCAAATTAATAGAGTAGAGAACTATCTTCTATTGAGCCAGACATGGAGATTTTCAGAAACATAAAACCTGTCACTCTTGCTGTTCCTTTTAGTGATGGAAAATATGGTTATTTTCATAAAAATGTTATAATATTCATGAATTTATTCTTGCCTTCAAATCAATATATTTAAAGTTCCTCTCCATTTGTATGTCAATGTAGTAACTATAGACTTTGAAACCAATATGAAAAATTCTTGGGAGCCATTCCTAGGTTCCTAGAAAGGTCCTGAAACTATCCAGTTTGCTTACTAAGCTGGCTTCAACCATCTTCTGTGAATGCTCCTGAGTTGGGAATGTTGAGCCTCCTGATGGGAGCTTGCAGCTGTGGGGCTATCAGAGAGGACTTAGGGCACTCTTCTGTGCTGAACACGAGGGAAAAAGGGGTTTGAAGTGGCTCTGATCCTGTTCTATAAGTGCCGATGTGGAGTTTCTGAAATCTACATTCTAGATCACAGTGTAGCCATTTCAAAGCCTTCCCATTTCATTTTCCAGAGTAATGACAGACCACAGAGATATCAAAGCCTTCCCATTTCATTTTCCAGAGTAATGACAGACCACAGAGATATGGCCCCTCCCTTTTCTAGATATATTCTTTCCTCTTCCCTTTCTCTTTCCCTTCTTTTCTTCCATGCTTTTAATTCAGTATGGAAGTGAGCATACAACCAACGAGGTGTCACGGCACCAGCTGCAGATGGAAGATGAACTCAGTGAAAATTATGGGCCTTTCAGTTGGGACAAAGGGATGTTGGCTCCAGAATTGATGCCAGGGGCTTGGTGGGTCCTGGCTCTGGTTTGATTTGTGTCATTAGTGTCAAAGACTGTAAAAATACACCTGGTATATCCTGGGCATTGCATGCGTTGAGCTCCTAAGTGCTTAACACAGATCAACAGGTTTAGCTTCTCAAATACCAACTGGAAGACAGGGGTATCAGACTCATTTAGCAGAATCAGATACTAGGACAACTAGCATCCTTGTTGGTGAGAAAAGCAAGACTTGAATCTAAAAGTCTGTCAGCTAAACACATACCCTTTCCCACCATAATCCGCTTCTTATAAGCCACTGGAAAACAGATACACCAGTAGGAGTCACATTGATTTCCTTCCTCTGTGTGTTTTGTCTACAAAAGATAGATGCTTGCTGACTGAGATGCGAGGATGGATGTGTAGATGTGAGGAGAAGACAGTTGTTGAGGAAGCTAAAGGTCTAAAAGAGAAATGAGTAATTAAGAGTCTGCTGGTGTGGCGGGGTACCACTTCTGTGAAGCATTGTATGGGGAGGAGAGGAAACCTGGAACATGTGAGGTCCTCTGTGAACGTGTGTTTTTGGCATAGGCATAGTCATGTCAAGAGAGAAATGACAAAACCTTCCCTTCTAGTCCATGTGGATGTTGATAGTGGTGATATTTGGTTTGTACTTTGACAAATAAAGCTTGACTGAAGATCAGAGTGTGGAGCTAGCCACACCAGTTAGCTACAGAGGCCAGGTAGTGATGGCACACAGCTTTAATCCCAGCACTTGGGATACAGAGGCAGATGGATCTCTGTCAGTACAAGGCCAGCCTGGGATACACGAGATTGAATCAGTCTAAAAGAGAAACAGAGCCAAGTGGTGGTGACTCACACCTTTAACTGCAGAACTAGGGAGGTGGAGATGGAAAGTGATGTAATGGGGCAGAGAGAGGAATATAAGGTGGGAGGAGACAGGAGAGGAGCTCAGGATTCAGTCTGAGAGTTCATAGAGACAGCATTCAGTATGAGAACTTGTAGACACAGGATACCCCATTCAGTACGAGGATTTTGTAGTGGCAAGAGCTAGTGGTTGGTTGCTCTGCTTCTCTGATCTTTCAGATTTCACCCCCTAATATTTGACTCTGGGTTTTATTATTAAAACCAATTAAAATTCACACAACATCAGTGTGTGCAGATAATTTCCATTATAGCTTCCTTCCCACTGATATTTACAACCTAAAACCTGTTCCCCTACAGAGCCTGCTCCTATCAAGATTACTACACCTGTCCCCTTAACCCAGCTGTGCCCCATAAACCATATAACCTTGCCTTGCCTCTTTGTTCATGTGAGTGCAATAACCCCACCTCTGTTTGACTCTATATAATAAACACACTAAATTTCCAGGGTTCTACATTTTCTCCAGCAGAGAGCCCAGACAAGGGATCCCAGATCTTCTGTGTGTCTGTGTGTCTGTATCCTTCTTTTCATTCCCTCACCACCTCAGTTAAGTCTATCCCTGGGACCCATTGTGGATGTGGTACCCTAGCTGTAATTTGAGCTCCCCACCGTGATGTTCTATATAGGCATTCTGTGTATTTATACATGGAGAGGTCGATTCCAGGTTGGCATGACAGGGAAGAATTCTTTTGTAAATCAGTTAAAAACCTCATGCCTATCACCCCTGTTGCTAGGAGGAATCATGACAACCTAACTGATCATGCTCCTTCCCTTGCACATGACTCTGACATGCTCTCCTCTGTCTCACTTGCCCATTGCTGCTACCCAGTGACACCTGCTCAAGCAGTCTGCGGAGCATTGCTCCTGTAAAACCATCACTACCCTGAAAATCTCCCTTTATCTTGGGCTCCACTGAACCCATTGGCTTTGTTTCACAGGATCCATTATCTGAGCATTTCTCCTTCCTGGT
The DNA here is from genome assembly GCA_028555095.1 of Dicrostonyx torquatus. Lineage (NCBI taxonomy): Eukaryota > Metazoa > Chordata > Mammalia > Rodentia > Cricetidae > Dicrostonyx > Dicrostonyx torquatus. The sequence continues at coordinate 10,418,281 of JAQHUG010000009.1, forward strand.
GGACCCTGGATTTCAGGGAAGATATGTATGGTTTCCTGCTTCCTCTCATATCCTCCCACCTTTCTAGAAAGTCCTTTTGGTCCTCTGAAGCATTCCTTCTTCCTCCAGGATGACAGCGTTGGTGATACTTCATCCATCCTCTTTCTGCACAGCCATTCTCCACACGGAAGCAGCAGTATGAAGATGCAAATCGGACCACTCTGCTATCTGAGAGACAATCGTCTCCCTACCTAGTTGGGATTTGCACTCAGGTCTCCTGCCAGTCCTGTGCTCTTTTCCATGCTGTTTCCCGTCTATGCTCCAGTTATTCTAAACAGCTCTGTGAAGAACCACCCCTACTTCACCTCCCTGAGCCTGCTCAGGCTCCACTTTCTGTTCACGCCTCAACCTAAATGTTGTCTCCTCTAGGAAATTCTCTCTGATCCTCCAAATTTTGTGGGGAAGAACTGGTATTTGTCCACACGCACAGACACACACACTCAGATACACAATTTATTTATTTGTGTGTGTGTCACAGGAGTGTCCATTGTACACACAGAAGTAAGACAAACATTTTCTGGAATCAGATGTCTACTTCTGTTATGTGAGCCCTAGAGATTTAGCTCAGGTCACCAGGCTTGACAATTGATTTTTTTTGTCTGAACCATCTCATCAACTTCCCCCAGAAACTGTTACCATCATGGTTTATAATTTCTGCCCTAGTTAGGTATGATTGCTATGATGGAACACCATGATCAAAAGCCACTTGGGGAGGACAGGGGTTGTTTGGCTTACACTTCTGCATTGACAGAAATCAGAACAGGAGCTCAAGCAGGGCAGGAAACTGGAGGCAGGAGCTGATGCAGAGGCCATGCAGGAATGCTGCTTACTTGTTTGCTCCTCATGACTTGCTCAACTTGGTTTCTTATAAGACCCAGAACCACCACTCCCAGGGTGGCACCACCCACATCAAGCACTAATTAAGAACATGCCCTACAGCTAGGTCTTTAGGGAGACATTTTCTCAATTGAGATTTCATTTTTTTAGATGATTCTAGCTGATATCACACTAACATAAAATAAGTCAGAACAGTTCTTATACTAATCTGCTCCCACTCCCTACAGAAGACAGAGAGGCTATTGCTCCTCATATTCATTCCAGGGTCTTGTCCACTTTCCAGACAGGCAGAAGGTGAAGGGCAAAGGTATCTGCTAACAGAGCCAATCTCTGTTGTGAGCTTTCTGCCTGAAACACACAGCCTCTCTCGGCTGCTAGGAAAGTTTAGTTACTTAGGTTTATGATGAGACATACATGCATTCTGAACAAAATGAGAATTTTCTGAATCAGAAAAAGGAGATAATGAAGACCAGAGGACAATTATTGGTGCTTGCCATATCTCAGAATCTTCAGAGGGCCTGATGCAAGGCTTAGCAAGCGCTCTCTTAACAAATGAGCTATAGTAGATATATGCACTCAAATTTATGGGAATATAAGAGTATATTTTAATGGGATGACAAGTAGTGGAGGAGACAGACATTAAACTGAGCAGTACATTGAAGAGGAGAGGTCTGCCTCCATTACTCTCTTTGGTCTTCCTCAAGTCTCTGTGCTCTCTCCTCTCCATGTCCCCTGCTTACTGGTCCTTCAGGGACGGTTTATAAAAAGTAACCCCAGCTTTACCTTCCCAAAGTTTCTTAGGCTCTAAACTGTTGTGGAATATTATTTTAACTGTGTGAAGATGTGATACATTTGTTTCTGCTGCATTTGTTTAATTATGTAAAGATGTTTCATCTTGCCTGCCTAAGGCACCTGCTCAGTCTAATAAAAAGCTGAACAGACACTAGCTAGGCAGGGAAGAGATGGGCAGGGGTGGCAAACAAAGAGAATAAGTAGAAGGAGAAGAAATCTAGAAGAGAATGAATTGAGGAGGAGGAGAGAATGAGGGAGAAAGAGAAGGACATGCCCGGGGCCAGAGGGAAGGCAGCCACCAGCCAAAGTAAGATACACAGAAGGAAAGAAAGGAAAAAAGCCTGAGGCAAAACATAGATGAAGGCTAAGTTATAGGAGCTAGTGGGACAAGCATAAGATAAGGCCAAGCATTCATAACTCATAAGAAGTCTCTGGGTCGTGATTTGGGAGCTGGTTGGTGGCCTAAAAGAAAGCCTGGTACACTGAACTATTTCTCTTCTATGCTGAAATGCTCCTCTCTAGGGAAGTGTTTAAAGTAAAGCCATTTTTATTATGGAAACACTTGAAAATGCAGAAGTGTTACACATACAAAAAGATAGGAAGTAAGACTCCTGTGATCCAGTACAAGTCAATCTCAGTTTTGATGTGATGCCTTCAAATCTTTTTCTTTCTATACATATATTTTCTCTACGTGTTTAGAACACACACCATGTGATGTTTTGTAATTCCTTAATTTATCCTGTCAAACATTTTCCCCACATCATTGAATGGATGTTTGCTGTAATTCAAGTGCTGTCACCTGGGATTCCACCAAGGCCTCATTTGTACTTCATAGGCACTTTCCACCACAGCTTCACAAATCAGACTTCAGGGATCAAGTCCAATATGTCAGGCTGGGTCCTAAGAGAAGCAAGCGTAAAGATGGAATGAAGAATGCAATAGATTTAATGGAAGGGTGCCTATCATGTGTGTAACATGAGGGGCCTGCTTGTTGGGGTTTCTGTCCCGCCCAGTACCCCACAGCCAGCAAGCCCCAAAGAAAATCACACAGAGAGCCTACATTAGGTTATAAGCTGATTGGCCCATTATCTCAGGCTTCTTACTAGCTCCCATAAGTTATATTAACCCATTGTTCCCATCCATGCCAGGCATATGGCCGGTACCTTTTCTCAGCTGGGACAGAGACACATGCTGCTTCCTTGGAGATCTGCGCAGGAATCCCAGGGAAGCTTCCTGCTTCCCAGACTTTATCCTAGCCCTGCCTCTACTTCCTGTCTGGTTGACCCGCCTATACTTCCTGCCTGGCCAATCAGCATTTATTTAAAACATGATTGACAGGATACAGAATTGTCCTGCACCAATCATGGATAATGGGGAGAGAAACAGGAACAGGCAGGGGACAATTCCTAGCCTCGGTGAAAAGAGAATGTGAGGGAGGAGAACAGGGGAGGATAAACCTTAGAGGGTAGAACTAAGGAAGTCAAAGTCAAGCCAGTGGGAGCTTTAGTGCTGAATTGCTCCTTATGTTAGACCTGGTGGGAAGAGCCTTGTTTGAATTGCTTTCAGGCAGCCACCTGGATAGAGCAGAACCTCAGCTATGAACACTGCTATGGAGCTGAAGTTACCCCAGCTAGACTCTCTTGGTCAAAGACATTCCTCCAAATAGGTTTCCAAGAATCTACGTGGACTACATATGCATTCTCAGTCTGCCAACACAATGTAATCCAATCAGCCTGGAATAATAGCCATCTTGTATCCAGAAGCTAAGTTCATCTGCAGCACAAAGTTGAAGAGGTCACTCCAATCCACTGGCTCTTTCAGGTTTGTACGGCAGGGTCAGTTGTCATACTGTTTTTATATTGTTGGCTATGGGAGACCAGCTTGCCATTGTTGATGACAAAGGAAGGCCATCCTAGCCAGGATAAGCAACAATTAGGAGATAAGTAAGCCCACGGTGCCTGGTCCAAAGATTCATGTGTTTTCTCAGAATAATAACTCTCCTAGGCCAGCGCAGCAGTGGACTCTGGGCCTCTCATGGTACCTATCAATTTGACAGTCTGTATTGATCTCTAAAGATTGACTGTTTGAAGCATACCTTTCCCGGCCAGGATTGCCTGATGCAGAAAGCCTATTTTAACTGTTTCAGTCTGCACTGGTTCTCTGTCTAACCCAGAGACTGAAAACTCAGACTTTATAAAGGACCTGTTCCCTACTAGCTAAACATAGTGTGGGAAACTTGGTATATTTTATTTGTTGCGCAGATACCCCCAGGACAGGGAATGAGGAAAAGCAGGGAAGAAGCTAGGATAGGACATGACCTAAGCCAGTGTCACTCTTAACATGGACACCCGAAGCATGAATTATACCATCTTGAGGCAGGGCAGTCAGTGACAGCGTTTGTATAGTATGCTAGCCAACCATCTGTGGTGTCCATCTCTTAGGAGGAAGAGCACACAATCTACCAGGGAGACAGCTCACAATTGGCTGGGAGTAGTTGTCTGTAGAAGGGAGCAGCTGGTGACAGATGCACTCATACAAAATAGGACTGGAGGTGCTAGACAAGGCCGCAGACAGCACGCTTACTTGTGACAGGATATGAGCAATGAAACTTCAGAATGTGAGAGCTGATAGGCGTGTGGTGGTGTGGTATGAAGTCCTTCTGTATACGTATTGTTCTTATTGGTTAATGAATAAAGCTGTTTCAGCCAGTGGCTTAGCCGAATAGAGCTAGCCAGGAAAACTAAACTGAATGCTGGGAGAAAGAGGGAAAGACATGAGTTGCCAGCTGGAACCTTGCCGGTAGACCACAAGTCTTGTGGTAAAATATAAAATAATGGAAATGGGTTAATTCTAGATGGAAGAGCTAGCTAGCAATACGCTTAAGCTATTGGTTTAATATGGTTTCCCAGCACTTGGGAGGCAGAGGCAGGCAGATCTCTGAGCTTGAGGACAGCCCTGGCCTATAGAACAGGTTCCAAGCCAGCCAAGACTACACAAAGAAACCTTGTCTCATCAAACCAAAACAAGAAAAAAAGTAAGAGAGTGAGACAAATGGAGACTTCAGGCCCTCTATCATGGGATCACCTTGAACTAAGTCTTTGTGCTCTATGTCTGGGTCAGCCTCGCTAGTTTATCTGATAGTCTGAGGGAAAACTGGAAAGGCAGACACTGATGCAGAATTTCTGGTTTCTAAGTGTTGGCAAACTCCAGAAAGACCTAACAAAATTCTCATGTCACTCGGTGGTATATCAGTTCTGTGGAATTCTTACTGCTCTGAACAGTTTTCTCTTCGTTCTGGTGCTAATGAGGGAGATGTGGCCACTCAACACAGCTGCCCACCCTTCTATCCATGGGCTTTGCATCATAGATTTCACCAAACAGAAGGAAGATATTCAGGGAAAAAAACTGCATTTATACTGGGTATGCCCTAGCTATTTCTTGTTCCTGACTCCAAAACAGCATAACCACTATTTATGTAGCATACACATTGCAGTGGGTATTATAGGTAATCTAGGAGTGGTTTTAAAATATATAGAATGAATATAAGGATATATGCAGGTATTAACCACATTGCATGAGGAGCTTGCACATTATCAAGGTTTAGTATTCACTGCCATCCTGAATCATCATGGAAGGATACAAAGGGACAACTGTGGAGGGAGTTAGAATTCAGTTCTTCTACAAATGGAAGCAAAACAAATACAGCAATTGTTGAAAAGAAGGTAGAAGTCTTTTTGTCCCTTGTGTAACTTAAATGGAGCCAGGTAATAAGTTACTCAGCCTTTGAGGATTTCCAAATCCTTAGGGATGTGAGCTCCTTTTGCTTTATTGCTCAACCATGTTTGAAACATGAGTTTTTCCTGTGACCAGACACTGTGCTTTCTCCCAGGAGGCTGCAGTGCCCTGTTAAAACATGACTAGTCCTACCTGAGATGTGCTGTGTTAATTTAACATCAAGTCTCAAAGATCGTACAATAAAGAGCGCCAGAAGTTAACTTGCCTCTCTCTAGTTTTCTTAAGGTGGGCATTAGAAAGTTCATTGGTAGCCTAGGGATATGGCTGTATCATGTAGACTTTGATGTGTCATTCCCTTTTTGATATTCATTAATTCGACAGTCTGTACTGCTCTCTAAAGACTGACGATGACTACTTGAAGCATACCACTTCTGGCAAGCACTGCCTGGTGCAAAACTCCCGTTCAGTTATTTCAGTTCACTCTGGTTCTCTGTCTAACCCAGAGATTGACAACTCAGAGTCTGATAATGAACTTGTTCCCTATTAGTTAAGCCTGTTCCTACCCTACTTTAAAGACTGTGCTTGTCCCCTTTCCTCCTCAGGCAGTCCTGAGACCCTAAAGAGGGCCATGTACTTGTGTCTAGGACTCTACTCCAAAGCTCTGTTCATTTAATTTGACCAAATTCTGTCCTGAATCTTCCTTAGAAGCCCGAGGTAGTCCTCCAAAAGGCCAGTGTTCCAAACAGACCTTAGTGCTTGCAACTGAGTAGTGCTTTCTTAATTTGGGGGTGAAGTGAAGCCAATAAAAGAAAAACCTATACAACTATTTTATCTAGTTGGCTTTCCTTTTATAAAAATATAAAATATAATAACAGATAGTGATGTGTTTCTTCTTTTTTGGACGTGTGTATGAATTGGCTCAAAATGTATCCGTTAGTGGCCCTTCTTTCAGGGCAGGCAGCTGGGAGCTTGAGATTCCTCTCATGAGGTAGCAGGCAGTTCAGTGTTTTATGACCTGCTCTGTCTGGATTTGTAGCCGCATTTTGTCCTTCAGTTTCCAGAACTGTGTGGTTCTGCCTTGAGTTCGTCTCAATTCTTCTTCCCTGACTGTAGCTGGCTTAACAGCAACATCTTGAGTTTTAGACGTGGCTTAGCAGCTTTGCAATAGGTATTCCCTGGGTCTGTTTTCCAAGGGCCTCTTCTAGTGCAGTGATATACATTTTACCCTGGAAGAATTTATGGTGAAATAAATTGGGACTGGTGTGCTAGAATAAATATGGAGAATTTGTGGGGCATGTGAATCTTTGATACATGAATGCACTGTAAACTCGCAAAGAAATAAAGAGCATTTTGTAATAATTCACACCACGCATGTGTAAGAGGAGCCATAACTCACTGAACAGAACCACTTGCTGTTGGATATTCTGTGGAGAATATTCTGTGGAGAACAACGTTCTAAACACTAAATACTATATAACTGCTAAACTATACCAATTAGTTTACATGTGATTTTCTAGAAAGCTGACCATGATAGGTAGAAACAAAAACTTATCATAATATGTATAAATTGCTTTATAGTAGCAGAAATATAGCCAGTGTGTGAATAAAATCTGTGAAAGAGCAAACACACAGTATGTACAGTAAGACTAGAGGCGGCTGGTGGGACGGCACGGTAGGTGAAAGGCTTGCCTGGGCAAGTCTTATGACCTGATTCCCTAATCCTACCACAGAAGGAGAAAACCAACTCCTGGGATTGCCCTTCGGTTTCCACTTGTGCTGTATAAAGGTTAGATAGGGGCTGGGAGGTGGTGGTGCACGCCTTTAATCCCAGCACTCGGGAGGCAGAGGCAGGCGGATCTCTGTGAGTTCGAGGCCAGCCTGGTCTACAAAAGCTAGTTCCAGGACAGGCTCCAAAGCCACAGAGAAACCCTGTCTCAAAAAACCAATAAAATGAAATAAAATGAAATCAAATAAAATAAAGGTTAGATAGTTTTCTACTATGAGGAAAGTTTTTACCCTTAACCCCAAGAGGCAAAGTTATTAGGGAGGAGGGGTTAACTTCATCTGCTAAATTTACATATGAATGGGTTCTTTTTTTTCTGAGTTTTCTGTACTTAAAAAAATATAGCAGTATTAATCTACATATGGTGGTATGGGGCTGTAATCTAAGAATTTGGGAGACTGAGGCAGGAGGATCATGAGTTTGAGGCCATTCTCAGTGACATAGCCAGCTATACACCTGGACTAAGTAGTGAGATTCCAATTTAAACAAATAAGCACACAAATGTTCCAAAGAAAAGAAGCAAACTTTGAACATTCACAGTGGAATCACAGTTGGAAGCGCTTAGTCTCTATGCCCTTAAGCTTCTGCTAATATTTAAAGACTTAAGCGAATTCAAAAATAAAAAAGTAGACCTATGCTGGAGCTTTGGGCCTTGTTTTTATCATGAAGAATGTTTATCTGTCACTTAAATTTGATCATTAGTGTTGGTTTCCTGGAAGAAAAAAAAATGTACCACTCTTAGCTTTCCAATTGCAGGCAACAATGTTGACTGGAGATACTTACTTGTGGGAATAAATGAAGAATGGGGGTTCAACGTTGACATCTAATTGCTGCAGAACTTGGAGCATAGAAAAATGAGAATGTCTATAAGGAATTTCTCTCTCCTTCTTCCACCACCTGACTTTACATCAATTGAAATGGAACAATTTGCTCATTTTCTTTCTTAACTAGACCAGGGAGATGTTTTAATAAGTTTTGGCTGGCAAGCTCCCGGTCCCTCCAATATATTTTCCCTATCAGTCAATTTTGTCTCCCTTGTCTGTAGAACTGTTGCTCTGCCTTTTGAGAAATGGGGAAAGTCTTGTGGTTGAGCAATAAAGGGATAATCCTGGATGACAAATGCACATGAAAGCAAGAGTGAGGAAAATTTAACGTACGAACACGTTAGGACTATCATCCATCGTGTTTCCAAACAGAGACAAGTAGTGGCAGGCGCCTCGCCACAGACCTTCATTCCCTTCTCTTTCTACATTGTGCTTCCTGGATCCTGACTCTTCAGACATGACAGCGAGGGACCACTCTGAAAGTTGTTGAGGGGGATGAAGCAGTGTCTTATTGGCTGACTTGGAACCCTTAGAAATGATAGATGTGTGAAGGGATCAGCAGGAGACTTAGCAAGATAGGAAGGAAGGAAGCCCTGCCCCATGGTTGATTGAGAGCTGATAAATGTAAGAGGGAAACTGATCCTCTCTGTTAGTCACTTTCTCATCATTGTGGTAAAGAATCTGTGAGATCTGATTTTAAACATTTCAGTTTCAGAGGTTGCAATCCATCACTCGGGTATTGGCATAGTGGGATGGAACAGCTCAACCCGTGGTGCCTAGGAAGCAGAGAAAGGGGATTCCTGCTCAACATACTTCTTCCTTCCCCTTTTATTTCATGCCAGCCCTGTACCATGTGTGCTGCTGTCCTCATCCAGGGTAGGTCCTCTCCTCTTAGCTTACTATCTCATGGACATGTCCAGAGGTGTGCTTTTCTGCTCTAGACAATCTCCATCTCACCCAATCAATGCTCAGGATTAACCATAATTTCCTCCTATTCTCATTTCCTTTTTAGCAGAGGGCATCCTTAGCACTGTGAGGAAGTCCTATGAGTGGGCTGAACACGTCATACAACTCTTACAGGGTCCTAGGTACTTGTAATATATGCCTAGAAAAGATGTCTGCCAAAGGAATATGGATGGAATGGTCCTTACTGGATTACTTCTTTTCCCCACCAATGTTAAAATAGAGTTTAGGGAAAGAAAGTAGAGAAAAAATATGGGGAGACAGAAAAGGGATGGAAGTGGGGCAAAGAAAGGCAGAAGCGCGCATACACAAGCTTGTGAGTGACTCTCTTCCACTATGTGTGTGTGTGTGTGTATGGGTGGGTGGGTGAGTGCGTGTACCCACACCCACACACACATGTTCCCATAATTCCCCATGATAGATGACAGTGTGCTAGCAAAATACCTTTCACAACAGACCAATTGTACTGCCAACACTTGTGCCCATTTACGTGACAACAAATATGTCAAGCTAACAAAGTAGGGGCAATGACGATGCTGTGAAACAGCTGCTCTGTTACTTAGCCTTGGTTCTCGCCTTCGTTGGTTCATGCAGATTGACTGCAGTTTTCGCCATACACCTGCATGGAGGTTTCTTTCTGGTTTCACGGGGCAGCATTAAGGAACAGAGGATCAGTGGTTTGCAAGCCATCCCTTGTGTCAAAAGTAATTTCCAAACTCCACATTCTTTTTTAGAATATTACATAACTTATAATCACGAATAATGATTGAAACTTTCAAAACTAAACTTGGAACAAGCCCATACATTGATTGAGCACTCTTGACACAGAAATAGCACCAGGCAAATTTGGCCTGATATGTTCAGTTGATATCAACTAATTATCCACTAATGGCCAAAAATGCTTCACATGGAATTAGAGCCCATTTAACCATTCCATGATGTCAACACAATGTGATCTGTACCCCCAAGTTTCACTGTTTAAAACATAACTCTGTAAGGACTGGAAATTGAGCCTACCTGCTGATGTCATCCCTTGGGAGGAAGGTGATGTTCTCATTAGGGAAGCCACCTTACCAGTACCAATTGGTGACTCACCAAACTGTTTTGGAGGATGCCTATGAGGAGTCCCTTTGGAAACTCTTAATAACAAATAACAATTTAGGCCAGGACCTTTAGAGGTAGAACCTAAAAGTTATGAAAGAGCTATTAGGAGCCAACTGTAGGAAAAAGAGACAAACAAAATATGATGAGAAAAGCTAGGTGAGAAGGTGATCTCAGCTGCAGATTATCAGTTAGATCCTACTGAAGGCTCTGGGAAGTAAACTGCAGGGAGTTGGGTGAGTTTAACAAACAGGGTTAACCTTGTGTAGCTCATGCTAAATCAATGTCTAGTCTTCTGTGAGTTGGAAACTTCATATATGATGGGCTCACATGTGATCAGAGCAATTGCTTGGAGACAGAACATGACATTTGGGTTTGGGAGTTGTATGTATTTATCAGGAATCACTTTCTGAACAGGGTCCTTAGAGTATCTACTTCACTTTGAAGGCAATTTATTTCCAATGGGGTTGGGAAACAATGTACTATATGAGTATGAGAGGGATAACTAACCCTGAGGACATGTTGATTACAAATGAAAATGTTAGCAAAAGCAAGCAAACCAGTGCAGAACCTAGATAAGTCAAACACATTGATGATGATTCCTGCATGAATAGATATGCAGACAATAAGTAAAAGCTATTAAGTCTTCATCTCTGTCCTCAGTGAGAATCTGGACTTTGTAGAATCATATTTTTTGTAACTATCAAGATCCTGGAGTGAAATGATGATTCAAGACTCCATAAAATTTTGGCAAGTTTTGTTGGGTTGACAGCTCTATGAAAGATTCTTTCCAGACAACTCATGTGGTCTAACTCTGGTCATGTCAAAGTGGCCTAAGGACTGGGAAGGCAATCAGGATTTCCTTGTCATACAGAGTGATGACATGCTGGTTCTATTGCTCAAAATACCGGAGGCAAGGAAGAGGTGACTTCCCTTAGAAATACTCATGTATTTGATTCCAGTCCCCAACCCAGTGCACTCACCAAGACTCCTGCTTAATTTGCTTTTTTCTACTTAGTTTCAACCATTTAAAGAAAAGAGCCTCACTTCACTGAATACTCAATCATCAACAAATATTTGTCAAATAGCCAAGTGTTGAGTTATTAAGCTCTCTGCTCCAAAGCTATCTGTGTGGATCTGTTCGTACAGTTAGAACAGAGTAGCCAAGACTGAATAACTTACAGAGAATAGAAATGTATTTAGCTTATGATTTGGAGACTGGAAACTCCAAGATCAGTGGACTATATCAGCTGAGGGCAATCTACTGAACCATAGCATGGTTATAACACTGGTGGGAGAGCAAGGACAGGAGGGACCTAGAGCATCCTTTATAAGGATCTCATTATTTTTATAACACTGTTAGAATTGTATTATCCTATTTGCAAAGTCAGAGCCCTAATGACCTACTCACCCCTTTAAGGTCTTGCCTCTCAACTATGTTACACTGGGGATTAAATTTCTGACATCTTGTGAGATGTGTCATCGGATGACCATGGCACTGCCAGTCTCTACTCTGTTCTCTAACGTGAAAGCCTAAGAAGCCCATGGTTGCTTTTCCAGGTAGGTTCCTGCCAACAGGAAACCACAAGGGGAATTGGAGGGCTCGAAGGAGTGGGAGGCAAGAAGAGATCTTATTGCCCTTGTTTGCTGTCGTGCTACTCTGTGTAGTCCCAGAGATAGCATTTTTATAGTGCCGCCAGCTAAATCGGGCTCTTGGCTTGCTTCTTAGTCTTCTTCCCCTTATTCCTTTCTCATTGTCTTCTCAGAGGGACTGACACCAGTTAGGTGATCATCTTTCTCAGAGATCTGCATCTGAGGTCTGCTAAGCTCATCCCAGTTTCCAGGTTCTGTAGGAACTCCGATTTCCTCTCTTTTGTCTTCACAGCCATTAAGATGGGACCTATTTCCTGGGGTTCCTACTTCGGTACTGGCTTTCCTTCAACACCTATTTACTTTTGTTCTCTTTGTTATGTGACCTTGGTTTTTCTCACTGGACATTGGTTCTGACATTATTGGAGACAATGAGCATGTTGAATATTTGCCCCACGTTTATATATTTTGAACGTAGTGAAGAAAAACCATCCCTTGATATCCATGGAACTTGATACTAAGATCCTTTTTGGATGTCCAAATCTATGGATACTGAAGTCACTTACATTACATGGCATAGCATTTGAGTATAACCCACATTCACCCTCCCACGTACTCAAAATAACTCTAAGACTTAATGCAGTGATGTACCATATAAATCGTTGATATGCTGTACTGGTTGAAGCTACAGATATGGAGGACAGACTGTAGATGCCATCAGTCAGCTTGCCTTAGAGGTCTAACTTACTGTTTATGCTGGTTCAAAAATTTTAATTTGTATATAATAAAATTCATTCTTTTGTGCATGAGTCTGTGAGTTCAGATGAACATAGTCGTGTGACCGCTATCATTGAGGTTTAGAATAATGTCATTACTCCCCCCAGCAAGCTCCCCAAAGCTCCACTCTAGTTGCTTCTTCCTCCCCTACATCTTGATAACCCCTTATCAATTCTCCGTTCTTACAAGTAGCATTTGAATCTAACATCTTTTTCCTTTGGTATATTTTAGGTGCAATTCATCTCTGCTTTTTTCTGGGAAATCTATTCACTTTCTGTTCTTAAGAAATATTGCATGAATGTAAAATAGTATTTCTGTTCACAAAATGAGAGACATCTGAGTCGTTTCTTACTTTAGGCACCTACAAACAAAGCAAGTATAAACATTCACATAATGTTTTTATGTGGTCATATATTTTTGACCATGTTCCTAAGGGCGCATCTTTGTGCATCCATCCCTCCCAGCAGTGTGTGAAAACTTTAGTTTCTCCTCATCCATCTCTGCATTGGGCATCTTTGTCAGTTTCTTTGTGTAGTCATTTCAAAAGGCATGTAATGATGTGATACCTGTTTGTGATCCTGGGCTTTAGTTTCTTTATCTGTAAAGTAAAGACACTGACAGGATACCCACATTAGGAGGATTGTTGTACAAACGAACTAATATATGTCAAGTACCTATGTGTTAGTGACCATTGCTGTTATTTTTTTGAGAGTTAACTCATCCTTCTTAGCTACTTGATGCTCACATCTGCCAGAAAACAAAGCTGAGGGAGCAGCCCACAGGCTACAGAAACTTTCTACTTTACATCTTCAATCTCCTCAAACCATTGCAGCACAGTTAGTCTTAGCAAGCCATTCCAGATATAACGCAGTGCCCGCTCTGACTGTGCCGAAGTCCAATTTTAGAGGCAACATTTGAACTTCAGTGATTAAAAAAAGCTTTGAATTGTTATAGACTAGAGTCTCATCTCCATCAAACAATATGCTTTTAATAGGAACACAGCTTGTAATTTATGCTATCTGGCTTTGATCTGCAGTGCGAACTGCATCATCAACATTAAGATGAAATTACCCTGCAATCACAAACATGCAGCTCAATGTTGGAGTTACCGCACAAGCAAACCTCCTCTATGCTGCTATGCACTGTGAACCTCAAATATGCAGCCTGTGCTCCCTCTAGTGGTACATTCGGAAAGCTGCCTCAAGAAGCACAGAGGTCTACTGGCAGACTGAAATCTGGGGAAACAGTTTACAGGGGAGTTGGGAGAGTCATAATATTTGTTTATTATTGACTGAATGAAAAAGAGTTTGCATTTCACATACATAAAGTGATACTGTTGCCAAAGTGACAAGCTGGAACTCAATTGTAGGAGTTCTGTGAATTGTCCTTACTTGGCACTTCTTTTTTTTTTTTTTATTAAAAAGTGATAAGCAAAAGTCTACAAACCCTGGCAGTGATAGATTTTGATTCCATATGGCCTCTTAAGGACATAAAACTGCTCTCCTCTCTGCTCTTGCCTTTTACATATTTGGAAGCATGGGGGCTGAATAATGATGCTCACTGCAACAGGTACAAAGTCCTCCTGAATCCATATGCATCTCACACGTGACCTCACATGGGTAAAGGATCTTTACAGGTGAAATTATTGAGACCATACTGTATTAGGTGGTCCATTGGTCGCACAGTGGTGATGCCATTAAAAGATGAGTTGTGGACACATAGGTAGAATGTAGGGAAGCAATCAGTGACAACAGAGGCAGATTGGAGTGACACCTATACAAACCAATGAATGTCATGCAGAGGGCTGCTAGGCAGCACCCGGCCCTGGAGAGATGTCTAAGAATACACTCTCACTCTCCAGAATGAACCAGCTCAGACAATGCCCTAGATTTCAGACTTCTGGCTTTTTGAAACATTTAAAAAAATTCTGCTGTTAATAAATTTTCCTTGGTGGTTATTTGTTCCAGGAACCCAGGAGTAAGCATACTTATTCCAATGCATAAGAACAATGGCTCTTCACGATTGTAGTTGCTCCATAGAAACTCTTTCATCTAATTCCCTCCATGGCATTGAGGCAGGTACTATTATCACAGTCATTCTACAGATGAGCAAAACTGTCACCGAGAAGTGAAGTCGCCCACCTAAGGGAGTAACTGATGCTTGTCTTTTAGGTGTGATTAACATGTCTTCTAAGATCCATTCAAGGCTCTTCTATCTTTTCTCCATTTCACCTAAAGTTTTAATTTTGTATCATTGACAAATGTCACATACTGTAGACTACATAACCCATAAGTAAACAATGTCACAATTTTTTTTTCATGTGACAGCCCTTAGAGCACTTGACACATTCTTTCCCAGATGGCATGCTTTGAAGACATTTAAAATTAAAATGCTATAAAGGCCAACATAGGCTCTTTGTAAAACATTCAGAAAGTACACATCAATATCAGTTGAAAATTTCTCACACTCTCCCTTATCTACATAAAGAGGTAGTCTTTGCTAATGGGTGGACTATCATTTGAACTACTTTCCATGTGGCATTTGTATTTATGTCTGTGCATAAATGGCTAAGAGCACACATGAACAAACTTAGACAAACACTTTTTCTAGTGTGCCATGGTTTCATAAATGTCTTACTGGAGCTTGCTATTTTTTTAACCTAATAAAAAGTCCTGCCACCTTTTATTTTCTGTTCATATAGATATACTTGGCAAGAGTAGCACTTTGACTGCTATCAATAATTTCTACTTTAGTGTGAAATACATTTCCAAATGAAGAGCACTTTGGGTGTGAAGAAAAGGTGAAGCCTGGCACTGTAGATCAGTGATAAAGCCCCTGTATCCGATGTACAAGAACTTGCGTTTGATTCCAAATAGCTGGAAGATGAAGCCCATGTTCTCATAGACTTTCTCCACCCCATTCCTCTTCTTTACAGTATCATTGCTGGCGCTACCAAAGGGAAGGGCTATATTTACCAGCGCCCATTGCACCTTGGAGTGGGAGTGAGGTGCACTGTGTTTGGAAGACAGCAAAAGACAGAGATTTCATATTTTGACCCATAGGCTCCTTGCACTGTGGCAGGGTAGGGTGTTTGCAGCAGGCTGTGACTTGCATACATCTATGGCTGCAGAGGTCCCGGGCTCTGGAGAAGTGAAGTATGAGAAATTCATTTATCAGGAAGTACTAAGGCTAGCGTGAAGAGTCTCCAGAACCAACGTGGAAGTGACTTGCTGACCTCAGTTCACTACAGAACTTTTGTGGCGTGACAGCCCACAGCAGGGTCAGAGGCTTCCTTTCTGGTGTTAGGATTCAGGCATCATGCTGGCCTGTCACCTGGAAGGATGCACTCAGTCAGTACTCTGGCCAGTCCATGGTTCTGTGGTTGCTATATCACCATTTAGTCTATATCAGCTGCAAAAGGTCCCTTGAAGAGCTAAGCTCCACCCATTCTGTCTCTCTCCTTCTTGCAGTTCTTTTGAAGAGGCAAGCAGGTCATTGCCCCCTTCTCTCTTTCTCTCTTCCTTTCCTCTCCTTTCCCGCACTCCCTTCTTCTCAATGAAACTCCCATGTAAGTTCTGTCTGCTTGGTGTGTCTGTCTCTCACCCACCATGGGCTCTCACCACACTGTTTGACCCCTTGACTGGCCAAGGTCCCTCTCCCTCCAAATCACATCATCTGGGACTGAGGAGTGGCTGTTTTGGGAGACTAATTCTGGGTTTTGTTTGGGAGCTTGGTTATTTTCCTTCCAGGGAGTTTGCAAACATATATGCCCCTGTAGTAGATTTCTTTCTATCTGAAAGAGGTGACTTCTCACATCTGAAATGGCGCCACTGTTGAATAAAGGGGCTGGGAGAAGGACAGGGAAGGGCAAACACTAGAACGTTCTACCCTGGAACAGCACTTCTGAATTATTCACGTATATTAATGGAAATGAATCATTTCAATTCATTAATCGATAATGAAATGAATAATAAGCAACAGAGGGTGACCTAAAACATTTCTATTTGGATTTTAATATTGCATACGAACTTCTAATTTAATGTGACGGTTAATGCCCCAGGAGTTCATGATACTGCTGAGAAATCATGGAGCCGCACTGAGAATGGGTGACATCCTTGCTTTCAGCCCTCCTCGCTGAACTTCTTTCTGATTAAGGGTGAGTAAACCCATCCCCAACTCTAAGCTCTGTGGGGTTTGTCCCTGTACCCCTTTGCTCTTCTTCCTAGCTGCCATGATATGAGCTACTCTGGTCTGATATATCCTTCCTGCCAAGAGAGACTGCCTGACACCTTTAAAACTATGAGCCAATGCCAACAATTGGTTTTCTGTTGTTGAAAGAATAGGAGCTATCAGTATTGGTCTTGTGTAGTGAGTGTATATTTTCATGTGCATACAAACACATGCGAAGACTAAACATCAACTTCAGGTGTTGTTCCTCAAGTATTATCTACCTGGTTCTTTTTGTTTGTTTCTTTGTCTGTTTTGAGACAGGAACACTCTTGTGGCCTGTTATCTGCCCATTAAGCTAGACTTGCTGGCCAGTAAACCCCAGGTATACATCTGTCTCTGCTTTCCCAGTACTGAAACCCAGTAAGTTCCACCATATCCATTTTTTAAATGGGGTTCTGGAGATTGAATTCAAGACTCATACTTACAGAGCAAGACCTTTGTGGCTGAGCCATCCACCCAATTTCTCTGGTCTTTCTTTTTCAATACAACATTGAAGAAAAGCCTATATAATGTGATAGGGGTGTTCCCTGGCATGGTTTTTGTCAACAACATACAAGCATCGATCTATCTAGGAAGAGGGACTCTTAATTGAGAAAATGTCTGTGTAAGATTGACCTGTAGTCAAGCCTGTGGTGTATTGCTTTGATTAATGATTGATGTGGGAGGGCCCCACTCCCTATGGTGTTACCACCATTAGTCAAGTGATCTTTGATGGCATAAGAAAGCAGGGTGAGCAGGCAAGGAGAGCAGAGCAGGAGGCAGAGCACAGTCTCTGCACCAGCTCCTGTCTCCAGCTTCCTGCCCTGACTTTTGCGAGCTGCAATGGAGTGTGCCTGAGAGTTGTGCACTGCGATGGAGTGTGCCCTGAGAGTGCTGAGCTGCAATGGAGTGTGCCCTGAGAGTGCTAAGCTTCAGTGGAGTGTGCCCCGAGAGTGCTGAGCTGCAATGGAGTGTGCCCTGAGAGTGCTGAGCTGCGATGGAGTGTGCCCCGAGTGTTGTGCGCTGCAATGGAGTGTGCCCCGAGAGTTGTGAGCTGCAATGGAGTGTGCCCCGAGAGTTGTGCGCTGCGATGGAGTGTGCCCTGAGAGTGCTGAGCTGCAATGGAGTGTGCCCCGAGAGTGCTGAGCTGCAATGGAGTATGCCCTGAGAGTTGAGAGCTGCAATGGAGTGTGCTCTGAGAGTGCTGAGCTGCAATGGAGCCTGTTTGTTCTCACATTGGTCAGCCATGGCATTCTATGCCAGCAATAGAAACCTGAACTAAGACAGGGTGGGCTTTCACAGGAGCCACCCCAGGACAAAGGGCTGTTCCCTCACCACAGCTGGGACCCAGAGACAGATCTACTTCCTGAATACAAATGATCATTGACTGTTGATTTTGGCCCCCAAACTCCCCCATTGACTTCAGCAAAATTTTCTTCACTATGTCCGGTAATCCAAAACTCTCCCCGTCCCATCTGCATTCCTTTTTTTCTCCACATGACTGAGACCTGAGAGTCCTTCTAAACAGCTCTATTTCTAATTTTACATATTTCTCTCTACATGCCTTCCATGTCATACCCTGTTTTCCTTGGAGTTCCACAGCTCATCTGGTTTCCTTGTCTTCCTGTGTCCCGCTTCCCTTGAAGTTTCCTGTGATTGCCTTCCAAATACCCACTTACACAACTGTGTTCTGAGGTGTTTCCTTCTTGTTGGATTTAAGAAGCAAGTCCTGGCTGACCAATTGTAGACTCTCCTTATATTTTCATTAACATAATTTTTATATTTCTAGTTCATAAAAAGCAAAACTAATAGCAGCCCAGGCTATAATTTTATGGCATTTCTCATAGTCTGTTGTTGCAGGGACTTGTACAAATGTACAACACATGCCCACTTTCATCTTCGTTCATGAATGAAGTATCAAAAATCATTGTAGTGGGCTTGCAAATTGATCTCTACATTATTTGAAATAGATGGAACAATGACAACTCTTTGTCAACATTTTCCTTGCATGGAAATTTCCTTATAGAAGAGAGATGGTAAAAAATATTCTGCCTACACAGACTCTTGGTAAACACTTCTCTCAGAAAACTCTCCATTCTTTCCCTCATTGAACATTCACAGAACCCTGACCTAAGTACAGACATCTCATCAAACTGGCCCAAGTAGTTCATTAGCTCAACCCCAGTATGTCATTTTCTAGTGACATGTTTTTGAGCTTTAATATTATACTGTGTTGTGTCAAGCTCTCAAATCAACTAAAACATAGTTGTCCAGGAAATACATTTTGATGGCATTTGCAATTTCTAAATAAAAAAGAATTTGGAAAGCAAGACCTGGTACCTATAATACAAACTATTTGGGAAACAGAGGCAAGAGGACTACAAACTTATATCAATAAGAGTTGCAGCAGAAGTTCAAGGCCAGCCTGAGCAACTTAGTGAAAATTAATCTCAAAATGAAAAAAAATAAAAAAAGAAGTGGTTAGGGGTATAAGTCAGTGATAGAGTTCAATCTCTAGCAGTACCTCCCCTCAAATAGGAACTGAAATTTATGAAAAATATAAATATCAGTGTATTATCTAATATTAAACTGATAAATTTTGGAATTTTTAATGATTTTTCAAGCATTTATCATTCTACTTTAGATCTATAAATAGAACTTTTTCCTCCTTAGGTGAGAATTAAATGTTCATCTGTATGGTTGTGAGAGAGATATAAGTTTTAAAGATTTTTCATGTCACTGGCTTCTTCTTGGGGAAGTGGTTACAGCCTTAAGAACCACAAATAGCTGGCAGTGATGGTGCCCGCCTTAAATCCCAACACACTGTAGGCAGAAGCAGGTGGATTTCAGTGAGTTGAAGGCCAGCCTGGTCTACAAAGTGAGTTCCAGGACAGCCAAAACTGTTACACAGAGAAACCTTGTCTCAAACAAAACAAAACAAAACAAAACAAAACAAAAAACAAACAAAAAACCCAAAGCAAGAACAATAACAGAAAAAAATAAAACCCTATAAATCTTCACTCCTCCAATAGGAGTGATGGGGAGTGTGTGTGTACATGTGTGTCCACATGCATATATGTGCTGGTGTGTGCTTTCTCTCCTGTTTGTGAAGAGGAATGTGGGCGAGAGAATTACAGTTTCATCTCTTGTGCTTGGATATAGTCATCACTTTTAATAGCGATTCTTCTGGTCCCATAGCTTCAATTGGGACCTAGTCGGATACTCTATGCTGGGTTTTACATCCTAAAGGAAGCACATTATTCCGACAGGAACAGACTGAGTTAGGAACGAAAATCTGAGTGGCTGACATTGTGTCCTCCAATGCCCTGAGCTGGAAGAGGTCATGGAGTGTGAGCTACTCTATCCTCCGTTTGAAGGTTTGCAAAAACAAGTATGTTGTTTTATGACCGCATCAAATTGACATTGTTATAGAACAGTAACCCCAACATGATTTTCAAAATGCTTGGGATGGGTGAAGAGAAAGGTGCGTAGAGTCAGTAATCCTTGATTTCACTAACATGGGAACTGAGGACCTGTGCGGGTTTGTTGCCCTTTACTTTGTGGTTCAGTACCTGAAGCTTGTGAGCCAAACAGAGAAGATGATATGAGAAGCTGATATAATCCTAAGTGAAAGTGGACAACTCTTACTGATGTTTTCACAAGTATCAGAGTCTCACCAGAAAGAAGTGAAACCCCAAAGAAGCCGTTCCACCTGGAAATTCACCATTTCAACAAAGGAAAACAAACCATGGAGAGCAAACTTAACAAAGAAAAGGACTGTAGGCTTCTGGGCTGAGAAATAGTGGGACGGTGAGTAGGAATCTCTGGAGAAGATTCACGGAAACAAGTGTTTTAGGAAGCCCTGTGTGTGTGTTTGCATCTAGGCGGGAGCACTCATCTCAGGTGGAAAAGGTGAGGCTTCATGGTGTGAGGAACACTCAAAGAGAAGTGTGTCCCTAGTGTATAGGCAGATGAGGGGAAGACAAGGCACTTTTCCTGTCACTGTTGTTTCTCAATTGCCATTCACTCAAAGTAACCCTTATGCCAATGTGTTGTAATTGGAATTGATACTTTTTTTTTTGGTTTTTCAAGACAGGGTTTCTCTGTAGCTTTTGGAGCCTGTCCTGGAACTAGCTCTTGTAGACCAGGCTGGCCTCCCGAGTGCTGGGATTAAAGGTGTGCGCCACCACCACCCGGCAAGGAATTGATACATTCTTGATCTTCAATTTCAAGGACCTTGTGGGATTCAAAATGAACTAATTATTCAATAGGCTGACACACAGAAAATCTTATTCAGATCTCATAATTAAGGAGAAAAGGGAAAGACCTTACCCACCTTGATCTGAGAGCATAAGAACCGAAGTTGCGAGACAGATGTATTGGGAATATATTTCACTGTATAAACTATGGAAAATAAATAAGAACAAACAGTCATGGTTAAAAGTGAAGGTTATATAAATTTTGAAGATGAAATAAGGGTTGAGAGGAGTTAAGGGATTTGTCCACAGTAATCTACATGTACTGAGTAACTGACTTTAGTGGTAAACACATTCATTATTCATACGTATCCATTGAGAAGGACTCCAAGAACAAGGTTCAGAAATCTCAGCTCAGAAGGACTGAACAGTGAAAGTGATCTCTCTTAAGGAGTATTTCTGAGGAACGGCACTAGGGATAGTTCATTCAGTGGCTCCATTAAACAGGAGCACAGATCACTCTTTTGCAGCTCCCTGAAGCTGAGCATATCTCCAGGTTAATTACACTGTGTTGCTCAGATCATCCCTCAGTTGCATGTGTTATTTGCAAATCAGTAACTGTTCATTGAAAAGGACTGAGCCCATTCACCCACAGGGTATCTCCTTAGTAAGAAGCCTGTACAAAAGATTCCTCCCAGGTTCCTCATGCAGTTTCAGGAATGATGTCAACTTCCAATCCTTAATGCTCTTTTGGTCTTGGAAAGGGGCATACACTACTTACAACTGGTAAATTCTGAAAAGAACCAAAACAATGGATCTAAAAATCCAGTACCTAAAGACATGTGTGATCCAAGGTAAGGTTATCCCCCAAATCTGGTGACACATTGAGCAAGAGCAGCAAGAAATAAAATTGATGTTTCAAAGGTGGAGTCTGTGCATGAAGGGCTGAAGACCATGCTAGACTGTCATCAAGAAAACATTGACCTAATAATATTTGAGACAAATTGTGTTCTCAGAGACCAAGAGCAGGAGATACTTGTGGGTGATAACAGAAATTATGAATGAGAGAGTAGATATCCTTTGTGAGGCCACCTTCTGTGACCCAGTTTCATCACTGAAACGATACCTTCTGTGGCAGAGTCTATCATACAAGATGATCATACAAGAACATCCATCTTAATTTACTGTGTCTTTCTGAAACACCTAAGAGTGAACCTTTAATGATTATTTTGGTCTTCCCAAATATATTTATCCTGAAGAAGACCTGCCATGGGTGGAGAACCCTAGAACTTTTAACACTAAAAGGATACTTTATATCAGTTTTATAAGCTGGTCTTTTTCTCACATGTAGACTAGTCTTGATGGGTTGGTTGTTTCTGTCTCACCTGTGATTAGGACTGAAAAAATGAACTAGTATTATCTCCTGTGTTCTCAGATGAGGATTGGACCATAAACTCCCATTTTTAACATCAAGGTTGGCAGTCTGATGAACTTACCTCTCTGCTCTTCCTCTGTTGTTTGATCCTCGCTGACACTGTGGCAGGACTTTGTGAGTTGATACACGTCAAAGAAAGAAAGCTATTCCTAGAATAGTTCAGACTTTTCTCCCTCTGTATTCTCCCTGTAACCCCACTGCCCTAGCTGCATACTAGTCGTTCCCCATCCTTCCTTCCTTCTGGGCTCTGAAGACACAAAGATTGATGAGTGCATTGGGATGCAGGATGATCCATAGAGCTCTGGCTTCCTGGAAGACATCAATTTGGTTCCCCTTTCCCCTTTGGTGGTAATTGAATGTCAGGATAACAGATGGAGGATGAGGAAAAGGAATCATAGCCTCACTTGCAGCAAGTTGGGGAAAGAAAGTATAGAATAAAGAAGGGTTAAATGTCAAGATTTCAATACTTAAAATCCAAAACACTTGAGTATTTGCTTATCTAAACATTCCAGGGAGAATTGGGCTGGTGATGAAAGTGTCTTAATTTCTCAACTCTGTCTCTACACAAGTCTCTCTTTATAGAACTTGCCATAGAGTCATCCAAGGAAAGACCTACAAAACTAGTGGTGGGAAGCCAGAAAGAATAAGGAGGCAATGATTAGAATAACCACTTTGTCATTCATTCACCATTATAAATGTAAGAAAGTCAACCAAATTGTTCCATAAACACTAAAATATTTCTCCTGACTACATTACCATGTGGGCTTTGGTTAATTTTATCCGAATGTATCTCTCTGCCCAGAAAAGACCATTTCTTTTAGGAAAAACACCTCTGGTCATATTTTTTTGTATTCCAGATGAATTCTGTCTGATCCATCTTGTCTTTAACTATAGGAAGTCCTATCCTGGAAAAGCTGAGTTGCTATGAATCTCCAAAAGAGTTGTGAACATGGCACCTGTGACAAGCTTAAACATTTTATTCTGCTATCTGATTTAGACCATTTGGAAAAAGAAAGCTTTTTCCCATTATATATATTATATATAAAAAGTCTGTAAGCCTAAAAAGACAGTGGCCAGTCTGAGAATTACATCATTGTAAAGGAAAGAGAAATTTGTCACAAGGAAAAAGGAATAAGAGCCACGGTGTCATTTGAGCCATGAATTTAGTCATTGAGACATCTGATTTTTCTGCTATGTGAAATAATAGATTGCCTTTTAAAAGTTCATTTGAGCTGGAGAACTCTCAACTAGTGGAGAAATATAATGCAGTAAGCAACTTATATCAACTCCAATGTCATACTTAATCTCAACAAATCTATGATTCTCTCTCTATATTATTTCTATTCAAATCCAAGACAGCAAAATATTGTCAGTTTATAGTGAGGTGTCCAAAGAGTAGCTGGTAGTTTTTGTTTTTGGAGATTTAGTTATGTAACATGAGGGCTGTCTTGTTGGGGTTTCTGTCCCACCCAGTACCCCACAGCCAGCAAGCCCCAAAGAAAATCACACAGAGAGTCTACATTAGGTTATAAACTGATTGGCCCATTATCTCAGTCTTCTTACTAGCTCTTGTAACTTGTATTAACCCATTGTTCTTATCTATGTTAGCCACATGGTCGGTACCTTTTCTCAGATGGGACAGGGAAACATGCTGCTTCTTCAGTGGGCTGCGCAGGAATCCTGCTTCCCAAAATCTCCTGTTCTCACCTCTACTTCCTATCTGGTTTTCCCACCTGTACTCCATGCCTGGCCAAACAGCATTGATTTAAAACATGATTGACAGGATACAGAATTGTCCCCCACCATAGTTATCTTTGAACTTCATATAGAAAGCATGGCAAAATCAGTGCCAGGAATTCCTTTGCATCCCTTCTGCATCTTCTCCAAATATCAGTATCTTACCATACCACCAATGAAGAACTAGTGTAAGCAAATCACTGTTGGCACATACTGCAAAATAGCCTCAAATCATATGCCAATATCCTCACCTGTTCCCCTAATGTTCTATTCCTGGTCCAGGTTCCAATTCAGGGTCACATGTTTCATTTTAGATCTATCTTAAAGCACAATCATGAACCAATCTTCGATATTTTTTTGGGGGGGGTCTTGATCCTGTTGTCAAAGGCTGACTAGCAATGCTGCATAATTCCCCTCATTTTGGAATGCTCTCTATGAATAAGTTCAGGTTGCACATTGCTCAGAAGGCTAGCACACAGGTGATGCTAGTTTCCAGGGTGCAGCTCTCTCTGATTTCCAGCCACCATGCACGCATATCAGCTGATGTCCCTGAAAATGAGCTTTAGAAGAGGTGCCCCCATTATTTCTTGGAAGCCAATGTGACTGAGCTCTATGTGCCACTGCCAGACTGACATCTTTATGTCTGTCCTCTATCTGATCTCCTTTGGGGATAGGAGTGGGAGCTTCTGACTGTTTCATAAATTCATTCAACTGATCTTCAACCATTTTCTCTTATTTACAGCAATGCTTTATTTCCATTTTTAAGGTCTCATTGTCTCTTACGAAATATCAATCTCTAGGAAGGCAAGGCTCATTTGGTCTCAGTCCATGTTGCATCTTTGATTCTTATAGGAGTACTTGAATTAGAATAGGTCATCAATAAACTGTTTGTCAAATGTCAGAATAAATGTCATGAATTTATGTATTTGTTTATTGGCTCAGTATATCCAGCTGATGCTTCCATGAGGGCAACAACTTTGTATAGTTTTGTTCTTTGTGCTGTCATCATACTAATATGAAAAAAGTAATTTGTGAAGATTTAATACATCATTATGACCCTAGCGTTAAAATATGTTTAGAACAATTCCTAAGAAAGAAGGGAAATTGTGATAGGATTGTAAA
The DNA here is from genome assembly GCA_028555095.1 of Dicrostonyx torquatus. Taxonomy (NCBI): domain Eukaryota; kingdom Metazoa; phylum Chordata; class Mammalia; order Rodentia; family Cricetidae; genus Dicrostonyx; species Dicrostonyx torquatus. Next base: position 10,443,421 of record JAQHUG010000009.1, read on the forward strand.
AGGAGCTATGTGCCTACATGTAAATAAAGAGACAATTCTTGTCTCATCAGTGAAGCCTTGTTTCCTAGTTAAAGAAAACCATCAGTCAATGGGAAACAATAGCCAAGGTTGAATCTCCTGGTCTGGGAGATTTTTTTCAGAGAGAACCCAAAGGGCATGACTAATGTTATAAGCTGCTTCACACCCAGTACTTATGGTGGAAAAACTTACAACAGTCACATTAGTTATGAGTTAACGGGGTTGTTAGGACTAAAGAAGCACACCTATCAGGCTTACAAATAGATATTATCCAAGAAGCCCAAAGTTGGCTGGGAGTCCCAAGCACTGTACTTCTACCTCTTTACAAGCTGGTTTGTCAGTTGGTGTCCCAAGAAATACAAAGCTGTTCAGGGAGCCTGGAAGGTGTCAGTTCAAGAAATATGAGCAACTCATCTGCATATCTTTTAGTGACCTTCCAAAATGACAGCCAAGCCACCAACGCTATTCTGTTTGCAAATGATAGAGATCTTATTCCTGGGGACGGCAGGATTGATGTGGCAGCCGCAGTGCCATTAGACCTGGAAGATGCTCCATTCTCATTACTGTCTCCTGGCAACGCAGCACCAGATGCTGCTGTGAATATTAACAATCCTCATTCGTGTAACCTTTATTTCCTCCCTCTACTGTGTGAAGGCAGCAGCCAGGGACTGCTGCTATCTGCTTCTACCGTCTCCATCTCAACAAATCTTTTCTTTGCCTCTCTGCTAGCAAAAAGAAATATTAATGAGATTTTTATCTAAGCAGAGGGTTTCTAGCTTTTCTATGGAGATGCTCACTTTCCAAGCCATGTCCCATTTTCAGAGAAAGATAACAGCTCTCTGTTCTGCTGGGGCACATCTGCAATGCTTTCATTGACTTTATCTGCTGTTTGGAATATGTGATTTGTGTAATATCTTTGCTGCTTCTTGTGTGGGATTTAGAAATAAATATGAAATTGGGCAAAAGGGAAAGCCCAATATTACTAAAAGCTCAGTGGGATTCATATTCCTTATCAGCTCCCAACAACCTTAGACATAGAGTAATGCATTTCGAAATGTGTTGCTCCAGACTGCCTGACATCTAGCTTATTGGTCTCTCATGCTAACACATAGGCCAGGAAAGACAAAGTCTGTGCAATTGCTTCGAGCTCTGATAACTGCTTCCTTTAGTTCTTCTTCTTCTTTGTGAGGCTAACTCAGTGAACAATAAATAGTGGAATATTCCCTACTTTCCATCCCCTTCTTGATTCTTCAATATTTAGTGAGGCTTCTGGAGCCTCAGTGTTTTTCAGCTTTGCTGTTTGCATGTAGTGAGAGCTTGGACAAGATGTTCAACGTTGCTGGGCCTCAGTTTTTATCTGTAAAATATAGATAAAGAAACCTATTGCATTCTACTTGTCAGAAAACTAAATGGCGTAATAGCTAATGGTCCTTATCCCGGCATATGTACATTGTGATGGCTGAATAAATGGTAGCCTGTGTGATAGATTACTGTGATCAATATCCTCAATGGAATATGCCCTTGGGTGTGGGCTTGGCTCATGTTGGTTCTAGACTTGGCCACTTAGTTTGTTTTTACTAATGGGGTATCAGGAAATGTGACTGGTAGAGGCTTGATAGATGCTTCAGGTCCTTCTCCCTGGAGATAGTGCAATATCATATGAGAAAGCCCAAGTGATCTATTGTATTCGTGAAAGACTTCATGGAGAGGGTTAGAGTCAGCACTGAAGCTCAGTGCATCTGCCCAAGCAAACCCATGAGAGATGAGAAGAACCACAAAGTCACTGACAGACTCTTAGGAAAAAGTAATTTTTTAAAACTACTCAACTTTGGAGTCACTTGTTATGCAACTAATGGTAGCATGTGAACACAGACACACACACAGACACACACACACACACACACTTACACACTTGATAACAGTTATTTCACAATGTCTTATTTAAACCACATAGTAATTTTGTGGGGAGAGTAAGGCTATTTTATTCTTGGTGGCAGTAGATATTTCTTCAATTGTTCAAATTCTTAAAATAGTAGCTAAGGGCCAGATGGTGGTGGTGCAAGCCTTTAATCCCAGCACTCGAGAGGCAGAGGCAGAGGCAGGCAGATCTCTGTGAGTTTGAGGCCAGTATGGTCTACAAGAAATAGTTTCAGGACAGGCTCCAAAACTACAGAGAAACCTTGTCTCAAAGAGAGAGAGAGAGAGAGAGAGAGAGAGAGAGAGAGAGAGAGAGAGAGAGAGAGAGAAAGAAAGAGAGAATATCTTTTCATTCAAATAGAATCAATATTAAACCTCTTGATTTTTTCAATGTACAGTCAGAAAGCACCTCTAAGCTAAAGAAATAAATTTGCCTTGAACACCTCTCTTCTCCTGATGGTGACAGTTTCTAGACTGATGTCACTGGCCCCTACTGGTGGTCTTGCAGGTGTATTAGGGCCAGTTCCCAGATAGAAACTTCTGCAAGATCCTGCTTCTGAATAGTCTGTATTCTGTCAATTATATTTTAAATAAATGCTGATTGGCCAGTAACCAGGCAGGAAGTAGAGGTGGGTCAATGAGGGCAGGAGAATTCTGGGAAGAAGGAAGTCCTAGTCTACAGTCCTGACCCAGCCACAGAAGAAGCAAGATGTGACTGCCTCGTCAAATAAGGTACTGAGCCACGTGGCTAACATAGACAAGAATAATGAGGTAATATAAGTTAAAAAGAGTTAATAAGAAGCCTAATGGGCCAATCAATTTATAACTAATGTAAAAAAAAAAGATCCTGTTTCTGATAGCTTACAACATTCTTTTTGGTTCATTTTGAACCTTCGGAAGTTGATTTTGTTCCTCAGTGAAGCAAATTACCACAATCTTAATTAGTCCCAAATTCCAATTGGTAGAGAAATATTTCTTTAAGGTAAAGTATACTCCAAAGGTCTAGAAAATTCACATAACCTTATTTTAAAAAATAGTTTATCAATTGTTCTAATTCTAATTCTGATTATGAAATAATACCTAGTGCCTAATACAGAGATTTATATTGGGATTGGTCAGCATTGATTGCTTTTGTTTGTTTATTTGAAAAAGTGTTTCTTTGGGTAGCTTTGGAGTCTGTCCTGGAACTCACTCTGCAAAACAGGCTGGCCTTGAACTCACTGAGATACACCTGCCTCTGCGCCCCCCCCCCACACCCAGTGCTGGGATTTAAGGTGTACACCACTGCCTGGCTATTGATTGCTTTAGGAAAGGATTTTTTCAACAGAAAATATGTCAGTCATAGAAATAGTTTTAAATTTTGTAGTAGATGCATTTAAATGTATTAAAAAGCCGAAAATTAGCCTTACTGATCTTATGGTAGCTTGTTATGCTATTTGGTGAATGTTCCTTGGAGGCCTGCTCTTTTCTGAGGGTGGGGTGAATCTGGGGACAGGAGAAGTGGGAAGCAGGGTCTGAGAGGAGGGGAGGGAGATGAAACAGCAGTCAGGATGTAATATGTGAGAGAAGAATAAAACACATCAAAAGTAATTAGCCTCTTCTAAGCTCATTCAATTTTAATGTAATAAAACTTTAAATAATATTTAGCTAATTTATATTCTTTTTTATTTGTGGCACCAAATCTTCAAAGTGCATGCTATTTGAATGTCCCCGTTCTGACTGATTGGTCCTTTTCAGTGTCCACACAGATCTGATGGCCACCATGCTAATTAGCACAGACCTATAGACCCAGATTGCCAGACTGAAGAGTAGAGACACTGATATTCTAGTCCAGAGTATATTCAGTGAGATTATGGGGACATACCCATGCTCACACCTATAGGGTTAGCACTCGGGAGACTGAGACAGGAAGAGTTGCCTATTTGGGATTAAGCTAACCCACAGAGGAGGTTTCAGGCTACCCTGGGCTGCAGAATGAGACCCTGTATTTAAGAAACAAAATTCAAACTACAAAACAAAAATGAAAACACAGAAATGAGTTCATGTGTGGAAGTTCCATGTCATCATGTGAGACCACTCAGAAATCTAAGAATCTTTATGCAGTTTTATATTTTAGTATCTTAGATTATTTATATGTGTGTATGTACTACAGATTTATAAAACTTAACATTTGAAAGCCTAAAGGTTTAAATTTGCTTTACAGTTATATATTTTAATGAATTAAAAATATTTATTGAAATAGTGTAAAGGGAGACTGTTTGTTCCCGACCACCCATACCCAAATAAACTATATTAATTACAAAACTATTTGGTCAATAACTTTATCGTATTCCTTGCTAACTCATACATCTTGAATTAACCTATTTCTATTAATCTGTGTATTGCCATGAAGTTGTGGCCTACCAGTAAGGTTCCTTCCAGCATCTGTCTCCTTGCGCAGCTTCATGGCATCTCTCTGACTCCACCTACTCTCTCTATATTTCTGTTCTGATTTGCCACCTGGTTTTACTCTGCTAAGCCATTGGCCCAAACAGCTTTATTCATCAACCAGTAAAAGCAACACATATACAGAAGGACATTCCACATCAAAATAGGACCTTATGTGGCCCAAGCTAACCTCAAATTTACTATGTATCTAAGGCTCACCTTGACTTCTAATTTTCCTGCTTCTACCAAAATTCTGGAGTTACAAAACTGTGCCAGTCTACTCAGTTTTTTTTTTAAAAAAATCTAAATTAATTAATTAATTTGTTGATTTATTTTGTAATGCTGGAGATTGGACTGTTTGCTTCTATCATGCAAGGCAAGTGTTCTGCCACGGAGATAATCTTCCAGCCATTACTGAATTGTGTTTCTAAATGCATATCTCAGTTATACCAGCTCAGAGAGTGGGTCAGGGCATCTACAGTGATGGACAGGTTGCCCATGACCTCAAACATTTCTCACCAAAAGAATAAAGACCTTCTACTTACCTCAACTGTGAATATGGAAACTGTTTGCTCTACAAAAATTGCCATGTTTTAGTGCAGCATCATGTAAGCATTAGAAATAGTGAAAAACTTACCATAGATGTCAAAATGACTTGGTTTCTAAAGTCAGAAAACACCAAAACATTTGAAGGCTATTGCTAAGCCTTCATGCACCAGCTAACTTTGTATTTATTTTAAAGTGATGCTTCATCTTCTGAGAGAAAAATAGCCCTTGTTCAGAGCACAACGTTTGGTAAATAGATCATGGCTATGTTTCAGCACCAACAAACTTCATTGGGTTTCCTTGAGAGAATGTGTACATGGCCACCAAGGCTACTGTCACAAATGGCACAATTTGAATGAGACTAGTTTGGGCAGGTTGTGGTCTATTGACCGGAATATGGCTCATAACTTGCCTTTAAAAATAATTAAATGGAAAAATTACCTTTTAAGGAAGAGGAAAAAGGCAAGAGAAGAATCTTTGGAATACAACTCCTGACTTGTATATTTTTGCAAAAAGACATTGTATTTTATCAATATCTTTTGCCCTTTCCTCAGAACAATTGAATAGATCACAAGACTTATCCCCCACAATTTAAAACTGGAAATTTAGCCAAGAGAAGCCAGAAAGGAAGAAATAATTTCTTGCCAGTGTCTAAATGAGTTGCACAATTCCCAAGTGGGGCCATGGCCATAGAGACCAGGAAAGTATAAACATTTTTGAAGCAAGCGGTGGAGTAGCTCTGAAATCATGTGTGTATTTCCACTATCTTTGATTATGGATTAAACCCTTCCCAAGAGTGATCAAAACTGATGAAATATGCATCTCCACATATTTGAGCAGGTGGCACATAGAAACTCAGTGAACAGATGATGAAAATATATACCCATAGTATTAACACTTATTGATATAAAGAGAGTTCTGAAAATCTTGATGATGAAGAGACAATTATCTGGCTTCATTATTCTAATTTAAACACAGGGGATTTTGTTCCTTAGTTTCAGAAAGAATTTTAGAACTATCCAGACACTTCCTGCAATTGTGTGACTATTTCTAGCAAAAATGACAGGTCAGGAAATTGTTTTCTTATGTTATTTCTGGAATAGTAAAAAAAATAGTAAATACTTTTCAGTCCACCATAATTTAATAGAAAGGTCAGCTCCTTTCAGTCCAGCTCTTCTTGTCATAACTTGCTTTAATAATCTGGCCTCATCTAGAGAAACCAGTAGAGACACAGTGCTTTTTCATCTAACTTTGCTCTCAAGAATTCAGACAAGCACTGATTTTAGCTTTGGTGTGTGGCTGACTCTCTCAGGGGCCTGCACTTGCCTCTCCTCTCCCACTGAAAGCGTCCATAAAGGGTCACTGTGTTGTCTCCCAACCTCCTCTCCTCCTATTGTTGGACTGAGATGGGAACTTCCAACTCTACACCACTGAGAGTCAGCGGATGATGAGTGTAAGGGGACCATTAAGTGCCATAAGTTCATTTTCTGTAGGGAGGACAGCTAGGAAGCACTCTCTAGAGTACCTGCTCTCCTAAAGGTCTGCAGAGATGGGCTGCTAGAATAACATAGCCCAGGTTTTATATTTTAGCTTCAGATAAACAACAGGTGATTTTTTTTTAAGAAAAAATATACTCTAAATTTTGCCTGGGACACTCTCATGCAAAAAATTACAGGTTGTTCAGCAGGAATTAAAATTTAAGAAGACATCTTATAATTTTAGTTGTAAAATTTGGTAAGGCCACCCTAGAGGGCTGCTTGTACCCAGTGTCTCATGTGCACTACTAATACTATGGCTTATCCAAACATGCTTTCTGCTTCGTTTCAGCGCTCTTCAGTACTCAGAAAATCCTTGACTTGATGATTTCCAATTCCTCTGAGGTAACCACTCCCTTAAAGAATAAATTCTGTGATTTCTGTCATATCTAGAGTCCTAACTTACTTGCAATATTTCTCACATAAAGAAAAAAAGGCCAATAAGAAGCAGGAGAGATGGTTCAATCTTTGGCAAAGTATCCATTGCACAGCCATGAGTCAACATCCAGCTGTAATCCCAGCTCTGGGGAGATCTCTGGAGCCCACTGACCCACCAGTCTACCCAAATCAAAGAGCCCCAGTCCACTGAAAAGCCTTGTTAAAAAAAAGGAAACTATATTCGTGCACATACCTGTGTGCACCAACACCATATGCACATAACACATCCAACTCACAAAAAATGACCAATAGTGCTAAATTGAATTACACATAGAAACAAAACTGATATACTGATAATTTTAACAGTAAAAGCCACATGGATGCTTTATTTATACTAAACTGTAATAAACTAGGCACTTTATTATCTCATTCATTTTTAAAATTCAATGAACAAAACTCATTGTAATCATATTTCAAGATTATCTTGGAGCAAGTCCCAACCTCATAAACCCTCAATACACAGGAAAGTATAGGAACTTGGAGAGTGTTGCTGAGTGTCCCTGAAGCACAGACAGTAGGAGCTAGAAAAGATGGAAGTGTGGGATAGTGAGAACTCTGTTTTCCCCAAACACTTCCCCTGGTGGGTGTAAGCAGATGACTGTGACATATAACTATGCCCAGGAAATATGTAGTACTGTTGGAATATTGGTGAGAGCTAGAAGGCTCACTTGTCAAACTTGTCAAAGATGTTGTTACTTAGATCTCAAGAATCTTCCTCACCTGAAGAAACTACCTAAGCTTACTGATACAGCCTTGTGGTGTACAAATCTGTAAGGTCTGGGTACTGGATGGAGACAGACAAATGCTGGGGCCACAGTAACACCAAGTGCCTGGTGACTTCAGTTCAAGCAGAGACAGTGCAACCCAGGTTTGGAGAAAGAGGCAAAGATTGGGGAACACAGAATAAACTAGACTCAGTAGAGCTCAGTGGACCCTGGGTCTGGTCAGATAGGCACAGAAGAGAGTAATCAAAGAGCCAGTCATGGGGACACCATAAATAGCTACCTTTGAAGACAAAAATTGGCCCTTGAAATAGGACAAAAGTTCTAGAAAGACTTTTATTATAGAATATTTGGAATATTGAATGTTTTCAAGTTCAGTGTGTGTATGCACATTCAACTAAACTGTAAGCAGACAGGTGATAAGCAAACTTCTAGTTCAGTCAAATGGTGGTGTAGGTGGGAGCAGAGGAGACAAAATATAGGAGCTGATGCAGGAGTAAGGGAGCATTTAAGCAAAAGCTAATGCCCAATTACTTTGGAAGTCTCTTTGAAAGCATTCACAACTACACATTTGCCTACTTTGTTTTTAAAGCGTAGTTTATCTGTTTTTATAGGAAGGGTCTCACTACATGGCCCAGGTTGGCTGTGAACCCCTACGTACTGTGATTACAGACATGTACCACCACACCAGCTCCCATATACACCATTCTGGATACTTATTTTCGCTAATGCCCAGCAGCAATGTGAGTTATGTATGGGCTGAGCATAGCAGCACTATACGTGATAGTCTCAGCCTTGACATGGACAGCAGTTGGGGCTCAATTTGCAGAGTACGATGCTAGCCAATGGTAGATGTGTCTTTGTGCAGTCATGGCATGAGTCAAACACAAGCGAAGCAACTGAGAGAAGAGTCCAGACTCCATGAAGTTTGTGCTTGTGTTAGACAGTTTTCTGTTACTGTAACAAATACTGGAAACAAAGCAATCCATTTAGTAAATTATTAAATGTCTTTGGGAAAAAAATACACTATGAATAGAGTGTGGTGGCCCCAAAATGTGAGCTTATTTCACTTTGTCTAAAGGTCAGAGAGTTTGAGGTTAGCAACAAATGTGGCTACACACCCTCATCTGGGGTGTGGTTACTTGGTGTTTTAGACATTAAGATGGCCCACACAGGTGGATCCTCTCCACACTGACCAAAGGTCAGATAATTCAAGCAAACTTCTGCCCCTCCTTTTGAATTAGGAGGTTTGACCTAGGGAGTGACTGCCTTCAGGATACTTACTTGGTCTAGGGTGGGTTCACTGCCTAAACAAAATGCCTTTCTCAAGAAATAATGGCTTAATGTCTCAAGGTATTGAAGCAAGTAACTGGACTAGTTCCCTTTATATTATGTTAAAGTAGTCTTTTGCCTACTTTCCCACTTTTAGTATTGCTGTATAATACTAAAAATATATATAAAAAATAAACATGGGAAAACTCAGAAGTCAGAAGAATGAGTCAGCATTCAGGATCTGCTGAGTTGCCCTCCCACTATTACCCTATATCTCTGTGATTCTTTCTTATCTATCCCTCCTACATAACATTTCTTTCTTTTTTTATTTTTTTATTGATTTTATTGAGCTATACATTTTTCTCTGCTACCCTTTCTCTTCTTCCCTCCCCTTCAACCCTCTCCCATGGTCCCCATGCTCCCAATTTACTCAGGAGATCTTGTATTTTTTCCATGTAGATTAGATCTATGTATGTCTCTCTTAGGGTCCTCATTATTGTCTAGGTTCTCTGGGATAGTGATTTGTAGGCCGGTTTTCTTTGACTTATGTCTAAAAGCCACTTATGAGTGAGTACATATGATAATTGTCTTTCTGGGTCTGAGTTACGTCACTCAAAATAATGTTTTCTAGCTCCATTCATTTTCCTGCAAAATTCAAGATGTCATTTTTTCCTGCTGTGTAGTACTCCATTGTGTAAATGTACCACATTTTCCTTATCCATTCTTTGGTCAAGGGGCATTTAGGTTGTTTCCAGGTTCTGGCTATGACAAACAATGCTGCTATGAGCATAGTTGAGCAAATGTCTTTGTGGCACGATTGAGCATCCTTTGGATATATACCCAAAAGTGGTATTGCTGAGTCTTGAGAAAGGTTGTTTCCTAATTTTCTGAGAAATCACCATACTGATATTCTAATCCTCATGCCTCTACCCTGGAACGTGTGAACCTGCTGTGGCTAGGATCACAGCAGAAGTTACCCTAAAAAGGTGGCTCACAACATATGGCAGCCCAACATGGCACAGCTCGGGATATATGGCAGCCCAACATAGCATTGCCCAACAATAGAGGCAAAAAATTTACCTGCCTTAACTTGGGCAAGGGCAAGTCCCTATACCATTTCTTTTTCTACAGTGCCTGTAATTAGGGAATGAGAGACTGCAGTTAGGTAGAGTTACTGACTCTTAGGGTGAGGATGAACAGTGCTCATCATGCCCCAGACCTCCCACCAGCAGACATGTCCACTGTTCCATCCTAAAGTTTAGCTTATATATGCATGCCCATCTACTAACGGGCACTGACAACTGAGCAAGCAAAAATGTAAATTGTTAAAGACTACTTCATAGGTCCACTCTCAGGAGCTCTAAGATCTCTATTCTGCCAATTAACATGTAGGCTGATGAACCTGCTTTTCATCCTAATTTTCTTAGATTGTCTACTTCTTAGTAGTTCCTGCTGGGACCTGGTGTTTTAAGGACTTCATTGGTTTCAGTCAAAAGAAAGTGTTCTCCCAGTTTTCTTAATTTAAGCTCTCAATCATAATTCATGTGTTCACATCAAACCCATGCCCTGAATTAGAAGGCATTTGTCAGATGGCTTCTGCTGGGCTCATCAGTGTGGTGCTGGTAAGAGGGTCATATAATAAGAAATCATTTGACTGCTTTAGCACGTGGGAGCCATGGATGGTGTTCTAGAAGTGGACACCCTCCCAAAGCCCCAACCAACATTTTTCCATTCTTCCTCTTTCTTTAGTCCCTAACTCAAATTCCCAAAGCAATCACTCTGGATGAACTTACATTTTTTTTTCTGCTTTAGTTCCTACTTTTACCTCTTTTCTGATCTGAGCATCATCAGTGTCCAAAATTTTCATGCTAGACTGTGATGGGATGAGCTGTAAGATACTTAAAATAGCCTTAATCTTCACTTGGGGAACACATTTCCACCTCCTCTTTCGCACAATCACCTATCAAATCTGTATGGCAGTAGTAACAAAGGCTGGTTCATAGTTTAGCTCCTTCAATTTCCTCTGCTTCTCACCTTCTGACAGCAATGCCAGCAAGCAGCAAAATGGCCAAATAACAGTAGACAGGCAGGGGTGGAGTGGAAGTACAAGCCAGGGAGCTGAATAATGAGCCTTTGAACAGCAAGACAGGACTGAAGCAGAAGCTTCCTGCCCATACTGGACGGAGAGGAAGGCTCCACTGGATGGTGGCTCCAATGCTGATCCACGTGGAGACACCGCAGGATTCATTGGCCTTGGCAGGATTATAAAGGCTCCAGCCTTACTTGAATAAACTCCTCTTGAACACCGTCTCCAGTGTATTTCCTCCCATCTGTTTTCTCGGTGTTCTAAATTCATTCCTTTTTGGTTTTCCTGCTGTTCAAAGTAAGAAAGAAGCCAAGGGGTCATGCTTCTTGATGTAAAATAAACACAGTTCTTTTTGGAACAGCTGAGGCAGAAGGAAAATGAGTCCAAGGAATGAGAACAACACAAAACTAAAGCAAATGAAACTGTAGTAAGTCCCTCTCACTTTGCTCTGCTAAGGCTGAGCTGATAGACTGTATTCTACCTACTATCCTCAGCTGCCAGAGACTCTGCATATATATCCTTCCTTCAATGCATCTTATTAGAGTTTTGTTTTAAAGGCTTCTTTGTTCAAAATCATTGTCCCTCATTTTCATTTAGCTCTATTCTTATCATAGAGATAAGATGGGATGTGAATATATGGAGAGTCTGGCAAATGACTCTGTTGATTTCAATGTTGCTTTAATAAACATCTACATGAGACCTGACAGTGAGAGATGATGTAAAAGACAACAGCTTTAAGGTCACTTCCAGCATATCAGAACTTGCTAATTAATATAAATGATAGACCTCAACTCCCCAATCTAACCTGAAATCACTCTAATGGCTCAGATGTGGCAGACAGAATTGTTACAGCTGCACCCCCAGCTATTGAAAATATTTGATGACACTATGTAAATATGTCACTGTGATTGGTTTAATAAAAAGATAAATGACTAATAGCTAGGAAGGAGTTATAGTTGGGACTACCAGATAGAGAGAGCTCTGGGAAGAAGAAATGAGTCACCAACAAATTACCAAGGAAGAAGGACATGTGAGAGGAGAGGTAAAAGCTATGAACCATGTGGCAACACATAGATTAATATAAATGGGTTAATTTAAATTATAAGAACTAGTTAGAAACAAGCCTAAGTAAAGCCTGAGTTTTCATAATTAATAAGACGTCTCCATGTAGCTTTTTGGGAGCTGACTGATGTGACAGAGAAAGACTCACTATATATTGTGCCTAAACATAAGATTTGAAAATAATAGAGGGCCTGAGAGAGCAGTATCTCACGTAGGCTCAGTGTACAGAGGCATGGATCTTTTAAGAGACCCTGCTACTGAGCTCATAAATTGGTTTAAGAGCCGTGGGCTGTGTGGTAGCAGGAGGCTGGGTAGAAGTGCCAACCAGAGCTGGGACAGATAGACCATCTACATGACTGTGACCCACAGGCATGAGGCTCTGTTCTCACCAACCTAAAGGAGGTGGAACCAGCTGCTAGAGAGGCAGGGCAGAGGGCTTAACCACTGCCTAACAGATGAATGTCTGACTCAAGCAGTCAGAAAAACACTGCAGATGCACAAAAAGTCAGGTCCAGACTGAGAAAACC
>JAQHUG010000009.1:10477776-10521471 GCA_028555095.1 Dicrostonyx torquatus
CACAAATTCACAGCATACAAAAAGACATCCCATAGCATTTCCCTTTTTCCTGTCTAATCAAAAAGGAAGGTTTTAACTTTAACATAGTAAAATTATATGTAGCAAAACAGTTATCAAGTAAGAATTACAGTTCTCTGGGCAAGCCTTATTTGTCAGAACACAAACAAAATATCATAACAAGACACTGCATGGATGGTGGCAGAGAGACTGCAGAAATGCAGTTTTATCCCAAGAAGAATAGGTCAGGGTCAAAAAACTTTAAAAACAAAAAGTTATTATTAAATTTGAAGTTATTTTCTGTGTGTCTTTCTGCCACCAATTCCTCCTGTCCTGGCCATGAGTTCAGTTAAACTCTTCCAAACTAACTTGTGAACTTGGTATTTAGAGGAAGAAAGAAGAGACGGGTTGCTTTGAACATGAACTGAAGTGATGAGGAAGGAAAAAGGCACTGTGGGAGTTAGGAGGAGCAAAGCTGGGGAAGGAGAAGCAGATGGACCGTGTTGGAACAAACACCTCTAACCACTGCTCAGGTGGTATTGCTCAGGGTATGGGTCACAGCTAACTCTGAGAATGGGGCACAGGATTTTTTTATACCTGTTTTATTGACTTATTCCATTTATTGAGCAGTTTTCAAGATGATGGGTTTGCTCACTCATACCATCCAGTGGGGTCCAACAATCACTATGAATTTATCTATTATTTAACTCACTTCAAAACTATTATGAGTTCATGTATTTAACATAATCACTGTATTTCCATTCTGTATGGTTGTTATCTTTATTGACAGTGGACCAAGGGAAAGTCTTCAAACAGCACAGCCTGTTGGATAATAGAAAGAAAGAGTAACTCTGGAAAGCTAGGAGCCAGAACAGGTTAAGCAGTCTACTTGGGGTTCCTCATTTTGGGGTGCTAAAATACATGTTTCTACCCATATCCTCTTTTTTACTATTTCTTATTTTAAAAACATGTCAATTAGTCTTAATTCAGTCATTTTATTTTCTGAAATCCATGACTCAGTTTTCCTTATCTTTGTTTATGAGCTTCCTACCCACTGTCCCAGGCTATGCAAAACAGGAGCTCACCTCTCCACAGACTAGACTGCTCATATCCATTCTCTGATGTGGTACAGTGTAGCAAAGGCATTCTCAGCCTGGTGTGGACCGTAGCATTCAAATCAAGGAGGTAGGTCAGTTTAAATCAGGCAATGTATCAACAGTAAAAGCTATAGCGAGGGACTGGTCAGTCTTCCACAGTTTGGGTGAAGTTTTTACCAAAGCAGCTTGATGTAACTGATACATAGGGAACTTTGAAATGCTAGGAGTTCCCATGCACAGTAATCGGGATGTGATTAGGGTGGGCAAATGGAGATGCAACTGCTTGTGGCCTTGCTGATCATGGAAGCATTATGACTACAGTGAAAACAGCTGAGCAGATTCTCATCCCCAGAATTGCAGGCTATTTATAAATATGGCTACTCAGGCTGCATACTGAGATGTCATGATGCCTCATGTTTTAATGTATGGAAACTTTCCTGCCAAACTGTTCTTGGGTTTCTTAGAAAGGGATCTCTCTATTATGGCATGTGCCATCTCAGATGATAGAGCTGTCATCCTGAAGGACAGTTCTGAGGAGGATGCCTCGAGGGCACTAGAGAGCAGCAGTGAACTGTGAATGTGGTACTTCTATGCTCTAATTTTCTCATCTCTGGGGTGCTGATGAGGGGCAAGAGACATCCGGACATACAGAAATCAGAGTCAGACAAATCTGAATACCATAGTCGCTCTTTATCTGCAGGGGTTACATTCCCAGTTCTCCCTGGAGGCCTACAAGCCCAGGCTGTACTCAGCCTCATGCACAGGCTATTATATTTTCCTATGTACATATTTGTCTGTGCTTAATCTGTAAGTCGGGTCAGCGCATTAGCTGCTTTTCTCATCACTGCGGCCAAATATCTGACAAGAAGCAACTTAAAGAAATATTTTATTTTAATTTGTGGTTGGAAGGGATGAAGGCCACGATGGTGTGGAAGATATGGGAGCCTGAGTTTGTAACTCTTCAAATTTGACCCAGGAAGCAGCAGATCGATCTGATGAAAACTTGGTGAGCTTCCTTTTCTAAACTCTGTTTTTATTCAGTTCCAGCCCTCAGCCCTGGGTTAGGACCGCCCATGTACTGGGCAGGCTTTTCCCTTTCTAGAAATAAGCTTGCAGATGCACTCAACACTGCTTCAGCAATGTCCTAAGCCATCTTAGCTAACCAAGATGGCAATCAAAGTTATTACAGGATGCGCGTGACAACAATCACTAGTAATGAACAGAAGAGTTATATAAATATAGTGCAATGAGATTTATGTGACTGGGGCTTCTCCATTGAAGGAGTCAAGACAACTTGATGGTTTTAAACTGTCATTATCCTCCACATGTAACCGAAACACTGGAAACTAACACCACAGATGTGGGGACCTGCAGTATTGGCTTAGGATTGGTTAATTGTGTTACAGTATGGACTTAATGACATTGCTTTGTGCCGAGCTCTTTCTGAAAACGAGGCAGATAATTTTTCAGAGCAGTTTGTGGAGAGCCAATTCTAGAAAGTCCTGTATTGGGAGTCTGAAGTGAGACAGGGAAGAAGTCTAGCCAAGGTGGAGAGGCAGCAGATGCTGGCTGGAAAGAAGCCATTAGGCAGTAGAGAATGGGTGTCCATCGAGGGTGAGTCGGTCACAAACAGGTCAGCTGATGGCTCCAAGCTTGGGTTTCTTTTGCATAAAAAGAAGACACAGCACAAGCTGTTTGTCAGGCTCTGAAGAAGGTGCAAGGGCTGATGTGAGAGGAAGATGCCTGACCTACAGCATCCCAATTGAGCACTTGATATCTCTCTCTCTCTCTCTCTCTCTCTGCCTCTCTCCTTGTGTGTCTGCCTCTGTCTCTGTCTCTCTGTCTCCTTCTATGTCTGTCTCCTCCACCACCCCCACCCTGTGTGTGTGTGCACAGTGTGTGCGTGCGTGCATGCATGTGTGTGCATGTGCATGTATGTGTGTTAAACTTCTATCCATATAGACATGCTATGGCTATGACAGCAGACACTCATCAGACAAGCTCTCTGTTTAGAGGACCGGGTGATGAGAATGGCTGGGTGTGAGTTAGTGGCAGACTTGGTAGACTTGAACCAACAATGTTGATTAACAGTGATGAAAGCATCAGAAACAGTACTGTTTACATATTTTCTGACATATACTTACATATAAATGTAAGACTAATAATCCCCACCCCCCAAAAAAACAGATTACTGTGTTTCAGAAGCAAAGTTGTTACTGGTGTTTTAAAATAGAGTCCTGGTTTTTTGAAATACACTGCAGAATACAAACAATTTGCTTCCTCCTATTTTCTTGCATTTTTAAAAAACTAAATACATTCAGGCATTAGCTAATATAGTCCAGATTTTATTCATGAATGAGATGGCTTTTCTTCATGTTTCTCCCATGTTATAGTTGGAAGCACATTCAATTAAACAATGTCTGAATCCCTTCTGGTCAAATTCTGGTTCCAGTTTCACCAACGTTAGTGCTCTTGAGGCGTTAGTAGTCAGGCCCTCATAAAAGAAAGCATTGTACTTTGTTTCCAAATTGGGTTCTGCTAAATGAGTTGCACATGGCTTTGACTCTTCTCTTGTTGAGGAAATAGAACATCTTGAATGAATTTGTGGGTAGTCAGGAGTTTCAGTTTATTTTATGTTTCAATACCTGGATGACAGACACTGGGCAATTTTCAGAGGAATAAAGATTTGCTGGAGGTTGGGAAATCAAGGTTGAGTGTCTTCATCTTCTGAAACCTCATCTTCTTACAGGTGCTCTCTTCAGAGTCCTGAGGTGTCTCAGGACATCACATGAGGAAACAGAGCTAGTTGAATAGAGAGATTTCATTTCTATGACCAAGCAACATGCTAATAAATTAGCCAATGGCCCAATCCAGTTGTTAGAACAGATTCCTTGTGATCCAGTCACCTCCAACTTCTCACAGACACCATGGCCATATGTCTATGAATCGATTTTCCAACAAATGAAAGTTGAGGAACACATTCAGTGCACAGGGAGATCTACAATGTCTTTTTTTTTTTTTTTTTGCTCTATCTTGGTAGTATTGCATGTGCGTGTGCGGCTTCACGTGTGTGTGTCTTTGGAGAATGGACAGAGCAGGAGAGGAACCAGGATTACACACTTGCCTGGTCTCTCTGTATTTGGCCTTTACTTCAAGGTTAATAACCTATCCTACTCTGCCAAAAATGAACAAACAAACAACCCAAGTAGCCCTAAATTTTTATCATTTATGATAAGAAAGGCCAATTTCTTGCCTCTTCCATACGTGCATCAGTGCCAGCTGGGAACCAAAATGTGTAGTTCTCCCCATGGGACCTCAGCTGATCAATGGCCATCACCTTGTATATTTCCATTAACCATAGGAAAATGAAGAGGGTCCTGGATGGCTTCTTATCAATGATGAGGTGGTCAGCCTAAAGTGACGTAAATCATTTGACCTCATTGCTCATGGACTCATATTGGTCCTTTGTTCTCCACTAACCAGAAAAAAGCTAGGAAATGCAATATTAGCCCATGCCCAGAAGAAAAAGAACCAGAATATAAATTGAGTCACAGTAATTAACTGCCACAGCCTGGGTTAAGTTTTACATCTGTAATGTCTTTGTTATGCATCTTATTTTCTATAGAAATGACTTCACATTAAAGACAGTTTGCTATAATGTTCAAAAACAATCTCACTCTCCGATGTATGAAGTATCACTACACAAAAAAGCACTGTGTGTTAATCGGAATGTTCTCTGTGTTATCCACTGTGGTCGCTTCTGGCTAGTCTTTACCACGGGTAGCCGCTTGCTAGTCTCTACCACTGATAGTCCCTGAGTGCTTGAAATATGGCCAGGAGAACCAAAGAACTTTAAAGAAAATGCAATTTAACTTAATTAATTTAAATGTAAAATAATAAAAGAGTGACTAACAAATTAGACAACAGTTTAAGACTGAAGATATTATATTGGATTTATCTTTGTTTAACAGCATTAGTGGTGTCATATATCACATTACATTTGTGATACATTCTATAGTTTTCAAAATGGTTTTTTCTGTACTTCCAGTCTCATATGTTCATCCCAATAACCCTATGAAGTAGACAAGAAGTTAATGCTAATATTGTAATATATATTACATTATATATATTATATTGTGATATATAATATATATATGAGATATGAAATACAATATTGCACATTAAATGATTCGAGATATAGGAAACAGAAATCAAGTTCCAGACTGGGTGGTGGTGCCTCACACCTTTAATCCCAGCACTCAAAAGGCAGAGGCAAGCAAATCCCTGTGAGTTCGAGGTCAGCCTGGTCTATGAAGCAAGTTTCAGGACAGGCTCCAAAGCTACACAGAGAAACCCTGTCTCAAAAACAAACAAATAAATAACAGTCAAGTTCCAGGCAGACGTATGACATTGCACACCCTGTTCAGCACTATGCTTATCTCTCAATAAAATTTGAGTGCTTGAAAATTCCACAAACTTCTAAGAAAACCTTTATCTCCTTAGAAACACTTTAAAAAAAAATAAGACCTCCATAGACCTTTTTGGGTGTGTGTGTGTGTTTGTTAACAGTTAGTCACACAGTAAGTTTGTGTTGTTAATTAGAGTTTTTGATGATTCTGACAGTTTAATGCATAGATTTCTTTTTTTTAGTCAATTAAATCATGAGCTCAAGTTATGAAAATTTCTTTCCTGGGTAATTTCTTCAGTGCCCAGTAGAAAGGTTTCTTTAAGTGAGGATGTCTAGCACCCTAATCAGGACAGTCCCAAACCGCCATAATTGGCCACCTGGGTGCCCAGCACATATCTGCTTTTATGGGTTGGACTGAATCAGACATCAAAGTAGTAAAGATATACTTCATTTACAGCCTGTACCACAGGAACTCAAGAATAG
Organism: Dicrostonyx torquatus; assembly: GCA_028555095.1. Classification (NCBI taxonomy): domain Eukaryota; kingdom Metazoa; phylum Chordata; class Mammalia; order Rodentia; family Cricetidae; genus Dicrostonyx; species Dicrostonyx torquatus. Next base: position 10,483,762 of record JAQHUG010000009.1, read on the forward strand.
CAGGAACTCGAAAAATGACTCAATTTTCTGCTAAAAAATAAAGAGCAATAAATATTATATATGTTTTCTAATGCCCAAATAAAGTGAGGGGATTTTAAAGAAACTGCTTGATGCCAGCACATCTTTTTATATTCCCATATCCAGTTTAAACGTTATTTCAAAATCAAAAGTCAGTAAAAATTATGTGTAGCTGATTTGGGCTGCAGCAGGCACTGTTAATATGACATGCATATATACACATAGACGCCCCTGGCCCCTCCCCATAGAGCTAAATGATGTGATATGACATGCATATATACACATAGACGTCCCTGGCCCTTCCCCATAGAGCTAAATGATGTGATATGACATGCATACATACACATAGACGCCCCTGGCCCCTCCCCATAGAACTAAATGATGTGGCATTCTAAAAAGCACCCATGGACTTCAGGCAGCTATTCTAAACTCCAAGTGTTTATTTTCAAACTTTCTGATGGGCTCCCTCATTCCCTGAAATCATCAGGGCATCTATTATTTCTGGGGAATGCAGCTATGCTCTCAATGTATTTTCTAGTTTCTACTCTTACAAGCAGGGTTGGAGCTTTTGATTTTGATCTGTGGATTTGAGCAGGGGAGGGAGGCTCATTCTTTATTGTGTCTTGAGCCTTTGAATGCTTCAGTCACTATGGCATATTGATTTCCTCAACTTCTTCAAATGAGAAAGTGCTCTTTGAATAGTAATGGGGAGCCCTCTACACACCTCGGGAATTGCAATCCCTCTGCATCTGTATATGGAATACCAATGTCTTGAGCGTTTCTCATACAACTGGCAGCTTCCTGGTATTTCACACCATCATCACCTGGTGAACTTCGTGATGCCCTCACGTTGACAACGTGTTAGCCAGCAGCTGCTTTTTTTTTTTTTGAAAAGTTAGGGGTTAGTCTAACTTGTGCAAATCAAATGGCATAAATCTATCAGGAGGATGTGGAAGAAAGTCATGCTAGGTAGAGACAGATAATCGATAAGACTCCCGTTGTTCATTATCTTGTAATCTGGGAGTTTGGGTCTCAGCATTGTATATTTTCTAATTAATAACTTCAGACGTTTTTCATTTTTATTCCTGAATAACATTCAATTAGCAAAGTCCCCTAAAGCTTGAGCCCTAGTGTGTTGCTATCCCCGCAGCCACGCTTTGAAAAGGACCACAATTGCTATGCATCACTCAATGCATAAAGAGAAATCGCTATGCCAAAGAGAGAAACAGCTTGTCTGTATTGCCCACCACGAATCGAGTAGAGGCAAAATTTGATTTCTGGGTTTTCTTAACCAACCCCTGGTGTCTTTGAACATAAATATGAAGATGAAAAAGATGAGGAGGAGATGATTGGGGCACCTCTGGCCCAGACTGTGCTGAAGGCGCTACTAAAGTAAAATTTTCATACAAAACGCATGCAAGAAATGCAGAGTTGAACTGAACAATGAAACAAACACCCACCGAATGGATGGCCTCAGTTTTACACTTAAGCATTTGAAATCATGGCATAAGCTGTTCTTCGAGGCCAGTTGGTTCCCAAGACAGCACATTACAACCACTGGAGTGAGGAGGCCCAGACACCAGCAAGTTTTAACTCGTGAGGTGGTTCCAAAAGCTCAGGTGAGTCTGAGAACCAATCTTTAGCAGAGACTTTAGCATGAGCTCCATGGACAAGTCAGACTCCGCAGCATGGAGGGGACAAGGGCAGAGGGATGGAGAAGTCGCAGCTACCACGTGTGGAATTTGCCTCCAGGCAAAATGCTTAATTGCTAATCTTCACTACAGTAGCATGGAATTGGTAATTATATTTTGTCTCATTGGTGGGCCTTTCTAAAAGAGCTGCGCTTCCGACACCTCTCCACAGAAGATTCCTGCCCTCGTTGTTGCTAGCTTCCCTTCTTGCAGTTCGACAAATATGTTCTTAACAAACTTCTGAATGTTGTCCCAGGCAAGGAACGTGAAGGTGGCATATTTTAGGCTGAGGACCTGGGACCCAGCACCTCTATCACACGTGGAACCTGGCCTACGTGTTGCTCTGTCACACCCTCTGTGAGCAAACACGTGACCGCGGTTGATTATGGTCATCTCAGTAACCACCTCCCTGTATTTCTTATTTCAGTCCATTTGCTGCTGCTAGGTAATCTGTAAAGAAAAGGAAATAGTTCTTATAATGTTGGAAGCTGAAATGATCAATATTAAGGTCCTGGTGTCTGCTGAAGGCTTGCATACACCATACCCCGGCAGAAGGCAGATGGGCAAGCAGACATGTGAGAAAGAGAGAGGATGGGGATCAAAATTATCCTATCAGGAGCTCTTGCGGTAAATAACTCACTCCTGTGATAGCAGCATTAGCTCATTCAACAAGCTGGAGCCCTGTGGCTTAATTACTGCTTCAAGGTAATCTTAATACTAGCATGACAGTAACTGAATTTCCACACGACTTCTGGAGGACATATTAAAACTTCCCTTTCGTCTCGGTTTCAGTTGCCTTTCCTCTTCCTTTTGCAGCAGGGGTCTGGAGCACTGGACAGGACAGTGGAAGGAAGTCTTACATAGTGCTTGAATTTCAAGGGGTTCCTGCTAAGACAGCCTTATGATACCCTGAAATATTCTGAAATACCAGCATTTGTTGGGATAAAATGCTTCACAGTTCATGGTCTTTTTTCTGTTCCTTTGTCTTTGCTGCCTCCTAGGAAAAAGAATAATTCAATTCTGACGTTTTTCTCGAGCAAGTCTTACTTGCCCCCCGAGCCTCAACTTCTACATCTATACAATGAAGTGGTTGAATTACCAGTCACTCTTTATGTTTAAATTTTCATTTATTATTTTTTTGCGGGGGAGTGCATGTGTGTGCCATGGGGCATGAACATAGGTCAAAGGACAACTTTATGATGTTGGCTCTCTCTTGTTATGTTTACATGGTTTTCAGAATTGCCTGGAAGGTGTTTTTGTTCACTGAGCTATGTCACTGGCCCAATATATGTGCTTCTGTGCTCATGTATTAAATAGCTTCCTGTCTAAGTGGTCATGAGGATAGATGATAGAGTCATGACCATAGGTCATGGTCATGATGATAGAGACCCCTATGAGAAAGCATCCCTGAAAACAGAAAGGATGTAATGACTCCAACTGAAATAAATAATGCTCGTAAACTGTGAATGACAGTAAGATAAGTGTACTGTAGAAGAATAGCTTAAATATAACAACAACAACAAAAAAAAAACACGGACTCTAGTGCTGCAAAAGAATGACAAAGCAATTTCAGTAACCCACACGGGTGACAACTGGATTTGTTTAATTACTAGTTACATCTTTAAAGCTCCTCATCTATCGACAAGAATTATCCAGATGCCCATGCATGCAGCAATGTCAAGGAGAGAGGCTGCAGGGGACACAACAGCCTCTCCAGCACCCTGATTGCAGACTTGTATTACCCCAAATTACAGGAAAGAAGCTCCTCTAAGTTCCCCCAGTCTGCCACTTTACTGCAGCACAAGCGCACACCAGCCTAACGAACATGCACTATGGTGTCACAAGTTCTTTCTTTCCTTCCCTTTTGTGACATTTACTTAGTCGTTTGCGTGTGTTGAATATGAAGTACTACACTGCACGTATGAAGGTCAGAGAGCAACCTGGGGGAGTTGGTTCTTCCATTCTATTAGGTGGTTTGCAGGGATTGAATTCGGGTATTCAAAAGACCGAACTCAGGTCATCAGGCCTGGCAGCAAGTGCCTTTTGCAGCTTGAGCCAGCTCTCTAGCTTTGTGTGCTGTTTCTTCAGAGCGTCACAGCCAGGTGTGTGCAGGAGCCAGCTTCTACCGAGTGAGCAGAGACAATCTTAGTTTTTGGAAACTTGTGTGCTGGTTTATAAAACAGTTGTTTTAAAAAAAAAAACAAAACAAAAAAAAAAACAAGGCCATTCCCACGTAAAATAAGTGATTTTTTTTTTTTTTTTTTGGTTTTTCGAGACAGGGTTTCTCTGTGGCTTTGGAGCCTGCACTGGAACTACCTCTTGTAGACCAGGCTGGTCTCGAACTCACAAAGATCTGCCTGCCTCTGCCTCCCAAGTGCTGGGATTAAAGGCGTGCGCCACCACCGCCCGGCTGGAACTAGCTCTTGTAGACCAGGCTGGTCTCGAACTCACAAAGATCCGCCTGCCTCTGCCTCCCAAGTGCTGGGATTAAAGGCATGCACCACCACTGCCCGGCTAAAATAAATGATCTTAACAACAAATTAATACAATAACAAGGTAATACTCCAAGCTGCTTGGTTGTTGATTAATTTAATGTTGCCTGTGTTCTTCAGATTGTTGTTGTTTGTTGTATTATATGGTGGAAATGTGTCATAGTGATGTGTGACTGTGACTTTTCCTAGCTCCTGGTCTGGTCACTTCACGTTGGCAGTTCGGAACAGTCCATGGGATGAGTACTTAAACCATGGAAACAAACAAAAAGTACAAGGAGGTTTTTTGTGTCACATTTTTCTCCCAAAGAGCTACTTGTTAAACATTTATCAACAAATCCCCATTTATCACAGAGTCCCCTTGAAGGATGGATGTGAGTAAGCATAGGTTGCCAAACCCCAAAATGCTCACAGCCCAAACTGGACTCCTCTAGTAATTGGGTCCCTTGATTCCTGGATTCTTCCCGTGATACAAACACGTCTTTTCACGCACATATAAGGAAAGGCTATACATAAGTGGATAAGCTGACCAAGTATCCCAGAAGCAAGATTCAGAAAAGACCGTGCATTTGGCCAGATGGTAAGGGTACACACAATGCCTCCTAAATTTCTCTGCCTAGCGCAGGCATTGTGCAATTCTAATACTCAATAGAGTGAAGGCCGAAGGCTATAAATTCCAGGCACCAGGGGAAAAGCCTGGGAGGAATGGGGTCTTTTTACAACCACGGTTTGCAGTCTGCAGTAAAATACTTTAATTGCTACTCAGCGTAGGATTTGCCTGTGTGTTTTTCTAGCGTGGTGAAGATTAACAAGGAACAGGAGGCTGAATCCAGGCACCTTTGGGGGGCTGGCAGAGAGGGGAGCAGGCAGAGCAGAAGGCCCAGATCATTTAAAGATGGATTTACAGAAATAGGAACTGGAACTGAGGGCACAGCAGGAGGTCTTCAAAATAACTCTGGAGAAGTTTCTTTGATGAGCTGAGGCGAGTCAGCAGCTTCCACACACTGCACCGGTCTCGTCTCGTAAATCAACAAGACTCACAGCGCTGCAAGACGGCTCCCGCTATGCAGAAAAAAAAAAAAAAATGGAGCCGCTGCAGCATCATAAAGGATCTTCTGCATTGTTTTGCTCAGGTACCTTAAGAAACAATTTGATTTTTATCGTTAGTAACTGGGTATACAGAAGTACATGAGAGGCTAAATCCTATGTAGGCTGTGAAAAAAGCAAATCTTGAGGTAGCCATTTTTCCTTGGAAACTTTTGAAGACTAAAATATATTCTGCAGCCTCTGAACTCAAGTGTATTAGAGGCTAATATGCACCTACATTGTTCTAATAATCCCAATGCCTCTGTCCCATCCCAGAGCATATGATTTGGGTCTGCCAGAAGCATTTGGGTTTTGGATAAACTTTCACCAAGGAGCAAGTTGGAAACCCCTACTTCAGAATCTTTTTATTCAAAGTGCTTGCTTGAGTCCGAGGGCCAGCAACTTCAGCATCACACAGGAACTTGTTAAAAATGCAGAACTCCCATCCCCAATGGAATCATCTGCATTTTAAAAAGGCGATTCAATGCTGCAGAACTGAGATTACCTAAAACCCAGAGAGAACATGCAGCCTGCCATCCTTGTAAAAGGCAGCATCCTCTCTTCCTTACTCCGGCTTGAGATATTTTATCTCACATTCCCCATAATCAGGCACGGGCTGAGTCCTGTGGATTGTCCTTTCAAATCAAACCTTTATTTGGCCTCAGGGTATCATCTGGAGTCTCCCGAGATCAGTGCAGCTGCTGCAGCAGCGGCAATCCATCCTCGCTGCTGTGACTGAAGGAACAAATCCTTCATTGCCCCTGCTCAACAATGACTCTCTATTTCCCTTTGTTACAAATGTGCATGTCTCTGTCTCCAAAGACATACTAAACCTGGCTCTCAGGACCTGTCCAAGCCAGTTTCCTACTAGTTTCCCCACACGTCTCACTGGCTCTGGTATGTCTTTCAACAGCATCACAGAAGGTATCCCGAACCTCTGCCTCTTAGTGCTGCAAAGTAAATTTCACTTCAGCCTTCCCGCGGCCTCTCTAAACCTTATTCGTGTTTCAAGAGTACCTCCTTTTGCCCTGAACACCTGGCAATTGCAATCTGATACACTTGATCATCAGGTGCACGTCTCTTATGGTTACCAACTCTCATCTATATGGGACCAAGCTGAGCATGAGTCTCTACAGCAGGAATGAGCACAGACTAAAGCTGAGCCTGACCCCTCTGTTCCTAATAGCTCTGGATTCACCAGAAAGACTACCCAGAAAGAACGCTGCTGCCCCACCACAGTGATGTTCATATTTGAGCTTCAGGCTTATAAGTCAGAGATAGAGTTTTTTTGCCTCTTTTAGGAACCCTTAGCATCTTGGCAACAGTCTTCCTGGGTTCATTGTTACCATCACATTCAGCAGGTAAGAATTATGCTAGATGACAGAGGTGATGGGGTGAACAGTTGCAGGTCAGGTTACAATAACAGCAACAATAGCTGCTCCCTACAAAGGCTTTTTATGTGTCAAGAACGATTCTATGTGTTTTATTTTTCCTTATTTTTAAAAAGTTATTACTTTAAAATAAAAAAAGTTTAAAAAATTAAAAGAAATCATGAATTAGCCTAAGACACTGGTTCTAAACACTAGCCAGAGTCAGGCTTAATTAGCCACTCTAGAACATTCTTTATGTTCCTTATCTGGGCCCACTAGTTTCCCTGTAGGCATAATTTTCCTCCCACCAGACAGCTCCCAAATAGCCACACAGCGACTTATTATTAATTATAAATACTCGGCTTATAGCTTAGGCTTATTATTAACTAACTCTTACAACTTAAAAAAAACATATTTTTTATCAACATTTCTACCACGTGGCTCAGTACCTTACTTCAAAATGGCGTGTCCATCTTGCTTCTCCCTGTGTCTCCTGGCAAATCTGCTGTAGCAGCATTTCAAATGGATTTTAATAAATAAAGACTGCCTGAAGATCTGAGAGTAAAACAGACCCACTGGCCAGCCTTTCAGACCAGGTTATGGTAACATACACCTTTAATCCCAGTAGCCACACTAGTTGCTATATAAACTGGGTGGTGCATGCCTTTAAAGATGGTGGCGCATACCTTTTATCCCAACCCTAGAGAGGATTATAAAATGGGAGGAAACAGCTCTCAGATACAGTCTCCTTCTGAGATTCCTGAGGTCGAGGTAAGAGCCAGTGGCTGGCTGTTTTGCTTTTCAGATCTTCAGGTTGAACCCCACTTCTGAACCTGGGCTTTTATCGAGTGTGCTTCACTCTACCCTTCTTCATCCCAGCTCTCACCATGCTGCAAGTCTCACCTAACCTCCTACTGCCTAACTATTGGCCATTGAGGTCTTTATTAAACCAATGAGAGAAACACATCTTCATATTGTAAAACAAAAGGTTATTCTATAACATTTCCCAAGCAAAACTATTAAGTTGACTCTGGGGAAGATGGGTTCCCTCTAGCTACATTATTCAGGCTCTCTTCAAATGTCTGAACCCTCATAACCTACCTGCCTCAGACTCCACAATAGCTGCGACTAGAGACACAGGCCACCGTGCAGGCTTTACTCTGACTTTATTATTGTCATAAAATGTGTGTAATGCTGACTGCCGGTTTTAGAATTTAGTGGAATTAAGTACATTCACACTCTGCACATCACACCTGTCCATCCTCAGAACTGCATTGTTCTAAACTCAAAGTCCTCCTGCCAGCCTCTGTCAACCGTCATTCCTCTTTCTGGCTTCGGGCAGCGACTGTAAATGGAGTCACTAGCTATTTCTTCTTTTGTGACTGTCTTATTCACTTAAGCAATAGCTTTAAGGTTTTTTCCATGTTATAACATATGCCAGAATTTTCTTAATAAGGCTGAATAGTCCATTGAAAGCATATTTTCACACTTTGTTTGTCCATTCATCTGTCCATGGACACCTGGGTACTTTCATCTTGTAACTGCTTGAGAAAATGTGAGTGTAAAAATGTCTAATCTGATCTTCATAATAAACATTTCAGTGTTTTATCACCCAACTGTGCATCTCCATGTGCCTTAAAAAAAACTATTGAAGATTTCTTAAAGTCTTTATTTTTTTCAGTGTCCTTTTAATCAACAATTTTGAGAAGGTATGTCTTGTACTGACAGGTGCTATGCTGTAGGTATCTTTGGCAACCCCATTACGAACATGAGGACATTGGGGTTTTTCAAAGCCAACAAAAGTAGTGGGCAAGACTAATGAAGTAAATGAGAACTCTGAGATACAAGTATACACAGAAAAAAGGCTATCTATGTGCCTGGACTGGAGGTGAACACTCACTCCTTCTGACTCATAAAATCTTCCCAACCCCTTTTCCCTGTGATCCCTGGGACTGAAGAGGAGGGATGTGATACACACAGCTGTCCCCTTTAGGAATGAGCAATCTACCATCTCTTAGTCTCTGTGCTTTAACTAGTTGTGGGTCTTTGTGCTAACTGTCATCTACTGCAAAAAGAAATTTTTCTGATGAAGGTTGAGAAATACACTAATTTATAGGTAATAAAAATAAAAACTTATGGGGATGTTTAATTATATGTCCATTTAGCAGAATCGTAGTATTAGGTTCTACTCCAAGGACTCAGGAATTTTTGGTCATTTAGGGTACTGTCTTGTAGAGCTGGATTTCAAATCCAAAAGATTGTTTACTTCCTAAAGATCAACAGTTACAGCTTATTTACTTCTGTCCTATAGTCTAGTGGGTTAACAGTATTTTCCCCATTTTTATTGCTCAATATAATGGAAAATTTCAAGTATACTTTGTTGGTTTCTTCCTTCAGAAAAATTAATGCTGTTCTATTATGAGCGAGGCTATGGAGAAAAAGAGTTGGGGGTGTGACATCACCTCACCTGGATGACTTGCATTCTACACTGGATGTGGAAGCAGCTGAACATACTGTCCACAGAAAGATCACTCTTGCTCTCTTGAGGACTTGCTCTAAGACTAATTCAATGTGGCTCAGCATTTTGCAACTTGAACTCCAGAAGCAGCGTGTTTGACAGGATTCTTATCTTCCATAAGGCCATTTCTCTGGGACAAAGCCTATTTCTTTGGTATGCTGGCTGTAGCTCTTGATCACTATGAGCATGGGAAAAACAGATAAACCCAGCTTACAGAATAACCAGCTTAGACTATTCAAAATGTCTACATCATGAAAAACAAAGAGACGTGGAGAAACAACAGAACAAAGGAGACTTTTGAGTCTCCTTTGAGAATTGTCACCTGCATGCAGGATTTGACCTGGTGCTGTAGTTTGGATCTTAAATGTTTCCTCGCAGTCTATGTGCTAAATGCTTGGTCACAGGCACTCTTGAAAGCATGTGCAGCCTTTAAGAGGTCAGACCTAGTGTTAGGTATTTTAAGTGTTTGGGATTATATCCTACATGGGGATTGTGGGGTCCTAGACCCACCTTAATTGTCTTTTTACTTCTTGGCCTTGATGAAGTGAAGGGTTTTGTTCTTCCATGTGTTCCTGCCTTTTCAAATACCACAGCAATAGGGCACAGGACTGAAAACTGCAAAAACAATTGACTAAAGGGGAATTTTTCCTCTGGATATTGATTATCTTAGGTATTTGTTACAGTAATAGAAGGCTGGCTACGTCCTCTGGAATCTCAGGATGGGCTATTTTCTGGGTGGAAGGAAGTTTCCACTACTTATCTCTAGAATAGTCTCCTGACTTTCCTCCTCAGATGCCAACTTCAGTTCTGAAGCTCTAAGACAGACTAAGTAAGCACCTGCTAGCCCTTCAGAGAGGTGCAAAGGTAGAAAGATCATCTTATTGACAGTGTCCCAGCCTGTGGTCTATATGTCGCCATGCCCAGGTTCTCCCCAATCACACCATTGCTTCCTTAGGGCAAGAAGAACCTATCAAGCCACTGTACATTTATAGCAGCCCAAGTCTCCATAGGTATGATGGTTAAACTCGATACCAACTTGATTCAATCTGGAATCAACAAAAAGACATGTCTCTGGGTGGGCCTGTGAGGGCATTGCAAAGAAGGCTTAGCAGAGTGAGGGCAGAAGACTTTTCCCCTGTGCTGAGACCTTTCTGAGGTGACCCAGACACAAAGCAGTCCCTAGAAAAAGCAGTGCTGCTTGCTTGGCTCCATTTCTTGCTGGTGACTGAGCCTATCCTCCTGTCATTGCTGCTGTTGATGCTGGACTGCCATCTTTTGCTGACATTGGAAACTATCTTCTTTGGTGTTTAAATGTTCTTACCCTTTCTACTGTGCAGAGGACAGTTATTGGACTACTCAGCCCCTATCCTGTAAGCCAATCCCATAAATCCCATATATGTATGGACATACATACATACATACATACGTACATAAATGCATGCATGCATATGTGTGTGCATGCCTGACCACATGCGCATTTACATGTACATTCTATTGGCTCTGTTATCCTAGATAATCTAGTAATAATAGATTTTCACTTCTTTGGCATATGTCCGTTTTCTTTCGGCTTGCTGTCTTTTCTGATTCTTTATGTTATCATAGGCAGATAGTTTGAAACAGAATTGTATTTGGCCCATGATTCTCAAAGCTGGGGTGTCCAAGACTGTGGCCTCAACATCTAGTTAAGACATTCCTTGTTGCTTTATAGGATAGTGGAAGGGCAAGTGAGCACTGCACCGAAAAGAGAAATAGATCCTGACTTCTTGTCAGAGATATAATAACATGATGACAGACTCACTTTTCTGGAAATAACAACAAATCATGCATGAGGGCAGAGGCTTCCTGATGTAGTCAGCCCCTTTTTCCAAGAGGGGAGAATTGAAACCAGGGTCATTTACATGCAAGACAAGAGCTCTAGCACTGAGCTCTATTGCCATCTCTTGATCACCTCCTACAAATCCTACCTGCAAATACCATTACAATGACAATTTTTTTAGCTTGAATGTGAGTTTTAGAGGGGACCTTCAAGCCACTGCATCTACTCAAATCACTGCTTCTTGTTTTAGTAACTTACATACTTTTTTATTACAATCATTTGTCACTAGCAATATACTCTAAGAAATGTGTCACTATGTGATTTTTATCAGTATGAAATCAGAGAATATACTGAGATAAACTTGGAGAGTACAACCTATTACACACTCAGATCACAGGTAGGTAGGTACATGGTAGAACCTTTGACTCCTGGGCTAGGATGAACACAATAACTCAAGGATAATTTAAGCACAAATAACAATTATGTAATCATGAGTGGGTTAACGAAGAGGTGGGTAAGGCTATTGTATGTATAACAAGACACATTATTTGATTGTAATTTTTTAAGTAAGTGGAATGATTATTTGCTAAAATATGCTAAGCATTATATGGTAAGATTTATAAATTAATAGCATATTCGTTTATAGTCATTCTCAAACAGTATATACTGAATGGATGGTATGTTCTGTACATTTCCATAATTGGCTACGTGCATTAAGTTTTACACCAGCATCACCACAAACACAGAAGTAACAGGTTGTGCTTAGATATTATAACAGCTATAGCACCATGGACTATGAAACATTTTTAGCTCTGTAATAATCTTGAGACTGTTCTCACATGCACAGTCCATACCAACATTCACACCATAGGTGTATTTTGTGTGTGTGTGTGTGTGTATCACATTTTCTTAAATTTCACAAAGAGAAAAAAGAGCTATGGGGGGAGCCTCAGGAGACAATCACTTTATGAACATACTCGAAAACTGTTTGAAGTTTTGCTTCCCTCAAAGTGCAGGAAATAGTGTTGCATTTATTTATAAAAAGAGTTATCTTTATATTCTGTCGGGGTTATATTTCAGTCCTTGAAAGCATGTTGCATTATAGATACTGTGTTGTTATAAGAAGTCTTTGAAGGATGCCAAAGATTATCTTGGCAAAACTCCATAGTAAAGAGCAGCAGCCTTTTGAACAAACACCCCGGTGAGAAGAGGTTCAGCTCTGCATTCAGATAGCAATGTGTGTGCCTGTGTGCAACTTTATGTGGTCAACAATTGGCCAGGACTTGAAATGAAATTAGGAAATAGTTGCAATGAGAACTTGTATCTACCCCATGGGAAAGATTCTCCTAGAAAAGTAAGAAACAGAAACTGTAACTCTGCCTTTCCTTTCAAAAAATAGCAAGTTCAGCACTGAGACTCTGTTCTGTGCTATACAGAGAATTTATGTTTCCAAGAAGTCACTTTGAAAAAGAAAAAAAATATAGAAAGCTCCCCCTAATTTCAACTTTGATCGATCTATCTATCTACCTATCTATCTATCTATCTATCTATCTATCTATCTATCTATCTATCTATCATGTGTGTGTGAGTGTGTATGTGCATGTTTGTGTGTGCACATGTGTTTGTGTAAGTAAATATAACTGTAATGAGGAGCTGGAGATGGTTCATTGATTAAGTGCACTAGCTTCACGTCCTGAGAATCTGGGTTCTATTTCTAGCACCCGCATGACAGTTTACAACCATCTGTAAGGCTAGTCCCAAGGGATCGGACACTCTCTTCTGGACTAGGAAGGCACTGCATGCACATGGTATACAGACATACTTGCAGTCAAAACACCCATATACATAAAATAAACATAAATTAACCTAAAAAAACACAATTGAGAGTCAGAGTGTAAAACTCTAAGTGAAACTCAATAGCTTCATAATAGATTTTAATTGTACAGAAGTTCATTGAGATTTAGAATACTCATTTGGCAAGAGTGGCTTTCTTAAACAAGCTTGGCATGTTTTTACTTGTGTGTTAATTTGAATGGAATTATTTTATTTTATTTTTAGAAGACACTGACAATTTACTACCAAATAATGTTCTGTCTTCTTGAACCCACTTCTTCCTTATTTACCATTAATTCTCATGCTCATTAGTTCATATAAAGTTTGCTTCTCCATCAGCTTCTGTTACTATCAATGATTTAAAAGGTGGGCATTTATTTAGGTATGGAGGTGGCAGGGAAAGGAATAGAGGTTTCTTCTTTCTATCATGGACTTGGTTAAACTCAGATGAGCCCTGCCACATGTTTATAGCCTTGTAGCAAGCTAAGGGCTGCCTGAGTTACAGACTGAAGTGAGGGCATGTTTGAGTCATCTGGGATACGTGTCTCTCATCATTCCTTGGATTATCCTGTGTAACATGAGGGTCCTGCTCGTTGGGGTTTCTGTCCCACCCAGTACCCCACAGCCAGCAAGCCCCAAAGAAAATCACACAGAGAGTCTACATTAGGTTATTCACTGATTGGCCCATTATCTCAGGCTTATTACTAACTCTCATAACTTATATTAACCCATTGTTCCCATCCATGCCAGGCACATGGCCGGTACCTTTTCTCAGCTGGGACAGGGACACATGCTTCTTCCTTGGAGATCTGCGCAGGAATCCCAGGGAAGCTTCCTGCTTCCCAGACTTCCTCCTCGCCCTACCTCTACTTCCTGTCTGGTTGACCCACCTATACTTTCCACCTGGCCAATCAGCATTTATTTAAAACATGATTGACAGGATACAGAATTGTCCTGCACCAATCCTGGGCTCCTCCTTTTTAAAAACTGGGTTCTGATGACAATGAGAAGTGGAAGCCCACAGCATGAACAGCATGAACAGCATGAACATGGTCAAGAGCCCCCACAAATCACTCTAGCTATTGTTTCATGAATCAGAGCCCATTATAAAATGAAGAATATATTCAAGAAGTCAGGGAAAGAAAGATGTTGTGGAATAATTTTTATACACTCTGAAGATGTATCACTCTGATTGGTTTAATAAAAAGGCCAATAGTGAGGCAGGACTTCCAGACAGAGAGGACACTGGGAAGAAGAAGGTGGAGATGCTAGGAGACAGAGAGAAAGCAGGATGGGCAGTACAGAGATATGGTGATAAAGTCATGAGGCAAAAAGTCAATTAATAGGAATGAGTTCTTTTAAGCTATAAGATCTAGTTAGAAACAAGCCTAAACTATCATTCAAGCTTCCATAATTAATAATAAGCCCCCTTTGTGTCATTATTGGGGAGCTGCCAGCCCTGACAAAAAATATCCTGATGAAAAATGGTGTCCAATATGGGGGCATGTATTTCTAAATAAGACCCAAGAAAGCTTTTTAAAAAGGTTCCAAACACACAAAAGCAGAGCCAAACGTGGCTTCCTAGTCCTACAGTCTCTCACATGGGCTGTGTAATAGAGATGCGTGTCCTGGTCACTGCCTGTGAGTTTGAGCTGCCAGCATACATGAGCTGAGCTGCATGGAGGTTTAAGATTTTGCTCATGCAGGCAAAAAAGGTTACAGATATGCAGTAAAGCAGGTTCAAACAGAAAAAGAACTCTAAATAGATTACAGTGTGTTTAACAATGTATGTAGGCTTAAGAAAAAGAAAAAAGAAAAAGGGTATATAGATGTAAAATAGTTTAAAAATAGTAAAGTCTTTAAAGATAGAAGTAAAGTTAAAAAAGAATAAGCCATACTGAGATGGGAAATACACAGGTACTCTGGGTCCTGTGTGGTGGTGTATTGACTTTAAATTTTTGATTACTGATGAGCAAACAATGGCTGCTGACAGACATTGGTGTATAAAAACTTCTAAATTAAACCAACATACATATTTAAAAAATGTCTTAACTTCAATATGGAAGTAAAAAATATGATATATTGGGAAGAGGTTATGCTTTTCTTTCCACAGAAAACAAAAGGCTGTGGATCCATTCAAGGTTGATAGAGATCGGGTTTGACCAGGGGAAACCTCCTGAGCATCTTGGCTGAAGACATGGGGGAGAAAGTCATGAAAGAGTACAGGGCAAGTGACGTGTAAGCTGATCCTTTTGCATGGGACCGTCTCAGAGATGACATGAGGCGTGATAAACCTTGTTGCCTATGGGGTCCTCATCTGTTATGAATGTATTGTATGCCATTCTTCCATATGGTATGGAGAGAGATTTATACTATAGTTTGGTTATGCAGTCCAAATGAACTTATAAAGTTAAGAGATGCCTCTTACTGCTCAACATAGAACAAAAATTCATCTTTAATTGACTTCTGCACATTGCACATTTCATACTTCTGTTAATGCAGATGTGGATGTTACCTTTAGAAGTTTGGGTGTTTTCCAAGCAAGGAGACCAGACACCAATGAAAATGGGTGGCCTAGGAGATCCAACATCTCGAGTGTCTCTGTTGCAGTTTCCTCAGGGTTCTGCATCCAGAGCAGCTTCAAGGTTGCTGACTGAGATGGTCCAGCCTCATAAAATATTCTATCCAGAACTTGACCATTATCTTAATTTTCTCAGAGTCCCCAAAGATGCCAGTGCCCTGAGACAACAGGAAGTAGTCTAGAAAACACAACACTCAGATTGCCAAGAGGTTAGGTAGGTGCTTTGGGTCATTCAGTGGGTTATGGATGTTTGTCATTGTTTAGGGGGATTAGTTACAGATCAGATAAAAATTAATACAAGAGATTAGATTCAGGAATCTCATTCTAAAAAGAAAAAGGGGATATAAAAATCATAGGATAAAAGGGTAGACTATTGAATCTACTTTTAAACTAAAAGAACAACTACTAGTCTTAAATATTTTACATTGGTGTGGATATTTAGATATTGATCCAAAATTAATGCTATTTTTGCTTTAACATATTATATATATATATATGTTTCTAATCTTTTTAAAGTATTGTACTTATGCAGCTCATTTTAAAATGTAATGTAAAATTCTAGTCCTTAAAAGCTATTATTATAGATAATAAAGAAATGTAGGTTAGTAGTTAGTTATCTATAACAATCAAATTGTGTCCATGTTAGGTATGTTTTCAAGGTCAAACGGAGATATGTTTTAGATAGTCAGATTACCTTCAAACACTTCAGAGATCGACAGAGTATGGCACTTAAGATGTTTTAAGAACATAAGGCTTCTCATGACAATGGGGCATGTCTGTTTCTGGCAGCACCATTCTACTCCAGAGAAGGGTGATTGTCCAGGTAACCAGATGTTTCTGTCATTTCTGTAGTTTTGGAAATTGTTTTCTTTACACTTCCTATTTACTCAAGTAATATTTTATCTTCTTGGGTCTCTGATGAGGAATGAAGACTAGATAGTTGTAGTTTTACATTTTTCCTTGTTACCAAAGTTTAGAAAATAAACTTATATAAGTTTATAAAGTTGAGAAACAAGAAAGCTTATGTTGTTTACTAAAAAGATGTTTTAGGATGGTAATACAAGTTATGACAAAGATGGTTTAGGTATAAAACTTTAGACTGATATAGGATAGTTAATGGAGTATTTTCTCTAAATTTGCCAAATGAAAATGAACTGGACTTTATAAATGTAATTCTTACCTGATTGTTGTTCTTATTTTATATAGTTTTACAATGTTAGAGTTAAAAACCTTTCTTTTTCAGACAAAAAGGGAAAATGTTTTGGAATATTCCTTTACACTATGTGAAGATATATTACCGTGATTGGTTTAATAAAAACCTAAATAGCAAGGCAGGAGGTATAGCAGGAACTTCTGGACAGAGAGAGCTCCGAGAAGAAAGACAGAGTCACCAACAGAGGCAGAGGGAACAGATATGCAGGAGGAGAGGTAAAGGCCATCAGTATGAGGCAATATGTAGATGAATAGAAATGGATTGATTTAAGTTAGAACAACTTGTGGGGAAACCATAATCATAATTATTAATAAGTCTCCATGTCATTTTTTTGTGAGTTAACAGCCCAAATAAAAGTCCATCTACAGAAAGACTTTGTGACCATTCAGCAACCAGTCAAGTTGTATTTTAATCAATTCTGTGAATGTAGCCCCTCTATGCACAAAAAAACCCCAAACTAGGAAGAGACAAGTGGGTAAAGTATAGAGATTATGTAGCAATTTCTTATTCTAAAATTATATGACACTGGGTTGGATAGCCTAGCATCTTGTAGCAAAATTATCTGCTCTATAATTACCTTGAAGGGCTATTGAGTAGGTGAATGAGTTATATGTATAAGGACACATATGCAGAAAATATCACGACATCCATTCCTTGGTATAATAACTTAAAATATTAAATACTTTTAATTAAATGGAAGGTTTGATTATCTACAAGTGTGCTCAATCATTCCATTATTGGAAAGAGGTTTGATACAAGATATATAAAAGAAAATAGCTTTATTTGGAAAAAATTGCCCAAAACATTCTTAGGATTTAGCAAAAGTAAGGCATTTCTTTTTCATAAGCATGATCTCAATGTAATCCCAGTTCTGGACATTTAACACCAAAAGAACTTTTATCTTCTTTCAAACTTTGTGCTTATCTCCACAGATGTCGATCAGATTTACTGTGAAGAGGTGGGACCAATGGACTCAGGCACTACCTCATTGTTTTGCCTAATATTATCTTTCTTAACTCTTACCTCATTGTCCCAGGCTATCACATCAATGACTGACAAACATTAGTTGGTTGAATTGAATAGAACTGAATTGACTTTTCACACTGATACACTGGGGAATATGTTTCTTTGAGGACTGTAGCAGCAGGTATTAGGGGAGAAAGTAGCAAAGAGGGTTCTCTCTACCACTGGCTAAGACAGAGGTAGAGATTTTCTACTTCCTAAAAGAAAGTGATTTGGCTTGTGTTAGTGGAAAGAGAGTAAAGCACTCTGTGTGGTGGTGAAAGCTTATGTTCAGGGATTGCTAACTGTGCCCCCACTAAGTCTGAAGTAGAAGGTAGGGAGATGGAAATCCCAGCTATCACCTAGACATCAGGTTTGCCTGGGCATCACTGATCTGGGGCATTCAAGCTACAACAAAGCACAGTGGGAAGACAGAGAGGAAAGTAGCTCACCCTAACAAATCAGCATTTGGAGAGCCAGCAGGCAACCAGAAGGATTATGGGGGCCAGAGAGTCCAAAACACACAGTCAACTGAGATGGACTCATGGTGGCTCACAGAGACTGAACCACCAACCAGAGAAGTTGCTTGGATCTGGCCTGCCCTCTGCACATGTGTGTTGCAGTTGTGTGGCTTGGTTCTCTTGTGGGACTCCTGGCACAAGGAGTAGGGGCTATTTCTGACTCTGTTGCCTGTTCTTGGGACCCTTTCCTCCTGCTGAGCTGCCTTCTCCAGCCTTAATAGGAGAGGAGGTGCTTAGTCTGGCCGCAACTTGATACACCATGACTGGCAGATATCAATGAGAGGCCTGCCTTTCCTGAAGGGAAGGAAAAGGGAATGGATGTGGAGGTGGATGAGAGGAAGGACTGGGAGTAGAGAAGGGAGGGAGGAAAAACTGTGATTGGGCTGGAAAAAATAATTAATTGATTAATTAAGAAAAAATTGGTGATGACACCAATTGTTATTAGAGACCCTTCATCCAGTAACTGATGGAAATGGATGCCGAGACCCACCGCCAATCCAAGCTTGGGGAATCCTGCTAAAGAGAGGGAGGAAGGATTGTAGGTGCCAGGGAGGTCAAAGGACTTCACAAGAAGATCAACAGAAACAATTAACCGGGGTTCATAGGAACTCACAGAGTCTGAACCAACAACCAGGGAGCCTGCATGGAACTGACGTAGGCACACATATATGTGACAGTTGTGTAGTTTGGTCTACTTGTAGGACTCCTAACAGTGGGAGGAGGGACTGTCCCTGATGCTCTGGCTAGCTCTTAGGAACTGTTCCTCATACGGATTGCCTTGCCCAGCCAATATAAGAGGATATGTTTAGTCTTACTGTAGCTTGTTATGGCATGCTTTGTTGATAAGCATGCCATGGGAGGCTTGTCCCTATCTGAATAGAGACAGAGTAGGAGTGGATTAGAAGGTATTGGGGAGAAAGGACCAAGGGAAAAAATGCCCAATTCCTGACTAGACCTGAGACTTGGGTCAAGGAAACACACCCTGATGCTGACTTGACCCCAAGACCAGGACTCAAAATCCCCACCAATCTCTGAGCTTGCCCCATGAGTCAGACTACAGAATCTCACCAATCCCTGAGGTCCCTGAACACAGAATCCCACCAATCCCTAAGCTTGTCCCAGAATCAGACTACAAAAATCCACCAATCCCAAGCCACCCTGAAAAGCTTGTCCCCACTCCCCACCCCTGACCAAGAAATCTTATGTGCTCTGTACCCTGTTTAGGTTGTCAGCAGAAGCAGTGACCCTCTTGGATTCTTCCTTCCCGATAGATATCTTGAGTGCGGCTTGTTGTGTAGTGTGACGTTTTCCCTTGAGTCAAACAACTGTCACAACCTTTGGGAGAGCTGCATGGAGCAGAAGTATAACACTTTCACTGGGGTAACTTTCCGCTAGTGGAACAGAGTTGTCACACTTCTCTGGAGTAGAGCTGTAAGAACTTGGCTTGGGAAGCCCTCCCCTGCCAGAGAAGAGTTGTCACACTTGCATTAGGGAACCATTTCCCTGGAGCAGAGCTGTAAGTTGCCATGCTTTGTGGTATTTCTTGACTCTGCTTCTCCAAGACACCTTTCCATCCGAGTTGCAACGCTTATGGGGGGGGGGGAGGGAGGGAATGGGAGGAAATGAGGGAGGGAAAAACTGAGGTAGAAATGTAAAGTAAATAAATGAATTAAATTTTTTTTAAAAATCAACTGAACAAACAAGCAGACAAAATATCATTGACTTGGCATTCAATATCTATTATTGTTTGTTTTGTCCTATATTTTGGCTGAGATCGTCCTTTGAAAATGATAGACAGAGCCAGGTGGCGGTGGCGCACGCCTTTATTTGGGAGGCAGTGTCAGGTATCTCTGTGAGTTCAAGGCCAGCCTAATCTAACTAAGAGTTAGTTCCAGCACAGGCCCCAAAGCTACAGAGAAACCGTGTCTTGGAAGAAAGAAAGAAAGAGAGAGAAGAAGAAGGAGAAGGAGAAGGAGAAGGAGAAGGAGAAGGAGAAGGAGAAGAAGAAGAAGAAGAAGAAGAAGAAGAAGAAGAAGAAGAAGAAGAAGAAGAAGAAGAAGAAGAAAGGATAGACAGAAAAAGCAAATCCATTCTAGCCTAGGGACTTTTTTCCACTTAATGTAGATAAGCACTAGCTATAAAAACATAATATTTAAACAGCCAAGAAAAAAAATTCCTAGCCATTTTCAATGATCCACAGTAAATTTAGTCTTGCCTAAATTTAATGCAAGATATTTTATTAATTAATTCAGGGGAATGGGTATTAGAAATTAATTAGTCTTGCAGGGCAAAAATATCTGACCTAGGAAGAGAGAAATTCAAGAGATTCATGTTCATTTTAAACCTCAAAGGGTGGCTAGCTATGAAAAATTGAGGTCCTACGATTCTGATTAAAATTGATTTAGAAGTGGCCTTCCCCTAACTTGTGAAAACACAGAAATCCTCGTTATCTTTCTCGTGTGGCTGTTCCCTGATTAATTAGCCCTTAATTGTTCCACGTAATACTTCTGTGACAGAAGGACCTGGTGAAGCTACTGTGATCTTAATGAGAAGGAACGTGAAGCAATAGGGTGTGAAATGATCTCTTAAGTTGCGGGGGGAATCTATGTTGGAACGGAGAGCGGAATGTAGAAAACGAGGAAGCTTTCTCTTCCATGCACGGATGCTTCTCTCGCCAGCCACCAGGTGGCTGCTCTCTGCTCTCCATCGCAGTCAGCCTTTTAAAGCTTTTATATTTTTAATTGGCACTCAGCAATTGTACCTGTTTATCGGGCTCAGTGTGACAGTTCAATGCATGCATACAGTGTATAATGATCAAATCAGGGTGATCGGCTATGAGTCACCTCCAAAATCCTCCGTACTAGCTATTTTGAAATACAATGAATTTTTGATAACCATAGTGACTTTACTGTGCTAAGACTTTTAGCATTATTTCCCCTATCCCACCGCCATTAGATATCTTTATTCCATTTCTGCCCCTGCCACCCCCACCACTTCCCAGACTTGTAATCACCATTCCGCTTGTATCAGGTCAACTTTTAGCTTCTGTCTAAAAGGGAGAACAGGTAAAGATAGTGCCGTTAGGCGCTCAGAGTCACTGCTTTCAACTCAAAACAGGAGGAAGTTTCTATGCATCGAATTATCTGCTGATGTTCAAGACAAGTAGCTACATGACCACGTGATACCCAAACTTCAAAATCTTTAGCATTTAAGAAGGGTTTTGAAAGAAGAGAAGAACATGGTGGTGTATGTGTGTGTTCACAGCTATATTCATACAATGATCTTTATATTCTTAGGAAAGCCTATTTATTTTTGTGCCTTCTAGGGGAATCAGGAAATTTGAAGTTGGAAACACAGTTTCAAGGTATTATCCAGGTAATGCATTGTGGTTGCGCAGCCATATTCATAGGTGCTCTTTTCAACCATTTTTTAAATGGTTTTCCTAAACTGTCTTGAGGGACTGAACTAAACTAATGTTTTGGTGACTATAATATACTACTGGGTCCTACAGCCCTTTATTTCAAGATTAAGAAAACTAAGAGAAAATACATTCAGAATAAATTTCAAAAGCTGGAAAGAGTAGGTGCTCTTCAAAAGCCAGCAGTTAGAGCGTGAAATCCCATCTGAAGAGCAGGAACAACACAGAACCTTAGCTTTATCCTCATTCAAATTCATGGGCGAATAAATCAACTGCATTTGAAGTGCCCCAGAGCAGGGATGAACGTGACTAACGCAGCAGGAACCTCGGAGGGCATGGATTCAGCTTTGTGTGGCAGGGTAGCCGAAATCCAGTTTGTTTTCTTTTGAGCCATTCAGAAGGCAGAAAGGAAAAGCGTATGCGTGCATATGTGTGTGTGTGCTGAGCAGATACCTCCCTTTCATCTCTGAGCAGACCCTCTGAGCAATGGGACGCCGATGCTCCAGTGGGTCCAAGCAGCCATTCTTTGTTTCCGGCGCCTGGTGGATTGTTCAAACGTGAGCGGCCTGCCTCAGTGCTGCTTCCCCGGGGATTGGAGGGTGCATCTTAAGAGCTTCCCCTTTCCGTAAATACGGACTTAGCTTGGGAAGAGAAAGTTTTTAGCTCCAGATTAGAGGGGTGAAGTTCAAGTCCCACGATATTGATGGAGGAATCAAATTTTCTTCCCGGCTGTCATGAGAGAATTGTGTTCTATCCAAATTCATTTGCAGAAGCACTAACCCCACATGCTTCAGAATGTGACTGTCGTCGGAGATAGGACACTTAAAAAGGCAATGAAATTAAAATGAGCTCGTTGGGCTCTGATCCAGCTTGATGAGTGACATATAAGAAGGGACAATTAGGACACACACAGGAAGGGAGGCCAGGGATCGGATTCAAGTACGGAGGAAAAGCCCATGGGGGACACAGTGAGAAAATAGCCGCTTGCAAGCCAAAGAGAAGCCTCAGCAAAACCCACCAGTATCTAGATGGTGAGCCTCTAACCTCCAGAACCATGAGCAAATTAATTTCTAGGGTTCAAGCAACCCATCTATTCTGTGCTGTTTTGCCGCAGTGTCCCTAGTAAACACATCCATCCATCATCACCTCTTGACCCTACCTGTTCAGCGCACACCCTCTGGAATTGAACAGATTTCTATGTTCCTACCGTAGAAGTTCAAACCATCAATGCAGTGAATGAATGGCTGGTCTCTGTGACAAGTTTCCTTATTTCCTAAAATAAGCACTGTTATCACAAAGCTGCAGCTGAGAGGCCTGAAAAAACAGAGCTTGTGGCATGTAGGTAGTAAGTCCCATTCAAGTGCTTAGCCTCATGGTTTCTACCATGAAGCTTCATGGTGGTTTGCCCAGTTGGGTGTTTTAATAGCAATTATCTTAAACTGGGCAGTGAGATAGGGTCTTGAAAACCATCAGTATTTTATTTTATATAGGTCCAGGAAGACCTGGGCCATTTTTCTTTTACCAATATACCTAAATGGTTTTCATACCAGAAAAATCACATAACTTTAAGTAGATGGAATGGGATGCATTGCATATGGCTGATCTTGTAGTAGCAGGGTTGGGTAGTTTTATGACTGGTCGGTGTTTTATTATGGGATGTGAGTAGTGGGGGAAGGCATGAACTCATTTTTTTTCCACTTTCTGGAGCCCCTGCTAGTGCATTGAATTCAAAGTAGGCAAAACTCTGGCTAGTACAGATATCTGAGGGGTGGGAAGGCGCAAAGTCAAGTTTCTATAACTTTAAGTGCAATATTTGCAAATTTTATCAGTTAGGCCACTATGGATCTGGCTTTACTTTTCTCTGTTCAAGACTTTGCTGAGCTTCATGTGATCACCACTAGTTATTTCCCATTCTTTAGAAATAGTCTTTCATGCTGAAAAGCCAACTTCTGTGCTTTCTATATTTCATGACTGTGGAGCCAGCATGCTGCATGCTCCATTAATCTCTCAAACCAGCTTCAGAGTTAGCCAGTGCTGAAAGTGTTTCCAATTTTAACCTGTCTGCCTTCCTCAAGGCTTTGTTTATGAAACTGGCAGTCTCTCAGAGGGCTGCATGGCCTTTGCTGTCCTGATGTCATTTCCATTTCCTCAATGCAGGATTATTGAGTTTTCCAACTGTTGATTCCATATACTTTTGCCCACATTCTGCAACCTCTGAAGGTCAGAAGCCAGTGGAGAGCTTGTCTGATATCTTCCATGCTTCCTGGAACCTTAGAGTGAAACCAGATTCACAGCAAAACTGGTCCCATGTCCACTTCTTCTTTCCAACCATCTGCCCATCTGTAATTCTTTTATTTACCCTTTGATTATTTCATTCTGAGACAAGAAAATTGATATCAATGCCAATGGTAAGAACAGAGAGTAAAACTGGTTTAGTTTTAATTCTGAAGCATCATGCACCTCCAGAAACAGCCAACAGCATGGTCAGTTCTTATGGGAGTGAGGAACACATTATACAAAGGTGCATGAGCTCACAGCAGCGGAAAAAAGAAGAGTTAAGGCAGATGTTGGTGAATGAAAAAAATGATGGGCATGTCACCCAGCCAATTCTCAGCCCTGCAAATAAAGAGTGCCTACCTGTAAAGGCATTGACAAGGGAAGAGAAAGAGGGAATGGTAGAATAAAAAATGAGGACAAAAATCTAGAAAGTACAATTGTTGTTTCTTTGCCTCCTACTCCTCAACAAAGATTATTGGCTTCTGCTACATGACTGCCCCAGAACAACACAACAGGCACACAGGTAGGTAATTTCAGGTCCTATGCTACCCCAAATTCCTTCACGGGCAAGAGGAATACTTTTCATGATGATCTAACATCCGTAGGCTATTAGAGATACAAGCAATTTTGAAAATTTTTCTAGAAATCTAAATTCTCTATTTTATAGTGCCCAATTATTTACAGGAGTGTGAACTTGCCATTCTTGCATTCATGTTAACGTAAGATTTTCATTAAAGTACAAAATACTTAGACAAAGCAGATGGATCAGTTTGTTTGTAACTTAGTTTGTAACTTGCAAAGTACATCTATTGAACTTAGCTTGAAAAGTAAAATATTCCCACCCAAATCTCTCACTGGGCATCCTTATAAGCATGCTTCCAGGAATGGCTAAAATGAAAAAGACATGAGTAACCACTGTTTTGACTCCTAAGAGGACAGACCAATTTCACCTGCTTTTGAAATTAATGTAAGTGAAGAGATACAGGAAGAGCTTCCGGATGATGTGCTCCTGTCACTCTCAGAGTTGTGCCTGTGAGATGCATTAATTTTGTCTGCATGTGAAAATGTTCTGTTCACTTCTGTTGCTGTCATCACACAACATTCACTTGCATAAACATGATAAACTTGATGGATGTGGGGTCTCAATTTGAGGCTGTCATACATGTTGCCTTGAGGATTCTAGGGAATATCTTTGTGTTTTTTCAAAATAGGAACATGTACTTTTTTGAGTATAAAATTCAGGCAACACACACACACCCTCTACTGAGTATATGTAGTCTTGATCAAGTATATACGTAACAATAATAAAGAGGCCATGAGTTTGAGAGGGAGTGGGGAACATGGAAGAGTTGGGGGCCTGGGAGGGGAGGGTAGAAGAGATGCAAATACCATACTCACGTATGCAATTCTTTTTAAAAATTGCAGGAAATTTAAGTCATAAGATATCCTAACTATGGCTTTAGCTAGTAAGTTTCAACATGCTTGTACAAATTCACACACTTATCCACATTTGTCTCTGTAATTTTAGCCATTCTTGAAGGTATACTATAATTTACTTTTGTGACAAAAATACAGTTGAGCAATTTTCTTCCTATCATTTAATGAGACATTGGTACATACTCCTCTTGAGTTTGAGCTTGCTGCCAGAGTGCTCTATCAGAACCTTATCACCCTAGATATAGTGAATGTCTAAACCTGAATGATAGGGAATAAGTGGGAAGCAAGGATCTAAGCTCAAAGAGTTCTCACTCAGTTTGGAAAGGCAAGGATCGTACAGGTGACATGAACAGGTCAGAAGCACTGAGGCATTGACAACTAATGTTAAATGTTGGCTCTCTGCCTGGTAAATAAATGTTGGTTCTAACTATTCAATGTAAACATAGACTCAGTGCCTGCATACAGAGACAGGAAAGACGGCAAAGCATTGGTGCTGGGGAAAACTTTAGGAAGGAAACTGTCCTTCAGCTGGGCATCCAAAAGCCAGAAAATTGCAGGTGGAGAACCCTACAGTATTTCATGTCATCCGCACTTATGGAGTGCGACACTACACATATGCTTTAATGTTGACTATGACCTTAATTGCTATGTGTGCCACTCACAATGACAAACACAAGGTACACAGACCAGTTCATTGACTGTTGCAGAGAGTGGCTGTCACTGAGTTTTCGGAACACCCTCTAATCTCTTGCACTCGCTGTGTCTCTGGTTGTTTAGACCACAAGACTAAAATGTGCTCTAGTGGAATGTTGTCTGCTATTTGGAGTGGAAAGTGAATTACATAAAATTTCTCTATTTCTGATTGCAAATGATGGAAATAAATCTCTCATTTCTTATAGTGAAGCGGAAAGAAGCAATAACACACAGTTATATATTACTAGAAAGGACTTAAGCCCCATTTACCTTAATGAGTATTTTGGGCAGGGGAACAGAATCAATACTGTGTGTGTGCATGTGAGCACATGTGCGTGCGTGCATGTGTGTGTGTGTGTGTGTGTGTGATTACATACCATATGGAGATTTATTAGATTAGCTTGTATGATCAGGTTTGAGTAGTCCAGCACTGGCTATCTGAACACTGGAGAGAATGAGAACCTGAAACTGCCCAATTCATGGAGCTGGATGCCTCAGCATTCCTTTTCTGCATTGAAGGCTCGGAGATTTCTAGAGTCACTATGTTGACTCCGTGTTGGAAAGCTGGAGGCTGCTGTTAGTGGAGGTAGTAGTGGCAGTGGTGGAAGCAGCAGCCATAGATGCTCTGGCCCAGCAAGAAGGTGCTGAAAGGGGCAGGTGTAACTGCTTTTTCCTTAGCCCTCTTTGTATCCGGGCTGCCTGTTGGAAAGTGTTGCTCCCCTTTAGTGAAGCACTCTCATGAATGTGTCCAGTGGTGTATCTCTGAAGTAATTCTAAATCTGGTCAGGTTAGAAATGAAGATTAGCAATCTCAGTGGCTATCCTTAAAATAAATATTTTCAGTATTTGACATAGGAGACCTTGATTGTGAATATCACTTTGACTTTTTGTCTTTAGAAAACAAAGCACTCAGCCAGATGGTAGTGGCATAAACCTTTACACCTTTAATCCCCACACTTGAGAGGCAGAGGCAGGCAGCTCGATGTGAGATCGAGGCCAGCTTGGTCTACAAAGTGAGTTCCAGGACAGGCTCCAAAGCTACACAGAGAAACCCTGTCTCGAAAAACATACAGAAAAGAGCCTCACTGGGAAAAGATACTAGAAGCTACATTTTCTAGTACTGTTTAAAACCTGTTGAGCCCAAATAACATAGTTATGATCCCTGCCCCACCAACACACAGAACAAAAAAGAAAAAGAAAAAAGATAGAGATGGTAGTTTAGTTTGTTCCTCCTTCTTGGGGCCTGGAATATGGCTGAAATTCCAGGAGCCACCTCAGCCACTTTGTACTATCACCTTGTGAATGTAAGCAGAACAAGAATAAGAGAAAACAAAAATAATTTTGAATTTGAGGAATTTGAGGAACTACCTTGGACTGTTGCACTTCACTTGTCATACATGCTTGTATGTTTGAGTTTGTATGTGGTGTGTGTGTATGGTCTGTGTCTTTGTGTGGTGTATGCATATATGTGTGTAGGTTCACGTGTCATTGTATGTGAATGGCAAGGCCAGAAGAGGGCATTAGAGAATCTACTCAATTGTTTTCCACCTTATCTCTTTGAGATAGTCTTCCACTAAACTTGAAACTATACTGATGTCCATCAAGTCCTAGCAGTTATCCTGTCTGTGTTGTGGCCCTGCCCAGTGCTGAGCTTACAGGTGTACAGAATCACATCTGGTTTCTTATGGGTGGATTCAAACTCAAGCCATGTGCTTGCGTAGGAAGTTCTCTGATCCACTGGGTCATCTTCCCCTCAATCATCCTTTATAGAATTATTGCTTTAATCTTTAATTATGTATTAACATGGGTGTCTGTGTGGATATGTGTTCATATGAGTGAAGTTGTCCATGGACATCAGAAAAGGGCATGGGATCCCCTAGAACTGGAGTTACTGGTAGTGTGAGCTGACTAGTACAGGCACTGAGAACTGATCAGAGGTCTTCTGCAAGAACAGTATGATTTCTTAACCACTGAGTCATTTCTCCAACCCTCCTCAGTTGTCTTTTATATAATAAATATTTATGAGAGTCAGTCACTCTATTGTTTATATTTGAGTCCAAATCCCAACTTGCATAGTTGTATATCACCCATACTTTCCCAGTCTGTAGACTACTGACAACCAAGGGGTCCTGAGTACCTTGACTTGAGCTTGGCTTCCTGCTCTAACCCCCAAACACTATTGATTCGATCTAAACATTCTCTCTTCCCTCCATTCTAGATTGATCTTCTCTTCTATGGGTATCTCAGACTTTGTTATAATGTTATGTCAGAGATATTGGTGGCATAAAATAACTGAGACACTTTGAAAGACTATATGAAAATATTATGCCACCACCCAGAAATGTGACCATACCCTTGTTCTACAAGTTATACATATC
The DNA here is from genome assembly GCA_028555095.1 of Dicrostonyx torquatus. Taxonomy (NCBI): domain Eukaryota; kingdom Metazoa; phylum Chordata; class Mammalia; order Rodentia; family Cricetidae; genus Dicrostonyx; species Dicrostonyx torquatus. The sequence goes on from JAQHUG010000009.1 coordinate 10,512,102, forward strand.
ACATTACATTCCCCTAAAATATCCGCACACTGTCTATGGTTCCATGGTAGCCTCCAGATACTATTCCATAACCAAGCATGAAGATGCCCTTCTAAATCTGGGTAGATCTTTGGGCTCTCTTAATGATAGTACAACTGAAAAAGTACTACATGGTTTTCATACAAGGCTGCACAACTTCTGTCTGGTACCTGGTACCCCAGTAGGGGACATGCATGTGACCAGTTCTGTGTTGCCATCTTGTAAGTTTGCTATGTTAAAGTCATCGTGCTGGAAGACCACATGGACACAGATATTTCAGAATGGACATTGCCCAGTCTATAGCTGTTTGAGAGCTGCCAGTTCCAATGCCTGACAAAGGAGTGAAGAAGTGTTTGTGTTTATCCTAACCATAGCTTCTGTCTGACATGAGAAACCTGAGTCATCTCATAACAGGGATATAATAAGACAAAGATTGTGATTTTAAGGCATGAACTTATAGAAAATGACAACTTATAGAAGAACAGATCACCCCAACAGGCTGCAGAACTGGGCTTTGGCATGGTCCACAATTGTATTTGGTATTTTTACTCTTTCATCATTTATTGTTTGAAACAAGCCTGGATTTAGCTTGACTTGTTTCTAGTCAGTTTTTCTTAAATTATCACATATACCTTTTGCCTCTGGACTTTTTACCTTTCTTTATTCTATATCTCTTTCTTTCCTTCTTACTCCGTAGCTGACTGTATTACTGGGTGACTGACCCCTGGCCTCCTTCTCTCCTCCTTTTTCTCTTTTCTTTCTGTCCCCTTTCTTCTCCCTTCTCTCTTCTTCTGTTTATTCTCTCTGCTTGGCAACCCTGCATATTCCTCTCCCTGCTTTACTATTGGCTGTTCAGTTCTTCATTAGACCAATGGGGTGTTTTAGACAGGCATAGTAACGTAGCTTCACAGACTTAAACAAATGCAGCATAAAAGAATGCAACATATCTTTGCATCATCAAAAAAAAATTCCACAGCATAAACAAATGTAACACATCTTCAACTAATATGCCACAACACACAATCATTGTTTAGCTATGTCCAAATCTCTGGAGAGTGACTATATTTCATTGGGTGATGAAGACTTATTGCCTCTGAAAGTCTTGTCATAGTTTGCGTTAACTGTCAACTTACCACAGCCTCTAGTCATCTGAGAACAGAGTCTCACTTGAGGGTAGGCCTAGATTGAGCAGACCTGTGTGCATGGCAGTGAGCAGTTTTTGATTGTTAGTTGATATAAGCAGATCCAGCTCACTTTGGGTGGCTCTATTTTGGGGACAGATTATCCTTAGATGTATAGGAATGCTAGAAAAGCATAATCTTGCAATCAAGCATCATTACCAACATTGCTCCATGGTTTCTGCTTCAGTTCCTCACATGAGACCTTGCCTTTTCTTCCATCAGTGATGAACTGTAATTTGTATGCAGATTTTCCAACCCTGAGCAGAAAGAAACCCTTTCTCTTTTCCTTAACTTGCTTTGGTAAGTGTTTTATGTCAGCAACAAAAAGGAAAATATAAATATCCTGAATACTCTTCAATCAACCCTTAAGGCAGATCTTCTGTGAATTCCCTATGACATCTACTTCTGGGTCTTAGCCCAACTCTCTGGACCGATCTGAATCAGTTCACTCTCCCCTCCACAAGTGAGTTCTCAGCTACTGATAGCATCTTTCTTGCTTCTTATGAACTTCCTCTTCTCCAAATGCTGCGTATTGATTACTGCAGAAGAGGAAGACATCAATGACTACTTCTTGTGGGCCCTCTCCGGTGTAAAAAAATAAAGGTAAAAAGCCAAGGGATTTTTTGTAGCAAGGTCAAAAGCAGACTGTGATGCAGTAGAAGGTAAAAGAAAAAAATCAAGAATAAAGTTGGATATTCAGTAGAACTATAATTATGTAAAATAAACATGATTTATTATTTAAAAGAATAATGTAAAAGAATGTATGTATCAAAATGATTTTTAAGGATGTACCAAAATGATGATATTTAAAACTTCTATTTTATAAATGCTGTTAAGATACTTACATTTAATGCTCTTAAGAAATTTAAAATCAATTAAATTTGTCCTTTGACAATTTCACACACACGCTTAATGAGTTCTGTTCACTTTAATTCCCTACCCTATCATATCTTCCACCTCTGACAAAGCTCCTTCCTCTTTACAGGTTGGTTTTTTCCCCACACATTCATTGCTGTGTGTGTGTGTGTGTGTGTGTGTGAGAGAGAGAGAGAGAGAGAGAGAGAGAGAGAGAGAGAGAGAGAGAGAGAGAGAGCAAGCCACTGAGTTTAATCAGGGCCGTTATGTATTATTACAGGTTAGAAACTATACACTTAAACCTAATGGGCTCACCAGTGGCTACACAGCCGAAGACAATGTCTGTCCTTTCCCAAAATGTATCGGTATCCAATAGTTTCTTAGGAAAGGGCCCATATGCCCCTCCCCAATCCATGCTTCACTGTTGACAGGTCCAGTCAACACTTATGTTGTTCACAAAGAAGTAAGATGATTGTATTTAGTGCCCAGTGAACCTGCTTAAGGTCATACAGTCCAGTTGACCTTTTAACTAATGGTCAATAAATTGACTCTTCCAGCTGAAGAAAGCCAAGTGTTACTGTTCAAAAAATATTCTGTATTTACTATACTTTTTCTTTTCTATTATAAAACCTGTGTCAGCTTTGTTTCATTGACAGGTCACACAGAATCTCCATTATAAGGGTCAATTTGCTTATAAAAACTAATCAAAATTGGAGTAGATTCTTTGACTTCTCTTGCAATGAAAAGAAAACAAGCCTTCAGTGCTCTCCATGTTCTAGCATATAAGACAGAAGTTAAAGAGGGAGCTGAGGATGAAGCGCTGTGATAAAGTGCTTCTATGGCATACAAAGGAGCCTTGGGCTAGACGTCTTGAAGTTTTTATGGTCAATAAATGGAAAAGGCAAGAGTTTACTTTATACCATTCTTAAGATTTGTTCTAAAAAGAGAGTTACTGATGATGACATGAAATGAGCTATGAGCTAAGCAGAAAACTATCAGTCAAAATTAGCTTTGGAATGACTAACAGATATAATTATTTGGCTGATGAACAGGGTAAACATTACCAATGTTAACTGTGAAAGATAATGGATTTTACCAAAGACCTCAGTAACCAAGACTACGGAGAATGTGTAAGGCTTTTCCCAGCTTCCTCCTTTATGCACATGAATATAGGGTTATAAGCCAAGAGCTGACAATCAACACGAATGTTACTACTGTACTCACTATTTGATTTTTAATTTTAAAACATCACATACCCTGTTCAAGAGCCCTCATGACTATTGGGACAGAAGTAAATATTTTTATTAGGATTTACGCTACATTGTGCTATACAAGAGCAAGATAGGGCCTAGAATGAGACCATTAAAAACAGCTGTTCATTTACAGTAAAGACACCAAACTCCATTAAAAGCAACTTAATTACTTATGCACTAATGAGTATGTCTTTGAACTTAGAGGCATTCAAGAGCTGGCTTGTACCAGCTTGAGAAAGCCAATATTTAAATTTTCATGATAATTTCAAGTCAACTGACCATGAGGAGAATATTATGGGAATTGGAAAATTCTCCAAATCAGGGTTTTCTTCTCTCCTAATCTTGAAAGGTTAATTGTTAAACATGCACCAGTTTGTTATCAGCCTTGACTTTTTCTCCTGGGGATATGAATAGGGGTCCTTTGGGCTCTGTACTGCTTTTCTCTTCTCTCTAGCAAGTACCATGATCTTGCTTGTTTGTCCCTTAGCAGTGTCCCACAGCATAGAGGTCTTCAGATTTTCTGGACCCTTAAGACCCACCTATTTAACTGTCTGCTTAACATCTATATCTGAGAAGTTCACAATCAACTGACGCTTAACTTATCTAAAATAAAACACTGCTTCTCCATGTCCCTCTTCTAGATTGCTCTTGTTTCAACAGCATCCACTCCTAATTTCTAGGTATGTGTCCTCAAAATCTGGAAGGAATTATTGAGCATCTCTGTCTTTACCTCATATTATGGGTTAAAGTGTGCTCCTGCAGAAAGATAGAACCAACACATGTGACCTTGTTAAGAATATGGCATCACACACACACAATTAAAATGACATCATCCCACAGCAGGGTGTGGATCCTTGTTCTAATGTGACTTGTGCCATTATAAGAGAAGGGAAACAAACACAGAAAACATCGTGTAATGTCAGATTAGAACAATGTGGCTGTAAGTCAAGGGATGACAAAAATTTCCAGCAACCCCCAGAAGCCAAGAGAAAGACATGGTACAGAGTCTTCCCTGCAGCTTTCAAAGAGGCTGTAGCCCAGTTGACACCTTGATCTCATCCTCTGGCCTTTAGAATTATGATGGAATAAATTTCTGTTTTAAGATATTAAGTTGGCAGTAATTTGTTATAGTGACCCCAGAATTTAATATACTTCAAAACCCTCACACCTTCTTTGTTCAGCTCATCATAAAGACTTATAAATTTTGTATTCAGACAGAATGTAGTCCATCTAATTCATCACTGCCATAAATCCAGGTCACCTTCAGTACCAGTCTAGACACCATAATCATTTCCTAACTGGTTCAGGCTTGACCTAACAAGTCCATTCAGAAAGAGACATGTAAAAATCAGTTCTCAACATGTGGGTCATGACTCCTCGGGGGTGTGTGTCACATATCATATATCCTGCATATCATATAATTACATTATGATTCATAACAGTAGCAATATTACAGTTATGAAATAATTTTATGATTGGGTGGTCACCACTGGTGTAGGAGGTCCTTCTGTATTTCTGTTGCCTTCATTGGTTGAATAAAGAGACTGTTGGCCTTTTGATAGGGCAGCCCTTAGGTGGGGGGAGTAGACAGAATGGAATTCTGGGAGAGAGAAGGCAGAGTCAGGGAGAGCTGCCTGGCATGAAGCTGCCAGGTCAGACATGCTGAAACTTTCCCGGTAAGCCATGACTCATGGTGACACACAGATTATTAGAAATGGGTTAAACGAATATGTGAGAGTTAGCCAATAAGAGGCTAGAGCTAATGGTCCAGGCAATATTTCAATGAATACAGTTTCTGCGTAATTATTTCAAGTGTAAGCTAGCCGGGCAGGACGGGCCTGTGCTCATTACTACACACCACAACATGAGAACTCCACTAAAGCACTGAAGCATTAGGAAGGTTGAGAACCACTAATCTAAAACTTCAGGTTGCACTACTCCTGTATTTAAGAGTCTCATTTCTATTATCCATAGCTGCGCTCAATTGTCCTAATTTGCCTGGTTTCTGAAACCTGCCTCATGTTAGGTTCTGACTCTTTCATGAGTCTCAGGTCTCTTTCTTTGCTTTTTTCCTTCTTTCCCTTCTTATTTCAGTTCATCAGATCCAGCACATTACTTTCTATCTCACAGCCTTTGAAAGATTTAGCCGTCTAGAGAATGTCCATTGCTTTCCTCCTGGTTCCTACTTACATATATATCAGTTCATTCTTACCCACGGCTTTATCAGTGCTCCCCTTCTGCCATGATCATATGTACCTCCAACAGCTGTCTATGGTATAATTTTGCTGCTCTCTTCTCAAGATCTGGAGTTCGGTTCCTTTTCCTTTGAATGTGGACTAGCATTATCACACAGCTGGAATCAAAGAATTTCCTGGAAGTTTTGTCGTATGACATTCCACATTAAATCTATATATGACGGTCAATTAATTTTCTCAGGAAATTTGGCTACTGTATAATTGATTCATCAGTCTGAGACACCAAGCTAGAAATGCCATGTGACAATGTTCCAGTTGACATCTCTGTCTGAACTTCACCTCTTAGCTATTCTTATCACCAAATGTGTGCATGACAATGTTTGACTCTTATGAGCCAGCCTATTCATCAGTTGAGTTTTACTGGGTGACATTCAGTCTTTCTACAAGGATAAAAAAAATTCCATCCTATCACTATCTGACTGAATTCCCAATCCACAAGTCCACTGGACATTATCCAGGAGGTCCACTAAGTTTGGGGGGAAGTTTGTGATACATCATTAAACATGGGTATATCTTTTCAGTAGTTATCCACAACTTATAAAAATTTACATGTTAATCTGACATCCCATGGGTTCAGCTCTGTGTAAGGGGGTATTTTTTTCTGTCTTTCTTGCTTATCCCCAGCAGCTAGCATAATTTTCTATTCTGTAGGTACTCAATAAAACTTAGAGTGTCCTGGACTGCAGATACAATTTAGTGATAGAAGCACTTGTCCAGTATAGGTTGACGTTTGGGGCTCAATTTTCAATAAAACCAAGACAAAAATAAGAGTCCCAAAGTTGTAATATGTTAAATCTTAGAATACTTAAAGCTTAGCAAGACACAAGGATTTATGGGATACCTTACACTGAAGTAAGGGAGGAATCAGCTCTTCTAATCCTAGCCACTCATAATAGAATCTGGCACTCACAATTTCAGTCACAGTGAAATAACTTAGAACTAATTCCTCTCAGGCTTTCCAAACTGACCATTCTTATTCAGACCTCTACCAAGATGACAAAATGTATTATGTTATATTACTATCTTTGGAGAGCTGAAGTAATTTGCTAACATTAAAGGTTAGAAAGTAGCTTCATATTAGATATGGAAAAACCATCATGACTAAAGGAAGACTGTCTAATCTTAGTAAAAATACAATACCACTTCTTGGTTTTTGCCATCAGTTTTAATAAACTCATTAACCTATGTGATGTTATTTCTGCCAGTGAATACAAGAGAAATCTGAAGGAGTTAAACTACCCCCACATTCACCTAAAACAAAATAGAATTGGAAGTATCAGCCTCATTTACATAATTGCTTTGGAATCCCCAGACAGAAATAATTTTCAGGGTTGTCCTGTCTGAACACAATCTGCAATACAAAGTAAGGGTTTCAAAACTTTCTCAACTCCTTTGTGATCAGAATTCAGCCTGTCTCTGGATGGTAAATCATGCCTGAAATGCTTTATACACATCCTGGGCCTTTTTGTTGCCAGGTGATTCTGCTCAGTCTAAAATGAGAATAGTAAAATCGTAGGGTAACTATTTATTTCTTCAGAATCCATCTCTGAAGGCTCTACAGACCACTGACTCTCTTCTAAGTTTAGAAAATGCATAATATATTATATATTATATAATGACATCTTATGCTGTTGGTGTCTCACTTATAATGGTTTGGCTTCTTACTGCAGGTATTCAGTAAGTTACAGAAGATAACATTTCATTATGGTCTTGCTTTACCATAGGGTGTTTTAAGCCCATTTAAGTTGGGCTGATCTAATTTATTATGTTCATTAAATGCATTTTCACTCAATATTTCAATTTTCAATGGGTTCATTACGCTGTAACACCACCATACCTGAAGACACATCCACAAAGGTATTCAATAAATAATGAATTCATTTTCACAGTAAAACCACTACAGTTCGATCTTGTAGTTATCAATCACTTGGATTTCTACTTTAAAAGTTTAGAGTCACTTCATATCTATGCTTTGCTTGTTATGTACTTAAAAGCAGTCATACACATAAGAATATATGGTTAGTGCTAATGCTGCAGAGATAATATCAAATATAAGAATAATACTAAATAATATCAAATGTAGAATACTAATGTCTTAGTACATATCCTGTTGCTATAACAAAATACCCAAAATTGTGTAGTTCAAAAAGAATAAAAGTTTAATCAGCGCATTATTCCAGAGGCAGGGAGTCCAGATCATGATGTGAGCATCTGATGAAGGGTTCCTTGCTACATTACAGCATGGCAGAGGGCAACATGGCAAATCAGAACATGTATGCCAGAGAGAGCAAAGCCATTCTCAAACATTAACCCATTGTAGTGGTTTGAATGAGAATGGTCCCCTTTATAAGAATAACTTGTAGAGAACTTGTTTGGGTTATATAATATACATTGTAAAACAATCATTTATTAAAGATATTAATATTGCAACTCATGGTGAGTTAAGCTATGTGTGCATTAACAAATAACTCCTAAATCACAATTAATTATTTCTGGTATATGTTACATGATCAGTTGAACTATTGATGGAGGATAGAAGAAAGAAGATTTTCTCCAGTCATTAAAGTTACTCAGAGACCTAGGATAAACAGAAGTTATATTTTGGGATATGTTTCCAAGACAACAAAGACAAAAAGCAGTTGGCATTCTCTGAATTGGCTTTTTGTGTTTCTGCCTTGTCCCTCACCATCTGTGTTCCATATATACTGGCCTGTTACTACTGTATACTCATATTTTTACACTTTTTATATGAAGAAAGTGCACGACAATGCCAGGTTTTCAAAGTACAGAGTGTAGCACTTGTCTTCTCTGAGCCTGGTATAAGACAATAATTGGATTTTTTTTGCACAATGTTAATGAGCACTATAATTAGGAAAGTAACAAGAACTCTTAAGCAATCACTTGTTGAAGTGTATCAAAACTTCTAGACTTCTTCCTCTTAATATTAATTTTCTATTGTCCATTGGAAAGCATTTAAATAGATGACACAAGATAACTGGTACCATGTTTGAAATCAGTAGCTGTTATGTGTTTATCTAAGAAGGTGGCTGCTATGGTTTGAACAGGGTTTCTCCCCTCCAAGTCTCACGTAGAAACTTCCCTAGTGCAGCAGTATTGAGAAAGTGAGGGCCTTTGGGAAGAAATTGTGTCATGGGGGTTCTGGATTAATCCACTAGTGAATGAATGGGTGTCTTAGTTACCTATCTATTTCTGTGGTAAGAAATCATAACCAAGTAAACTTGTCGAAGAGTTCGTTTGGGGTTTATGGTTTCACAGGGTTAGAGCCCATGACAATCATGGCAGGGAACATGGCAACAGACAGGCAGGCATAGTTCTGGAGAAATAGCAGAGAGCTTACATTTTATCTGCAAGCAGAAAGCAGAGAGAGACAGAGGCAGAGGCACTTACCGACAGAAATAGAGAAAGACAGACATAGACAGAGAGAGCAAGATAGAGACCGAGAGACAGACAAACAGAACACTGAAAATGGTGAGAGTCTTTTGAAACTTCCAAACCCACCCTCAGTGATGCACCTCTTCCTGCAACACCACAGCTCCTAATCTGGGGAACAAGTAATCAAATATATGATCCTATACGCACTATTCTCATTCAACCCACGGCAGTGAGCTCATAGAGGTTATCTTGGGAATGACTTTGCTGTAACAGGAACTCTCTCTGGCCTACATGCTCTGGTTTACCTTGTTGCTCTCTGCCATATTGTGATGCAGCAAAGAATCCCTCACCAGATGTGCTCATGTCATGCTCTGGACTCCCTGCCTCCAGAAGAATGAGCTGAATACATTTTTTT
>JAQHUG010000009.1:10532251-10601782 GCA_028555095.1 Dicrostonyx torquatus
CTCTCTCTCTCTCTCTCTCTCTCTCTCTCTCTCTCTCTCTCTCTTTCTCTCTCTCTCTCTCTCTCACACACACACACACACACACACACACACACACACACACACATTCATATGTATATATGTGTGTAACCAAGGGGTGAGTCTGGGTGAAACCATCTAAGAGAGAAACATGGATAGGGTTTGAGGAGATGAGGTGAAAGGTGTCCTTTAGTTTTCCTGAGCTGTGTGACCTTTATTGACCTTGTATTTCCCACTGTGCTCTAAGATGAGGGAGCTGAACCTGGGATGTAATTCCTGAGACTGGATATCTTATCAACTATTGATTTATTGTAATGGTGACTGAAGTCAGGACTTTGTGCATACTAGGCAAGAACCTTGACATGGAATTGTATCCCAGCCCTTTCTGTGTTTGAGACAGAGTCTCAGTAAGGGTGAGCAGATATGCACTCAGCAGCAGCCTACACAGTAGTAGATCAAACTGATGGCCTAGCCTGGGGATTCTCCCTGAAAGAATAATTATTAAAGAAGAAAAAGGGAAGGAAGGAAAGAAGAAATAAAATCTCAAGACAACTATAGACTGAAGAGTGAGACATTGGCGGAGAACAGACGTCTAAGCTGTTTGAACCTAACCATCAGGGCAAGGATGCTCTCAGGCAGGGTATCACTTGACTCTGTCTTCTTGGTGAAAAGAATCCACTGGTGAGACACAGTTTAGCATAAGTTTATTTAGGAAAGCAAAGCAGAAAAGCAAGGTGATAGTAGTCTGAGATCAATCCCTGACTGATGCCTTAGCATCTAACCTGGGCGGGATTCTAACCGAAGGGGCAGCTACTAAGCCACAGCTGCAGTTTCTTGCTCCCCACACACCTAACTCCCATGTCAGCTCCACGTGCTGCAGCCTGTCCTTAGACTTCAGTGGAGCCACGGGCTCCTTAGAAGAATGTCAGGCCGAACATGTAATTTAAAATGAAAGGACCAGAGAACATATGTGAAAACCCAGAAAAAGCAGGCAATGGGCTCTGGTCAGAACTTGTACGGCTTCTCCAGTGGCTGCAGTGTCTCTGGTGTGGCATTAGACACAGTTGCTTGCGTCTGAGTTGTCCTAAATCTAACTAAATTCATATTTGCCCACTACAAATACTGAACTAACTCATGCCTTCCCCGGGTCATAGTGCCTAAAAAGATTTTGCATTGCCTTTCTTTTTCAGCTTTCCAAAACCAGTCCAAATGTTACATTATTTGTTATCCGTGATAACTCAGAGATAACTGCTGGGGAGTTTGTGCACAGTGTGGCAGTCCTGAGTTTACCAGGCCTGTTTCTTGAAGTAGCTCTAAAATGGAAATTGTCTTCTAAGTCCCATGTAGGCAACTAGTTTGGGACTGGAACAGTCTGAAGACAGTTGTCCTGTCAGAACTAAGAGTTAATCAGTGTTTGCGTTTTCCCACAGATGCTTTTAGACCTATGGATTAAAGGAAGAAAAGTAAAACAAAACCCACCCTGCCATTCCACTTTCCATGGTGGTTTCTAAATCATCCTCTCCTTGATGTGAGGAAAGAGGGTTGAAAATCCATTTTAATTTAAAATTGATAAGAGGCAGTAGCAGCAGATTATAGTCCCTCTGGGTGACCTGTGGATAAGGTGGTCAACAAAGGGCACTTTGGCCCTTGTGGGCTTTACCTCTATCATCTCTAATAAAGATGCTGAATAAAAGAGTCTTCCAAATCAGGCAGACTGTATATGGAGTCCTTCCTTGAAAACACCCACATACCCTAAAATCCTTTATATGAACACCAACAAAACAGTGAAACTTGCACACACGTGTTCATATCTATGCATACATCTACCCCAAATAAGAAAACTTTTATTGTAAGTATAGTTTTCATTACCAACTTAACCTTTAGAAAAAGTATATTACACAAAATTGCTTAATTAAAGTCTTGTCCCTCATATTGGGTCTCTGAAGCCATGTGGTCAGCCGAATTGGAGAGGACAGACTGACAAGGAGCTCTAGTCAACAAACAGTAGGTTGGGGGGCAGGGTTTCCCCTGATCAGGGAGATGCCTACCTCAGGCACCCTATAAAAAGCAGCTGCATACTGTCTGTCTCCCCTGGTAAATGGTAAACTCTTTGGGCTGAGGCTGTTTTTCATTCAATGTTAGATCCCGCATGCCTGAAGCAGTACCTGGCATACAGTACATGCTCAGCAAATCTTTACCAGAGAGCTGGGTATTGGTGGCTTCTAAAATGTTGCTGAGAAGGTTTTCCAGTGTGAGGGTTTCCTAGCAGTCGGGAATAAATAAATAAGTAAAGTCACACAATGCAACAAAACTTCACACAAGAGATTCTTTGGAGGAGAAACAGAATGGTTAGCTCTCTCTGAGTGGGAACAGAGACAACAGTGAGCTGTGGGGAGAGGGTGGCCTCTATAGGGTCTTTGGAGCAGTGAGCTGGTGGAAGAGTACATTGCGACATGAGTCATGGGGGTGGGAATTTCCAACTCCCAGCCCCTGGACAAAGGGAGGGAGATTTTCCACTGGCCTGTTGCTGTTCAGCTCCATTTCCTATGGGAGAGATGCTTAAATGCAGGGATAACTGACTTACTCAGCGTTTCTATTGCTGGGAAAGGTCACCATGGCCGTGGCGATTCTTATGAAGGGAAACAATAAATTGGTCTGGCTTACAGTTCAGAGGTTTAGTCTAATATTGTCATAGGGGACAATATGGTGACATGCAGACAGACGTGGTGGTGGAGAGGGAGCAGAGAGTTCCACATCTGGTTCTGCAGGCAGCAGGAGGAATGAGAGACACTGTACCTGGCTTAGGTTTCTGCAACCCCAAAGCCCACCCCCAGCGACACACTTTCTCCAGTAAGACCACAGCTCCCAATAATGCCACTCCCTATGAGCCTATGGGGGATGTTTTTATTCAAACTGCCACAGTAACAAACCTCAAATTTCATTCTCTGTGGCCAATCAATCATGGCATGTGCAGACTAAATACCTGACCTTAGGGGAAGTTGCTACGGTTTCGATCTTGAATGTCCCTGAAAAGCCCGTTTGTTAAACATGTGCTCTCCAGATTGGAGCAGTTGGGAGGAAGCAGTTGAGAGGGGAGAGCTACCGAGAGGTGCAGTGTCTTTAGCATCCCTTTTTCCAGAAAGAGTCAAATTCCATGCCTATGTTCCATAGCGACGGTGCACCATGGTGAAGCTACATCCGCCCCGGCTGTGGAGCCCACCAGCGTCAGGACACCGTTAAGAGGATTGCGAGAAAACCACTGGCTGTTTTCTCTCTATCTTCTGGTTTTTTTGTTTTGTTTTGTTTTTGTTTTTGTTTTTGTTTTTTGTCATAAGGTAAATGGGGTTCTCTGCTACTGGCTTCCATCAAGAAAAGCCACAGACCCGAATCAATGGGAACAGGGATCATGGCTCTAAACTCTAATCTGTAATTCAGAATAAACTATTTATCAGTTGATTCTTCCAGACATGTGCTGTAGAGGGGGAAAGCAAATGTACCCAGAAATAAAGACGGAGTTGCCCCCATTTCCTCACCCTCTTATTTCTTGGTTCCACATTGGTAGGCTCTGGCTGAGGTATGTCATATAATCCACCAGTGGCCCAGGCTAAACATGTCTCTTTAGAAACCTATCACAAAATATTTGTATAAGATTGCTTTATTTATTATGTAAATCAGGAATTTTATTAGATTTACTAAAGATAAATTTTGTACTCATGACATTTTTACTTTTTAAAGTGTTTATGTGTATGGCACGGTGTGTGTGTGTGTGTGTGTGTGTGTGTGTGTGTGTGTGTGTGTTGCTTGCACATGTGTGGATGCATATGTGTTCCTGAAGAAGCCTGAAGTTGACACTGGTGGCTTCCTCAATTTTCTTCCACTTCATTTATTGATATTCTTGCTGAACCCAGAGCTTGCCGGTTCCAGTTAGTCTAGCCAGCCAGCTTGCCTCAAGGATGTCTACATCTGTCTCTAGAGAGCTGGGAAAACAGGTGGGCCACCATGCCTGATCAGTATTTGCATGGGTTCTGGGGTTCTGAACCCTATTCTTCAGACCTGCACACCTGCTATCCACTGAGCTGTCTCCCCAGCCCGTTTTACATCTTGAACAGATTTCTGTCTTCAACAAATGTTTGCTCACAAACCGAAAGGACGGGAGGGCAAAACAGAAAATTCAACAGTGGTTGGTTTCTCGCAGTCCTCTTAACGGTGCCCTGATGCTGGTGGGTTCCACAGCCGGGGCACACAGGCATGGAATTTGACTCTTTCTGGAAAAAGGAATGCTAAAAAGCCTCTGGAATCCAGGAGCACGTGTTATGAAAGCAGGGGTGGGGGTGGCCCCTTTCTATTGGCTGGGTATTTACCCCGGGGTCAAATAAAAGAGCCACTGAAGTCAGGCAAAGAGTGCTAGTAAAAACAGCGAGCGGGGAAGATGGCAAGAATATTGATTCTTTTGCTTGGGGGCCTGGTGGCTGTGTGTGCAGGGCACGGAATATTTATGGATAAACTTTCTTCTAAGAAGTTGTGTGCAGATGAGGAGTGTGTCTGTAAGGAGTTGTTAGCGGTTCAGTTTTCATTATCTTCCTATCGCGTGATTGAAACGATGTCTGCATAAAGCCAGATTTTACTTTGTAGTGAATCTTAAATATGTGTGTTCTCAGCCCTGCGCCTTGTGGCCTGTGTTTGGTGTCGAACTGTGGAGAATTCACTTGCCTAAGATTTTGCTGCAGCTTTTAACCTCCCGGCTTTCTCTGTCTGTCTGGAACCCAGCTGGACGTTCATACGTTGCTCACATGCTTTGCCTTCTTACTCCTAGGACAACCGGTCACTTTGGATTTGTTTGTTTGTTTGTTTTCTCTTCCAGATACTATTTCTCTGGCTAAAGCACAGGAAGATTACAATGCCCCAGACTGTAGGTTCATCAATATCAAGAAAGGGCAGCAGATCTATGTTTATTCCAAGCTGATAAAAGAAAATGGAGCTGGAGAGTTTTGGGCTGGCAGTGTAAGATGACATCGTTTAAACATATGTATTTCTTACCTGTGCTGCTTTTAACTCTTCCTGGTTTTCCTACCTTCAGCCCCTCTACTGCCTAATAGTAGCTGTAAAGACAACGTGAGGGATGGAAATGGAAACACAAAAATCCAGATTCATTTTCTGACTGTATTTAAAGGAAAGATCTCATAACAAAATTGAAATTAAGTCAAAATTATGTTTTGAGAAGCAAAGAAGCCAAGCTAAGGCTTCTACATGACACAGGAGTTGAATCTCGTTCCAAAAATGTCTGAGAGAGTTTCCCGAGAGAAAGGGCTGCGTGTTAGCAGTCTGTCTAAATGAGAATGTTCCTTAAGGGAGAGTTAGAACCCTCTTTGATTCTTCAGGAGCTGCTTTCTGGAGTTAAAATGCACCCACAGACCCTGCAGAGCCCAGCAGAGAATGAAGCACGCTTCTTGTTAGCTCAAAGATGCATCCGAAATTGAGGAAGGATTCAATCAGAATGTATTCAGTGGATGCCCCTCAGAATTGTTAAGGAGTGGGAAGTATACAATACTTTAAAATGAGTGTCTATTTGCTTTAAAATTTTTATTGACCTTAATTTTTTTATAGAATCTGGAAGATCTCAGGCAAGTCCGAGACTGCAGAAAGAGAAGCATTGTTCAAGTAATGAGACAAATCAGATCTGCTCCCCAAAGGACAGACACACAGGTCCTGGTGCTGCCAGTGAATTTCAGATTTGCTCTGAATTCCCTGGGATGCACAGTGAAAAGGAAGCTCTGACTCATGGAATTTTCATTATGAGGAAAGAAGCTTCTCAAATCCCCTGACATCAACTTTTCCCTGACTGTTGCTGTTCTGGGCCCACAGGTTTACAGTGACCACCATGATGAGATGGGAATTGTGGGTTATTTCCCCAGCAACTTAGTTAAAGAGCAACGTGTCTACCAGGAGGCCACCAAGGAAGTCCCAACCACGGTAAGCATCTCAGAAGTGGCTGGAGGCTGACTCAGATCTTGGGGATAAGTAGGCTGGTCCTAAAAAAAAAAAGAAAGGAATATGTTCTTCAGCTTACAGTATATGCTGCATAACAGAGGTACCAACGGTGGCTTTATTAGAGAGTGACATTTAGGATGTACATACTGACTACCAGCCTTATGAGGATTGTATACTTCCTTCACACCCTACAATCGCTCTGAGTTTAGTTCTTACATGTTTCAACTTTTAAAGACTGTATTTTATCTTTACCAGGGATATAACTGACCAGTAAAATTGTTTATTTATATATACAACTTGATGCTTCGATGTATACACACATCATAAAGTGATCATCCCACAGAAGCTGACTCACGATTCCCACCTGCCACCTCATACAGTCACCCTTCCTTCCTCCCCTCCCCCACCCCCGTCTCATGTGTAGCAATGGAGACCAACCTCGCATGTTTCAGTTATACAGCACAATTCTCTTTCTGTTTTAAATTCAAAGAAAGGAACTAAAAAAAAAAAAAAAAAAAAACCACTAAGCTGTTCTCCCTGATGGTTTTGTGAAAGGTAGATTTATTTATGAAAGGTAGATTGAAGAAAAAAAATTAGCACCTGTTTTTGAGAAAATCAAAATATTCTAGAAAATCCTTTGAGTCTTATTTTTGTGGCAGACTCTACTTATGCATGAAATAAAATCCTGCTCTTCCCTCTGCCCTGGGGCCCTGTAAACTGGGGCAGGGGGAAAAAAGTGGCGGAAATAAAAGATCCTTTCTGAGCTTCTTTGCAAGACAGTTATTTTGAAGCAAGTTTCCCAAGCTGATGGCTGTGCTTCAGACATAGCCCAGCCTAACAGACGGGGCTCACCTGTCCTCGCGACGCTGCACTGCGCTCCACCCATCAAATAACTACAAACCTGAGGTGGTTCTGAAGACCTTTGTTTTAAATGGTATTTGACTTGAAGTGATAATTCTTTCAAATCCTTAGGTTTTCAGCCTTGACTTATCATGAATCCAAAGTTCTCTGTTATTAAATCTTATTTTAAATTAAAAATCTATACGTGCATTTTTTTTGGTCCAGCCTGAAAGTTCAATCTTTTCCCCTCCCCAGGAGATTGACTTCTTCTGTGAATAAGAAATTAGTGAACACTGCAGATAAAATGGAAATACCAATGATGAAAACAAGAAATGGAAATAATCAAGCTGGTGTGTCTGTACCTTCCTGGTTTTGCTTGATGGCAGGAGTACGGATCTAGAAGGAGGCAATCTTTGGGAATTGTCAACTCAACCTGGTTTGCTTGCCCTGGTCTTCCCATGGGTGGCCATGGAGTACTGTTTGAATCATATCAGTCTATAACTAGAGACTCAATTTGCAGTGAAGAGAATCTTCAATCTCGCAGTGATGAACTCTATCTGGAGTTAGTTTTAAATGGTCATTCTTCCCAGCTCTGGCTTCAGGTTCATAAGCTTCATGAGTTGTAAGTCTGACTTTTGAACGTGTTTTCTGTTATTTGTCTCTCTGGGCATCTTAATACTGTACTTGTCAGGGTATTCTAGTATTGTTACTTCTTATATTTGATACCCTTGGATGTGAGAATGTCAAGTATAAAAAGAACTTTTGGACTTGTAAATATCTGAATTATGTCTCTGGCTTTTTTTTTAAAAAAAAAATTTATTTATTTATTTATTATGTATACAATATTCTGTCTGTGTTTATGCCTTCAGGCCAGAAGAGGGCACCAAACCTCATTACAGATGGTTGTGAGCCACCATGTGGTTGCTGGAAATTGAACTCAGGACCTTTGGAAGAGCAGGCAGTGCTCTTAACCTCTGAGCCATCTCTCCAGCCCCCTGTCTCTGGCTTTTTAAAAAAATATTTCACATGCTATTTCATGTG
This sequence comes from Dicrostonyx torquatus, assembly GCA_028555095.1. Lineage (NCBI taxonomy): Eukaryota > Metazoa > Chordata > Mammalia > Rodentia > Cricetidae > Dicrostonyx > Dicrostonyx torquatus. The sequence continues at coordinate 10,540,139 of JAQHUG010000009.1, forward strand.
GGGGATGGCTTTCCATTCTAAAAGATCAATTTGTGTTTAAGTTGGTCTGTGTGTATGTGCTGGGATGGAAATCTTAGGAAGCTCTTTTGGTGGCACAGTTTCCTTTGACTCTGTTGCCTGTCTGCGTCTTTTTTTAAGCTTTTAGTCAACAAAGGGATAGGCAAACCCAGGTCTGAAGACCTTTTCCTCTGCTTCTGTCTCTTTCCGTAAAAATCCTGCTTAGCAAGTGTAAATGCATTAAGAAGTTACCTTGGAGTATTACCAAGGAGTCAAAAGTTCCCTTTTTGTAAGCGAATAGCTGAAATTCCTGATGCCTGTCACACCAAACACCAGAGAGCAGAAACAGGAAATGAAGTTAAGCTGCATTTTATTCGGAGAGCTGGAAATCTGGGAAGACAGTCAATGTCCCCAAATCTGCCGTTCTCTCACCATCTACAGCTGTAGCTAGCGGTGACATCTGCAAAGTTCAGTCTTGGTTCTCTGGTGTGGGTCAGCTTGGCCTCTGAGTCACCATGTTGGTGGGCCTCGCCGTATTGTCCCTATATTCCCACACATTATCAGCTTTCTTTGTGTAGTACTGCTTCTGTACCCCGAGGCCACTGAGCCTGCACAGCGGCACCAGTGGGTTATGGATCTAGGTTAAAGGTCAACTCCCATCAAACTGTTAGTATGTGCCAGGCTCATCGCAGTGTGGACACGCAGACTCCTTTCCACAAGAAGTACCCAGTGTGCTGCTGTAACATGGGAGCCTGCCCCTATCTTTTTTCACCACCTTTATAGGTTTCCAGTCTCAGAGATCCGAAAAATTTAAAACAGACCCAGAAGAAAACTCCTGGCAGCTTCTGGGAGGAGGGAGTGAGTAAGAGGAAGGAAGGAAGCCATGTTTTCTGAGGTGGTGCACTCTTGTCCGCTGCTGCAGAGAAACAGGGTGCTCTTTAGAGGAGAATGGGAATGCCCAACATGCCAGGGCAAGGGGGCTTAGGATCTGGGCTGGCAGTTGAAAAAGAGACAGAAAGTGGAGGAAGGGAAGGTTACGTTTCGTTTGTTTGTTTAAATTAGAACTCGGAGAGCAGGCTAATCAGTGAGGATGTACAAGTGGCTGTGTGGAGAGAAGGACATCAGGGTGTGTAGCTCATTGCGGGTACTTTTCCCTTCTAGTCTTTCGTTTTAGCAGATACTTTTCTTGAGTGGTGGTTTTTGTCTAGGTGATTGACAGGCCCATTTAGATTAACACTTAAGGGAGGATACAATAGCATGTTTTTGTTATAATGTATATGTATCTATACATGCGTGTGTGTGTGTGTGTGTGTGTGTGTGTGTGTGTGTGTAGCAGTAGTGAAGGCCACCTGAGCCCTACTCCTGGTTTTTTGTAATCTTAGAATCTTTTGAGCAGTTGAGATGCCACATTTCTACCTATTGTCAGAGATGCAATTCACTTATGTTTCTTGTGATAAAAGATTATGTAACCTGACCTTTGCACTCATGAGTTTCCAGCAGCCCTGGTCACCTACACGAGATCAAGCCAGTTGATATTGCAGCACGGAGCTGGGGAGAGACTGCCCCCAACCGAGGAGCTATTTAATCTATGGGTGTGGTCCATGGTAGGTTGACCGTGGTCCAGTGGATGTCCCCACACCCACGATAAAGATGGCATTGTGGGTTATATTAAAAGGGGAGGAGTCGTGATGTTGGAAGAGGGATGCAGGGGTATATCTGGGAGGAATTTGGCAGTGAATATGACCAAAACATGCTGTGTAAATTTTTCAAAGAAAAAATAAAATTGACATTAAAATTATGTAATGGCATATTAAAGAAAGTTAAAGAAAAAATCTACCACCACACTTCACCAGGAGGAAATGGCTTTCCCTTAATGAGCAAGCTGTTCCCTAGCTCTACTACCTCCACCCAAATGTGATACTTCTTTTCTTTCTTATGATACTTTAAATTCTAGGGAGGTCAGTTATGCTATTCCCCCTTTCTTAAAAGTGGAGTGTTCCCAGTAAACCTGGCAGGTGGGGCTGAAACCTGGCTGTGAGTGCAAGGGTTCAGTGATTTCCAAGTCCACTGCTCCTGCCACGCTGCCTGCCGGGGGGTGTCCACGAGGCTTTCTATGTTTAACTGCAAATCTGCATTGTCTGTGCAAAGCTAATGTGATTTTTCTGATATGCTCATGAATTTCTGTTTGTTTTTAAACTTATAATTAGAATATTTATGCTGTGCCACTGCCAAAGGAGACACTTTCATACTTTCTAAGTTCTTTAGTCATGTTAACTTTTGGGTAGAGATAGTGTTGAGGACTTGAAGTGAGGCTGGCTGTCCAGTTATCTGTAAATATGAGGAAGGAAGCAGAGACGATTCTTAGGGCAAGACATGGACTTGGGACTTTTTTTCTGCTTCAGGTGAATATTATTTTACCAAGCTTTTATGGAGCACACACAAGTAAAACCAAAACCAAAATATCAATACTAAAACCAAATCAACACCATGGTTTATTTTAGCTCAGTTTATGTCATGAAAGGTTAGTTTTCAGGCAGCACCTCTATGACTTGGAAAAATTTTAAGATAATTTCCACTTGCCAGTTCTCTAATTCCTCTTACTTGCTGGCCTCCTTATCCCAGACCTCATCTCCCTCGGAGATGTGTAGCATACCTCTCTCATCATCGTTTGGTACCAGAATTCCAGCCTCACTCCCCAAGATGAGGGCTTTTGTAGCAGACTTCCTGCATGCTCCAATAAGCTCTTCTCTCTCTCTCTCTCTCTCTCTCTCTCTCTCTCTCTCTCTCTCTCTCTCTCTCTCTCTGTGTGTGTGTGTGTGTGTGTGTGTGTGTGTGTGCAGAGTAAATAAACTAGGGAGGTACAATGTAGTAAAACTTCTAGTATGCCTATATCTGGGTCCTCAAATCAAGCTGCAAATAGAAACAAGCAAACGAATAAAAAAAAAAAAAACCTGCTACCCCTCCCTGCTGTCCCATACCTAGTCACCAGTGGTCTCATTTACTTTGACATTTCCTTTGAGTGTTTGTCATTAGGGTTGTGGGTAAATAAGTGGCAATGGGTCCTTTGAACATTATTCTTATGATTCCGTGGAAACAATAGCATGAACCTAGTTAATAAGTCTGTGGATAAACAATCCCTTCTCTCATTCTCAAACACTTTTTTGGCTACTTCCTGAAAACAAGCAAATGTAAAATAAAAATACTTTTTTTTTTTTTTTTTGGTTTTTCGAGACAGGGTTTCTCTGTGGCTTTGGAGCCTGCGCTGGAACTAGCTCTTGTAGACCAGGCTAGTCTCGAACTCACAGAGATCCGCCTGCCTCTGCCTTCCGAGTGCTGGGATTAAAGGCATGCGCCACCACCACCTGGCTAAAAAATACTTTTTAAAAAAAGCAATTTAAGACAGTTTTATTGTTGTAATTGTTTTGGTTTTTGTTTATTTTTATTTTGCTAAACATCCTGGGGTGATGCCTGTAGACTTGGCAGCACAGTCCTGCTATGATAGTGTGTCTTTTTATAGAAGTTCTTCTTCATGCCTGGGGCCAGGGTCAAGGCTCGGTGGAAGACTTCACACTCAGCATGTATAAGGCCTTAGTTTCAAAATTAGCTACACGCATATACACACAGCAGAGGAAGGAGGAGAGAAGGAAAAACAAAGAAAGAAAAAGGAAACAAACCAACAAGCAAAAAGCAGCACCTCTTGCTCAGGAGATCAGTGATTGAGACAGCTGCTTTTGCTTCCTATAAAACTGTCTAAGGTAAATCACAGATTAGAATGTCTGTCAGATACTAAAATCAGAATCCCGTCCTTCAGCTTTCTGACCATGAATTCAGGAGACCATGTCTGAACCTAGCTTAGGATGGCCTCAGACGTGTAGTATGGTATTGCAGAGAGGAATGACTACATGAATTAACTGTCAGAGTTAGCAATTTAAAGGCCGACTTAGAGCTGGGTATGGTAATCTTACTACTGAAGAAGGAGGCTGAAGCAGGAGGATGGCCATGAGCTCACGGTCAGCCTGGGCTACACAGTGAGTTCCTGGGTAACCTGAACTATATATAATATGCAGCCATATTTTTATTTTTTAAAAAATATTAACCCTCAGAAATAATCTTTTACCGGAAATGAAGAAATGACAGAGATGCCTCCATCCCACCCACTGCTCCCCAGCCACTTCTATGAAGACATTCTTTGTGACTTAGTTCATTGTTCACAGGAAACAATGAGATTGAACCCAGCAATGGGCTTTGGGAGCAGTAAAGTTGAAACTCCAGCTATTTCATAAGTGTGAGAGAAAGATCACTGTTAGCATCGCCCACGCTTATGTAGCCTGTCACTGCTGCCCATGCTTGTTGAGTTTACCCTCGTGGATCAATTCAATATGGGGAGACAGAGACGTAAGTGTGCTCGTGTAGTATGTAAGCAAATCTCGGGAGGAGGGCATGAGTGTGTCAGCTCTGAGTGGAGACAGCAAAGGAGCAAGCACAAGGAAGTAGCCATTTCTCCAGCAGCCAACCTCATCTATCTGAAAATATGAGGCAGGGAGATAGAAAGAAATTACCCCAGTTTCCACTCCTTCTTATTTACCCTTGAGACACAATTTCAGGTCTCCAGATGCCTCCTCAAGTTGCATCCCTACAAATCCCCTAGTCCACCAGCAATTTAATCAGGAAAATGATATATTGATCCATAGGCTTTATATAACCTACTCTGCAGGTAATCTAGCCCATTGCTAACTAAGACAGAGAAGACTCCCAACTCCTGATTTGAATATTTTTCTAAATGGAAATGACTTTTCTGTCACATGTGAGCAATTGCTTTAATCACTTTCCTCAAGTGTGCGCCATGCTAAAGTCAGCACGTTTGAGGAGTGAGAGCTGAGAGGTTGCTGCGAAGTACCTCACCCCCTCCCGCCTCTGCCTTTCCTCTCCTCTCCCCTTCTCCTGCAGCATGCGAATTTATTCCAGCCAAGTGAATTCGTCAAGATCAGAATGTTAATTTGCTTAAGCAATCTTACGTTAATCTGGGAAAATTAATGTCAATGTGAGCGGTTAGGTTCTACCCAACAAAGGCAAAATACCCAAGCCTTGGCCAAAGGGTGCCCATGTTACTGGACTTGGGTCTCTTGTGGTTTGCCCACTCTTTTTTGACTTCCTCTTCTTTGCCTTCTCTCAATCAATCCAAAATGATTTGAGGGACTTTAAAAATTAATTTTAAGTATTTCTCTAGATAGAAGTTTTGTTGTTTTGGGGACCAAGCCCAGGGTCTCATGGATTCTAGGCAAGTGCCCTCCCTCTGAGCTCTACTCCCAGTGCCTTTCTGCTAGTGACCCCATAGATGGGTGGACACGCTGAGTTTTGTTCTCAGGAAAAATCTTCTCCCATGCTCTGGGCAGTAGACAGAAGAGACATCAGTTGAAACCTGCTATAACCAGGAAATAGGCATTTACCAATCCTGTAGAAAATGCCACAGGAATGCTGGAGGGGGGGCGACACAGGGATTCTAAAAGGATGCATTCACAAACTCCAGTGCCACATACAGCAGCCAGGCAGATGATCAGGCGTGAAGGAATCAACATGTATGAGCACTGATGACACGCTGTTGTGTTGGGTTAGGTTCCTCAGAAGCAGGCCCAAAGATGGAGACGTACGCATAGTTGTTTATAGAAGGATGGCTCTTAGGGAAAATGGGTAGCTTGGGGCAGAAGGGCAGGAAAAGGATGAACTCAGCCATAGCACCACTTCAGGTAAAATCTTGGTGACTGGTTTTGGCTTGACCTCACAGAGGACTCTAGGACATGCTAAATTACTACAGAGTCACCCAGAACTAACGCAAGGAGACTGAACTTCCTTTAAGCCTATCACTCATTGGTATGATCACGTGTAAGATTTCACGTGTAAGAAATTTAATCCACAACACAGACATTTAAAATGTTTCACCTTTGGGAGAGCATCGAGTCATGAGGGTTCTGCTTGTTAATGGGCTCAGGAGTGGCTTTGCTGTCAAAGCAGACTCTGCATTATGTACTTATTCTGTCTTGCCTCATCCCCCTTTACTACGTCACCAGAGAGCAAGCAAAGCCCTCATGAGATGCCGGCAACATTCTCTTGGACTTCCTGCCTTCCCAAACTGAACTAAACAACTATTCTTCATAAACAGTATCTCCAGTATTTTACTATGGTGACAAACAAGTCATCGGCTAAGGATTGGAGAGGGTAAGGAACATTCCCACGCAGTTCTGCGGTTGGGCAAAGGTGGTTCCAGCAGTATGTGGGTGCTAGGGATTGGAAATGAAAATTAGTGGAACCCGAGAAGCTCATGAACAGAGGCATCCGCCCTCTGCACTGACCTCACCTGCTGCAGCTGCCTCTGCATGGGACCAGTTTTCGCTTTGTTTCATCCCCTCAGCAGCTCAGAACATGCAGGAAGCTCTCTTGCACATCCTGGAGCTCCAGCAGCTAGCCTAACCTAAGAATCCCGCTGTGACAGTCTGCTGAGGATCTGGAAACTTTAGACGGGAGTCCTGGGAAACTTTGATAGGTCGAGGGTGACCTCCAGTGGTTGGCTTGGATTCAGCACAATGAGCGATGTTTTCAAAGGAAAACAGGTATGGTTGTTATAGTTACTCACGGAACCTCTATTTCCCCTCTTGCCACCAATGCATAATATTCAAATCTGCTTGACACCTAGCACAGATAAGAAGTACCGCTTGCCTTTGCTGCAGACCTTAAAATAAATGTGACAGGTTTGCAAATTGCACACCTAGGGGAGAGCTGACGTTTCTCTTTCAAACCCATCTTGCCTGTTTCCTTTTGATATGGAGCCCTGCAGAGTTTATAATTTGTTTTACTTGGTTTAATTCATTTATAGAAAGCAGCAATAGCACCCTGTGTTCAGAGCGGAAGCTTGACTGGAAAACAATGCACACAATTGTGTCCCCTGTCACATGAATTATAAAGTACAGGAGCTGAGATCTGAAGCCAGATTTATGACTGTCTATAAGGTGTTCACAACACTCTGCTGGGGTATGGCTAGTGACAAGCATTCCTTCATTTTTCGCTTCAGTGAACAACATAGTTCTTAAGCAAGGGCTATTCTGAATCATCACTGTGGTCTGTCCCTGCCATCAGCATTTGGCAGTTTCCAGGCATGGCTGGGAGGAACTACTTAGCATTGAGTAACTAGGCACAATAAGCGACATTCCAATAGAAACCAGCTAAACTTAGCAAGCTAGGCTTGCTAAGCATCTCTATTTAGAGGTGCTAAAAACAGCACCCCGTGAAAGGGTACCCTGAACCCCTGTGTGAGCAGCACTGAGGTTGAAGTAGCCTACTTTAAGAGGTGGATTTTGAAAGAACGACAAATGTTGGCCAGGCCTAAGCAGCAATCTGGGCAGGCGTGAGTTTTGCAAGTCCACTCTGGAGTGTCCGTCTTTTTTAACGAGCCGGTACCTGCAATATAGGTTTGTGCGAACTTACCGCGCAGACTCATCAGTCAGAATTGCCACCTGCAATCGGGGGCACGTGGAAGAGCACCCACAATCTGCTTTCTCCATTGCTCCCCACACATTGCTCTGGCTGCTTCCCTCCTGTTGTGACATCCATCGCTTCCGGTGCTGTCCCCACCACATCAGCTCCTGGAGGGCTCTTGGCTTGTGGAGCGCTGACACATGATGAGGTCAAGAGGGTTCCTTGCATTTCTTCTGGAATCCATTTTCCATCTCCTGCAGGAGATAGCCTAATTGCTTTTCAAACAGCGATCATGTCCTCTTTGCTTTACGGCTTCCTCCTGAAGATGATTACAATATCCCATTATTTTTCAAATAAAAATAGCACCTCCTTGCCCAGCGCACTGTCAACTTCAATAGCACCAGCTGTCTCCACCCGGCTTGCATCTCTGTTTTCCTTAATATCCCTTGCTTTGCTCTTGTCAACCTGTCTAAGCTTTATCTGGAGATCTTCCTAAGCACCCCATTGTATTTAGAGGATCTCTGCATTTGTGGGCACAATCAAAATTTAAACATTGAATACTGGGTTCAATGTTGACACTGTTTATTTTGTGGAAAAATGAATAATTTAAAAATTAGTACAGAATGGGCAATATACTCTGCAGCCCAGGCTTCAGCTCTGGGAGAAGGAGAAAGGTAGCAACCAGCTCTCATATACGAGAAGAGCAAATTCAAACGAGATACATAGCCAGGCATGCTGGTGCACCTGTTGTCTCATCATTATAGAGTTTGAGTTTGAGACCATCCTGAGCTGCACATCATGATCCTGTCAGAGACAGAAAGAGGAAGAGGGAGAGGAGGTGAGACCTAATGCCTCATTTGAAATGTGTTGCTTTATCCTATGGTCGAAGCAGATAGGATAAAGGCTGGATAAAATCCACCCAGTTATTGCTCTAGTCTAGGCTGTTTCTGTTCATAGCTTCAATAAAGCTGGCATGATTTTTTTAACTTGCTATTGAATTTAAATTTTAATGAATTACAGCCTCATGTCCTCTTGTGACTTTGTATTGTTTTGCAGAATGAACTTTGAGCAACAGGGCTGTGAAGCATGGCTGCAGGGCATTGCAAGAGCTGGAAGCCGAGTAAGGGTTCTCTAAGTCCTGCACTTACTGACTTCTCTAGTTCTGAGACCCAGGAAGGAAATAAAGAAGACATATATGGGGTGAAACAATCAAGCAGGTCATAAAATAGCATATAGACCATTAGGCAAACGTGCAAAAGCCTCCATCTCTCAATCCAAGGTTTCTGTAGCGAAAGCTAGAGTGGAGAACTTGGCTCAGACTGGGAAGTCAACATGGATTTCCCAGGTCCAAGTTGCCTGAATCTAGGTAATTTGATATGTAGAATAGAATTCAACTATCCATGAAGATCAATAATTAATCCTCCTGACTGCATATAAAAAAGTTAAAAGAATAGTGAGGATGGGGGTGATATTGAAACCTGGTCCAGACCACTGTGCCTGTGCATAATCACATATCAGGCCATTTAAGTATACCCTTGCAAAGCAATCTGGAAATGCCAGGAGTAAGTACTCAAAGACTGGTGGGGGGTGGTGTATACCATGGGGTCACAGCAACACTGAAAGGGCCTGCCTTACTTGTTGTGGTTTCCACTGTCTCCCAGATGTCCCTAAGACTGAACACGTGACAGCCTTCTTGTCAAGCCATCCTTGTGACTCTTTTCCTCCCTGCCATACTTCCCTGATCTCCTACTGATGTTCTCTACACTCACTCCTTAAAGGAAGTTTTTGCACTTTGCCCCCCCTTTTTTCCCACAGTCTACTTATTGGAAAAAACAAAAAACTAAGACTAACAGCATGATTTTTTCCTGCCCCCAACAAGCAGGCCCTCTGCAGGGGTCTGAGCCTGAGAGAAAGCTTAGCACTCAACAGTGAAAGTGGTAACACACCTGTATGTCTTCCAGGCTCTTGCAGAGCCTTGCCAGTGGGCGCCTCAGACTGACCAATCATTCTTGGAATTCTTTGCCATCTGGGAAAAAGATCCTAGAGTATACAGTAGCGAAGAGGTGGAGAGTTCCCCTTAAGTTCCCACTTCATAGTACCCTACCTATGTCAAACAAGGGGGAAAATTAAAGCAAAAAAGCCTTCTCTTCCCAAAGGCTCATCTTTTCCCCAGGATAGCCCTAGGCTATTACCATGGTGGTGGCAAGCGCTTCAAGCTACCTATGTTCAACTCCCTTCAAGTTCACATCACCACATGAAGACAAGACAGGACTTGTCTCTACATTACACTCCTAGCTTCCTGCCATTCCCAGCCTGCCCTCTCTTTCAGACTCATCACACAGGACTTACTATCCAAACAAGACAGTCCTTTAATTCCTCCACTTCCTGGCAGAAACATGGCTCATAGCTGTGACAGACTTGTCGAGCAGTCTTTTGGGTGTACTTTATTAAAAGGTGAGATTATGCTTGAAGCAAAGGTTAGGCAAATATTTGCTTAATTCCTTAGAACTCAACAGAAAGAGAACGTTTTCTCAAGTCAAGAAGCTGAGAAAATGGCCTCCAGGTTAAGCAAGGTCTTTGCTTAAAGGTCAAGCCCAAATATAATAGGGAAGATAAAACAGACTTGAAATTGGATTTTTTTTTAAACAGAGAAACTGGTTCCAAGTGGATTTTTGCTTCTTTCTTCAGCTATTCAGAGACAGAGGCAAGAAGTTTATAAATTGAAGGCTAGCTTGGGGTACAGAGCAAGACCTGGACTCAAAGCCAGACAACAAAAATGTTTTGTGTTGGTTTTGAAGCATTTGATTTTAGGTGCAAATATATACTTGTAATTGAGGGAGACTTTAAATTGTCCCAGGTGCCGCCTCTGGTTTAAACAGGAAGAGAGTTATCCAGCTGTTGGGGGTGACAGTCTTCCTCATCCAGAGCAAGACTCAACCAAATGTTCTACTCTTTTTTGATACCAGCTTCCTCTGAGCAGCTCTGTGCCCACACAGTCACAGCTGGTAAGAGTTTTCACTTGGATCCCATTTCTAGGAGCATGGGTGGAGGACACTAAACCTGTGATTCTTGATCCTGTTCTGGGTCTAGAAAATGCATTCCCCAGATGTGTGTTGTGCCATTCCTTCAGGAAGGAATTTCAGAGCCCAGTGAGAAGTGATGACAGTACTCAGATTCGAAAAGCCTTTCAGTATTCCTAAAGTCCCATGGGTGAAGACATTCTTACTTTGAACAGTTCCAGACAATACCCACCTGTTCTATGACCAAATAAATGAAGACATGGGTATGCCATTTGCTGTTTCTCAAGCCTTTGGCTATGCCTACCAAGTGCCATCACCATTTCTCATTCCCACTTGATTTAATACAACTGTGTCATGGACTTGTTTGAATTTATTACATGGCATTAAAATAACACAAGGACAGGGATATTTGATAGATTTTTTTTTGAGATTTATGGCAGGTGTTTCTGAGAGTTTGGGACTTTCAGTCACATGAATTTCTATCTGATAAGCTCCTGCATGGTTGGATTGGTAATTGTCATCTATAAGCTGAGTAGTCTCCAGATGGTCATAGTACTTCAGGACATTTTGTAACCATTAGGAAAAGGGGAAAGTGGGTCATTGGTGATGGGCAAATCTTCATGTTTTAGTATGTCCTTGACTCCAACCCATGCTTTACTTTCTCTATTTACTGGTCTGCCACAATGTGGGCAAGTAGTACTGCATACTTGCTTTACATACTCTTCTATTGCTCTGAAGATAAACCATGCCCAAGGCAGTTTTAAAAGAAAGCCTTTCATTGGAGGCTTGCTTACATTTTCAGAGGATGAGTCCATGACCATCATGGTGAGAAACAGGGTAGCAGGCAGCAGACATGGAGTTCAAGAGCTTACATCTGATCCATGAGCACATAACAGAGAGAGAGAGAGAGAGAGAGAGAGAGAGAGAGAGAGAGAGAGAGAGAGAGAGAGAGAGAGAGGAGAGGGGGAGGAGGAGGAGGAGAGAGGAGAGGAGAGGCTGGGCTTGGAATGGGCCTTTGAAACTTTGAAACCAGTGATAAGCCTCCTCCAACAAGTCCACACCTACCAATTCTTCCTAAACAGCTCACCAACTGGAAAACATCCAAATATATGAGTCTATGGGAGCTATTCTCATTCAAACAACCACAAACAACCTTGTTACCATGGAGCTACATCTTGAGACTCCTTCCTCCATCATATGTGCAATATGGTGGACATCTATAAGCTCAGTGTCAATGGACAGTATCACCTTAAAGAATGAGCTGAAATAAACCCTTCCTTATCTAAGTGTCTCTGTCAGGTATTTTGTCACAACAATGAAAAAGAAATAGCTAGAAAGAAAACTGGTACTATTGTACTTTGCTATCATACATACATACTACATGGTTATTAAGTAGTTGACACTGGTTGATGGAAGGAATGCAAAAGAAGTTTAGTGCTTAGTGTAATACGTGGGCCTGCTAGTTGGGGTTTCTGTCCTGCACAGTTCCCACAGTCATTAGGTCCCAAAGAATCACACAGAAGGTCTACATAAGTTATAAAACTGATTGGCCCATTAGCTCAGGCTTCTTATTAGCTCTTATAACTTATCATAATTTCTGACAGCGCCTGTTGCTAGACCCTCAGGCAGCATTATACAGTTGCCCCTCATTGGCTAGGCAATATCAGTACCTCTAAGGGGGTATAGAAATGGTAGGATAAAGGGGTAGGTTATTGAATCTACTTTAATAAAAAAAACTATTAATCTTAAACATTTTACATTGGTGTGGATTTTGGTTTCTTATACAAATTTAAAGTTATTTTTGTTATACTATATGTATATTTCTACTCTTGTTTAAGGTATTTTGTTTATGCAACTCATTTAAAAAATGTATAAGAAATACAGATTAATAGTTATCTGTAATAGTCAAACTTATATCATGTTAGATATGTTTTCAAGGTCATACACAGACATATTTAGATTGATAGATGTTTTAAAAACACCTCAAAGACCTACAGAATATGGCATTGAATATGTTTAATACTCTAAAACTTTTTGTGACAGCAAGACACATCACCAATCTACTTCAGAGAAGATGATGGGCATTGAAGAAGTTCCATATGGAGTTTGTTTTCTTTATGGCAAAAGCTAGCCATGTGAGCAAAGAAACTACCCTTGCCTCAATTGCTGACAGTTACTTTCCAAATGACTAGCAGGATGCAAGAAAGGTGCTGCCCACTGCTGTTAGATATCTGCCAGAGGCCTTTAAAGAGAAAGGATTAACAATACCATCCCACCAATTAATGCAAATGTGAGCATCCAGAAGGGATCAAAGAGCTTTTTTTATAGTATGCCAAACTTTTTCAAGAAAATGAAGACTCAAAGGCCCTTAATAAATAAATCATTTTGTTTGAGGGGGCAAGGAGAGCAAGTCAGGGGGGTATATACATTACCCATCCTGGGTTATTCATTCCTTGGTGGAACTAGGCTGATCCATGGCCAGGTGTACGTCTCTTATCAGGGCCCTTATTGTATTGGCACCATGGCAGGCTGAGGAAAAACAAACAAACCCTCTCCCAGCTAGCTTAGGCCTGAAATAATCACATAGGAACTGTATTAATTAAATCACTGCTTGGCCCATTAGCTCTAACTTTTTATTTGCTAACTCTTACATCTTAATTTAACCCATTTCTATTAATCTGTGTATCGCTATGAGGTTGTGGCTTACCGGGTAAAATTTCTGCATGTCTTACTCTGGTGGAGGATTCATGGCATCTCCCTCTGCCTCTTCTTTCCAGCATTCCATTTAGTTTTCCCCCGCCTAGCTCTGTTCCCCTATAGTTCTGCTGTAAGCCCAAAGCAGTTCCTTTATTAACCAATGAAAGCAATACATAGACAGATGGACCTCTTATACCATTTCCCCTTTTCTATTTAAACAAAAATGAAGGGTTTAACTTTAACATAGTAAAATTATATATAATAAAACAATTATCAAGCAAGGATTACAGTTACAATATTTATATCTATTTTATCTCTTATCATAAATAGGAAAGCTATAACTATAAATTCTTCAACTCCATCAAAGACTCCAGAAGGATATGATATTACCTAAGTAAACAGGAACTACATTGTAAGCAACTTCCAAAACTCAAGAATTGACAGAGACATCTCATTGCCTGGACAGTCACCCAAAGTTATTCTGTACTGTTGGGGCATCCATCTTCAGCCTACAGGCACATAGTATCCAGCAGACTTTTCATGAAGCAGGAAATCTCGAAGACATTTCTGCCTATATTGTCAGTTTGTCCATCGCATTTTCTTCTGTGTCCTGCAGAATGTATAGTAGACTCATGAAGCAGGAACCCCGAAGGATCATCTCACCTTTAGGCAAGTTCACAGTCACTTCTCTGTGGATTCTGCATGTCCAGTTAAGCAGTCCAGGCACGAGCAGTTTCTTGCCAAAATGACTAACCAACTCTATAAGGAGCCTCTTTGATGCCCATCTTCCTCTTGAAGTAGCTTGGTGCTGCCAGGAACAGATGTGTCTCATTGTCATGAAAAGTCCTAAATTGTATTATTCTGAAGGTCTCTGAAAGATTTGAAGAGTGCCTAACTAATTGAAATATATCTCTATATATTTAGAAAACCTAACTAACATAAATCAAGCTTGACTATTATAGATGATTATCCATTAACCTATATTTCTTAATTATATATTACATTTTAAATGAACTACACAAATACAATACCTTAATCAAGATTGGAAATATACAAATAACAATACTGACCTTAAATTTGCATCTATAAACCAAGGTCCATACCAATGCAAATTATTCATATCTATATCACGCCATCTCACCAGGGGCAGAGGTGTGTTCCTTGGCAGAGATGCCCATTGCGTATAGGCTTGGATGAGCCCTTGTCAGCAAAACTGAGAAAGTTCATATGGAAAAGGACCTCTGTTAAGGCCAGATGAGGTTCTCTCCTAGCCTCTGGCCAGATAGTCCCAGCCAACAGCTCCTAAGAGCTCTGTTGGTCCTCTCCATAATGGCTTGTCTGTGGATTTTAGGGGATGCCAATGGTATGGGAAATCTTCCAGGATCCCAGAAAATTATTGAATTGTTGAGAGGTATAGGCATTATCAGTCTTAGGTGCCCAAGGTGTCCCCATAATTACCATGGCCTACTTAAGGGTCTTGATAGAATTGATGACTTTCTCCCCAGAAAGCCAAGGACATAAATAAAGGAGGATCAGGTATAAATAAGAAGGTTCTAAACCTAATACAAAACCATATATAATAAAACTAAATATCAAATATAGTCCAAGAGAAAGAAAGGTAATAACCTATGCAAAACTAGAACTACAACCAACATGAAAAACATCAAACAAGGAACACAAACACATACTAATTACCCAGGTTATAGGTAATTAGCAAGTTGTAGTAAGAAACTGCTAGTTTGTTCCCAGATGCTTAGCCCTGAAATGATCACACAGAAACTATATTATTTGCAATGCCGTTTGGCCAATAGCTTACGTATATTTCTGGCTAACTCTAATATCCTAAACTAACCCATCTCCGTTAATCTGTGTATTGCCACAAGGTTGTGGCTTACCGGGTAAAGTTCTGGTGTCTGTCTCCCTGATTCTGCCTTCTTTCTCTCAGGATTCACTTTAGTTTTCCCTGCCTAGCTCTATTCTTTTGCCCTATCACAGGTAAAAACAGTTTTTTTTTTGTTGTTCATTAACCAATAAAAGCAAAACAAAGACAGAAGGACCTCCCATACCAGCAAATAACAGAGATTATTCAAAAACTGTCCTATCTTGAAAAGTCTAAGTCTTGCACCTAAAATGTCTTAGCTAAGATATGAGAGGATAGTAACTGTGACTACCTAGTCTTCAACTCATCAAAGACCTGAGAAAGAAAATGATATCATATTCTATAGGTCTTTGAAGTCCTTGGGAATTACCTATCTATGTGGAGTACATCTCTGTGTATCTAGAGAACCCAACTAACATAACTATAATTATGACAAACACGGGTGACTATTAATCTTTAATTTTTAATAACCTATATAGTTTAAAGACTAAAGCTTTGTTTATAAAAACATACAATATTT
The DNA here is from genome assembly GCA_028555095.1 of Dicrostonyx torquatus. Taxonomy (NCBI): domain Eukaryota; kingdom Metazoa; phylum Chordata; class Mammalia; order Rodentia; family Cricetidae; genus Dicrostonyx; species Dicrostonyx torquatus. Next base: position 10,555,719 of record JAQHUG010000009.1, read on the forward strand.
TAACAGCTGTGCAGCATGAGGACAATGATCTCGAAATTGTAGTAATATAAAAAGATATCTTGATCAGAGGTAGGAATGTATAGTGCAATAATGACAAAAACATCCTTAAATTGTATCAATATACAAAATATCTTAAGTAGATATAGAAACTTACTTACATATAGTATAACTAAAATAACTTTACATATGTGTGCAAAAGCATTGTAAACAGAAATAGGAATATACATACTATAACAATATAATTTTGAATTTGTATCAATTTATAAATTGTATCAATGTATAAATTATCTTAGAAAGGAATACAAGTCATTTTACATATGTATCAATATACAAGAATCTATACCAATATAAATTATCTATAACTAATAATTGCTAAAATAGTTCACAAGTAGATACACTAATCTACCTTATTATTCTATCCTGTCCATTCCTCCTTTTTCTTTTCCAAGAGATTCCAAAATCTAAGCTTCTTTGTTCCACCCCAACCCTATTGAAACTTATAACCAACTCTTGACAGATGACAATTTTCCATAAGCCTGAGAAAACAAAATCTGTTGGGAAAGGATCATCATTTTCCTAATATTACTTCCAGCTGTCTTGGGGGAAGACAAGATTTCTATGGGATCCTATAGAATAAAAAAGCCTAAAACGAGGACTAGCTGTAACGTTGTAACCAGTCTCTGAGTAGTAAGTAAGGCTTATCTCTAAGAAGGTGAACCATCTCAGCTAGTCAATTGGAATTGTAGTTCTAGCCCATCTTTGAGTGGTGTTATAGACTTGATGGCATCATTAAGAACCAGGTAGAGTCACTGTTGTGGGGCCCTATCTTCCTTCTGTAGACTTCAGAAATTTCTGTTAGGAAAAATCGATTGTTCATTGCGAAAAGCTTAAACATCAAGACAGAATGTTTAAATTTTTATAGATAAACATACAATAAAAGGTACCAAGGGGACAAAAATTAAGTTTGGGCAGAAATAGAATTTTAGGGGGATAACAGAATTTTGACGACAGTAGTCTAAATTTCTGGTTTTCTTTTGTCCCACACCAGGTGGCTCTTTTGATATGAGACAGAAGCTCTGAATTTTTCTTTAAACAAATGCTTGGATTTAGAGAAGGAATGAGCCACATTCCAAATCCAAAGCCAGTTTTGATTTTTAACTAAATTGGGACTACAACTTTTCTGAGAAGTAAAGAGATATAGATGTTTAGGTAGTGAGATTTTACTCTTCAGACAATATTAGATCAGATTTTTTTTTCTTTGCCTGTAACTCCTTTTCTGGATAGCTTTTCTTTCTTCTTTAGACATCAAATGTTCAATGTCTTTTGTTTTCTTGAAGATGGGTATTTCTATTTTCCTGCAAAGACAGAACCCTGGCCCAACCCTTATGAGTTTTCCTTAATGACTTGTAGGATTGACATATCAGTGGATGAGCTATCATTTCTCTTTATCAAGAGGTTTCTCCTTTTCAAACTGAATCTTGATTAATTTTGATGGTATCCATAGCTTTTCTTCTCCTATGGAAACAAAAGTGAAACCCCTTCACCAACTTAACATATATCCTGGTTTCCATTATGAGGTCATTACATCTTCAAATTACTCATACTGATTTAACGCAGATGCTTTTTCTATTGTCCAGTGTCTCCCCATAGCTGTTGTTCCTGTCTCATTAGCATTAAGAACACTCAAGGTGACTTTCAAAAAAAATGTGGTCAGTTCTATGTGCCCCATCTTTAGCTGTTCTGCAACTAATTCCTTTAGGATTGACAACTTGGGTCCAATTACAGGCCACTGTTCTACCCAGATGTCCTGATTCAAGAGCCATGCCAATGGGATGGGGGCTTTCTAAGAGACAGTGGTCTTTAGGATTGGATGTGTGACTCATGCATAGGATCACAACATCCCGAACCTGTCTTTTCATGGACTTGAAAATCATCAAAGAAAACTATCGTCAGTAGTTATGGCAGCACTCATCATCCAGATGTTTCTGCTCCAGATGTTTCCCAGTGCCATAGAAACAATAGGGTGAGTAACTCCCTTGTTGCCATCAAGGTCTTTCCAATGAACCAGACAGGTGGTAAGTTTCGAATCTTGTTGGCCTCTTACTCCACTGATGGGATGACCAGGTCTAAATTTCAAAGGGGGAAGTGGACACCTGCATTTCTGTTAATATACTGACATCCATACTCATGTCTACCAAGCCTCTGACAGCTTTCCATCAAGATAGATGGTCAGCAATAGGGAGTGTGGAAAAATGAGCAGTGTCCAATAGATTTTTGGATTACCAGAGCCTTTCCTTACTGGCGGGGCTGAGTTTAAAGGGGCAGGTGTTTCCATAGATTATGATCTGCAGTCCTTTGCCCAATTAAGTCCCTTATTGTATCTGGAGCATCGGGTCCTAGGTTTTTCCCAGAGGCAGTCATGCTGCAGATGCCTGGGTTTGTTGTATTCCCAGAAGGATCTATATACTTGGGGGCCCTTGGTTGTATTATTGCTATGCTGGTGATCCACAAGAGGGCATCCAGGGAAGTGGAGAGGGTGGTGATGGGACCATTTCTGGGCTCAAGAGCTCTTATAGCCAGTACCCACTTGTGAATGGGGACCGCTATGACCGCATTGTGGGTGGTAGCATTAAGCCCTTCCCAAAACCAATTGTCTGATTAACATTTCCCTGGTGGGACCTGGGTCTCTCTCTGCTCCATTGCATCATTGACATGTGTGAGAAAATCTGAAAAAGGATCCCTTAGCTGTTGAATAAGGTTGCGGAAGTAAGCTGGAGGGTCCCACGGGGTGCATACCTTAAGGGCTTTGAAGGCCAGGTCAGAAGCCTGTTGGCAGTAGGCTTGATGGCCAGTCTGTGCCTGATGGATGGGATGAACAAGTTACCTCGTCCAGTGAGCAAACCAAGGGTCACTAGAACATTAATTAAGAGCTTCGTTCATGCTTGAACTTCTGCTTTGTCACTGCAAGCCAATTTCTAGCTACAAAGCTTCAGTACACCTTTGAATAGACTATGACCAATCAAAGCAAGTCTTCAGTTGCATTGCCCATTGAGCAAACCTGTTCAAAGTAAAGTGAATCCGGGCCCGACTCCTTCTGGATAAGGTTTTGGGAATCTACAGCTGGTTAATGGCATTTTATCCCAGGTTGACTGGGAAGGCTTCCACCAGCCTTTGAAGCCTGAGATGGGGTCGGGGGAGGGCTGCAGATGTCGTACCATAGTGCAAGGGAATTTCTGCCTTCAGGGGCAGGTGGCCATTGAGGCACTTCATGCCAAGAGTACCACAGCAGAGGTGTAGTCTCTCGTGGTGGGAGCAGGACTGACAGGGAGGCAGCACATGTGGTCTTAACTGTTGTTTTCTTTAGCATGTTCTGAGGGGCTTGAACTGTCTGACTCCTCATCGCTGGATATCATGGAAAGATCAGACCTGGAAGGGATAAAGGAGAGGTCACCCATTTTATAGAGGGACATAGCAGGTAGGCTATCAAAGAGAAGATGGCAGTCGACAGGGTGGGAAATTGTGTCGAACCTTCAAGTTTGATGCTTAGGGGAGGTGTTGGGCAAACCAAAAACAGAAAAATAAAGGTGCCTTCCTAATTGGCCAGGCAGACAAACATGACAGACAACACAAAAGTAGGAAAGGATGGGGGTCCCAATGCTTACCTGCCAAAGGGACTGAGAACACACACATGGAGGGCCCTTCTTGCTGAAATACACCGTCTTGGTGGTACCATTCAGTGCTGCAAGTGAGGAGAGGGAGGCTACTAGAACTTGCTCTGGGCAAAACCCGAAAATTACAGCTGCAACCAAAAAGGAACTCTGACCAGGTGAGCTCATAACCTATGCTTGAAGTCCCTGTCCCAGATGCCAGGTGTAGCTGGTTCCTAATGACTTCCTTGTGGGAGGGGTGAGAAGGCGAGGTGTCAGTCGAACCGACACTGGGAGTCAGGTAAAAGAGAAGCAGCAGACTCACTTATTTGGCAATGGGGAGAACATTTTATACCCTGCAAGCACCCAGGTGTTCCGATTCATTGGTACCCTGTGGTCACCTCCTCATTGACTAGGCATGATCAGGACCTCTGACAGTGCCAGGAAGACTCTAGGTGTTGGCTTGTCTCACCGTCTGGAGACAATGCAATGTTGACTAATAGATTGGTGAAATTAAAGAGAGACCTTGTACTCTGTGCTGCGACAATAAGACAGGTGCCTTGACCTTGTCCACTAAAGGCTCTATGGGAGTAAATGAGAAAGGAAATTATTTGAACAGAGAGTGTAAACACAACTATTCCCTGTTTGAAAACAACCCACAACCCACAAGGGATGGGCTTTCCCAGGTTTAGATGCCTAAATATACACAACAGCCATTATGATGAATGGGGCCAGGTTGTATTCAAACTGGCAGCAGAACTTGGTATTGTTTTTGTGTAGTGGTTTGCAGGCATTCAAGTGTGTACAAGTGTAGGTATCATGGAAGCTCACACATAGGTTAGGACATGCAATGGATAGCGGAGTCAGATGCTTGGAATGGATGGAGTCATTGAGTGAAGCTGTGAAGCTGAAATCTAAGTTGTACTGGACATCCAGGATTTGGAAGATGCCAGAAGTGTGGAATGCCTGCTCAGGAGAGAAAGTTTGCTCAGCCACTGAGTGGACCCAGCCCAGAGGCAGCAGAGCCAGAGGGGCAGGAGCTACTTAGGTACTTTTGAGTACAGACGATGTCACCGCAGGCCTCATGTGTCCCACACGGAGCTGCAGCATTCAGTATTTTCTGTTTCAGTTTTGGTTTGGTCTATTTCTCATTGCTATGCTTCCTTTTCCGTGGCTCGAACCTTAAATTCACTTATACCATTTTTACCTCTTTCCATTCCAATTTTGCACCCTCTCACTACAGTTATGTCTCAGAGAAGTTAGCAACAACTGACTTGAATTTTTCTCCACTAAACAACTTAGACTATAACTTTTGAGTTCATCCCCAGTTAAATCTCAAGACATGCAGAATGCATGCAAATCCTTTGCTGGATTATAATATGAACAGATTCTAATCCAGCTCCTGGCAGGATCTGTTCCTGACTGTTTTTGTTATTTACTCTTTGTTCCTTTTTGGGGGTCCACCACCCAGTTCCTAAATGAGTCACACACAGACTTATTATTACTTGTAAACTCCCAGCCTTAGCTTTGCTTGTTTCTTGCCAGCTTTTCTTAACCTAAGTTATCCTATCTACTTTTCCTTCTGGGCTTTTATCTTTCTTACTCCTATATATCTTACTTTCCTTCTTACTCCATGGCTGACTGGGTGACTGGTTGGCTGGCCCCTGACATCCCCCTTTCCTTATTCTCGTGCTCCTTCTTCTCCTCTTCCAGATAGCCCCACCTATCCTTGCTCCTGCTTTGCTATTGATCATTCAGCTCTTTATTAGTACCATTAAGAGTTTTAGACAGGCAGAGAATCACAGCTTCACAGAGTTAAACAAATGCAGCATAAATAAAAGTCATACATCTTAAAATAATATTTACAACAAGCATCGTTGTTCTCCTCTGAGAACCCAGGAGACAAAATGACATGGTTGTTCTTTGCTATTAGATTTTGGAAATTTGTGACTTTCTTCCTGATTTTAAAGGCACTCCCAGCCAGGAGATTTGATTTTCAGAAGATATTTTGACTTTGGAACAGCATTGAAAACTACTAAGATTATGAGGAACTTTGAAGTCAGAATGTGTGAAACAAACACATTTTACGTTAGGAGGTGGTGGGACTGAACCTATAGGGGATAGAAGTGGAATTTTTTGGTTTATATATAAAATGTTTCCCGTAGACTTTGTAATGGAACTCTTGCTATCAATTGGTGACATTCTTTTGGAAGGTTGCAGGACTTTTAGGAGGCATGACATTGCTGAAACATGCAAGTCCCCGGAGGGCATGCTTCCAAAATTATAGCTGGACTTACCTTCAGCCCACACTTTATTGCAGTATGTGAAGCAGTGCTACACACTCTCACTGCCATGGATCTGAGTACTGTCATGCTCTCTCCCAGCATGCAGATTTCATCCCCTTTTACTCTGATCTGAAATAAAATCTCTCTTCTTTTGAGAGGTTCCGTCAGGTGTTTTGTCAGGCCCACAAGAAAAGTAACTCCTGCATTAGCTGTTGCTAGGTCCATGCCATATCTGTGATCCATGCTCAGTCAACATGTGTAACATCTAGGACAAGGTGCTCAAAAGTGAAGGACACTGGATGGATTGCCATCATTAAAGGCATCTTAATGAGCAGACTCTTTGAAAATTACTTCAAAGTAATCATGGAAGGATAATGTAGACCTCTTTATGTTGAAACATAGCAGGGCAGGGATGAGATCCATAAAGTTTACTAACAGGATGTAAGGGTTATTAGAGAGAAAACTTTGGGAACTGCTGAGTGCTAAAATCTCTAGTGCAAGCTAATAATTTGTTGAAACCCAAGAGGAAGGCATTTTATCTTAGCCTGACCATTAAGCACAAAGCCCAATCTTTCAACACATGATTTATAGGTCTCAGAGCTCTGAAGACTTCATTAAAAAGTACTATATAAAGCCTGACACCTCCCATAGCCTGCATGCGATATGGAGAGTCCTTTCCAAGGTCAGACTTTAGGCAGCAGGAAACTCATAGATTCAAGTAGGTTAAATGAGAAACACAATCAATGATAAAAGCGGTGAGAAGGATGGAAGGAAAAAGATAAACAGATAGAATTTCTAATTCTCTTGCCTTGCCCATGCTCTCTGTGAAGAGTTGCATTATCCAAGTATAATTCCATCAAAACCACATTTCTTTTGAGACAGATACTCATGAGGTCCAGGCTGGTCTTGAACTTTTTATGTACCTGAGGGTGCTCTTGAAGTTCTGATATTCCTGCTTCTCTCTACCAAGTTCTGGGAGTATATGTTCTATTCTACCCAGGTTTATGTAAATATGTGCCTATAGTGAACATGATACTACTATCCAAGGATAAACCAGAGGGCAATGCTCCCTGGATTTTGTGTGACCAATCATCTTTGGAATTCTGCTTCCAGTCACATATAAAGATGATTTTTTTCTGGCTTCTGGATTCATGGAGGTCCTCATTGACTGCCAGCTTCATGCTCTGCGATAATTTGATTGTAATTGGACCCCATAATCTCATAGGGATTGCCACTATTATGAGGTGTGGCCTTGTTGGAGTAGATATGGTTTTGTTGGAGGAAGTGTGTCACTGTGGGGGTGGGCTTTGAGCTCTTTCTTGCTCCAACTTCACTCAGTGTGATACACAACCAACTTTCTGTTGCCTGAAGGACTGTAGGACTGTCAGCTACTCCTCAAGCACCATGTCTGCGTGCATGCCACCATGTTCTCTCCATGATGATAATGAACTGAACCTCTGAAATTGTAAGCAAGCCCCCTCAATTAAATGTTTTCCTTATAAGAGCTGTTGTCATCATGGGGTCTCTTCACAGCAATAAAAATCCTCACTAAGACAAGCACCATAATTAACATCGTCAGCAGCAGCTATATGAGTAAGGCAGGCTACAAAAGAGTACAACTGTAAGCCTTTCACTAGTCCATCTATGCTTCATGAAACAAAGATCAGTCTGTACAGCAACTGCCAACTTGCAAGCTCATAGGCAAAATGTCACTTTAAACTATTAAGTTTAAGAGTGTTTTTCTTAGGCAAAAATAACTAACTCTCCTTCCTCCATGGATAAGAGTGCTACATTTAACCAGAATCTGTCGGTTTGTATTCATAAAAGAGAAGGTACTAGAAGAGACACACTGTCTATCAAATGCATCATTGGTCCAAGTGACAACATGAAGGCAAAGCAAGCCTCGGTGAGCATGAAGTCTGTTCCTGTAGACACAACTGGCAAAAATACTAAGTACCATCCTCACCCTAACATTTAAATTGTACTGAATTTAAAGTCCCTGTTGTCAACTTCCTTGAGAAAAAATATAGATAATGATGGAGTATTTGGCAGAGACCATCGACTGAATTCATATCTGATTTTTTCTATCTTCCATTGGCAGCAAGTTCCTGATCTTACCTGTGCACTGACCACTCTGAAAGAAGATGTTACAGAAGTCTGTGATGCTCCATGCCACCCTCTGCAGTGCTCTAAGCTCCGCATAGTCAAGGAAGACAGGTCTGAGCATCAAGTGTGTAGAGTCCCTCTGTTCTGTCATCTCTGAAGCTATAGGAAACAAGTTATGGTCAACACAAGCAGGGGCAACTGCCCTAGGGCCTATGCTTGGTCAATATCAAAAGAAGATTGGTCATTGAACAGAAGAATATCTCAACCATCTCTTTTCCTTGGATGGAGTAACAGTGAGCTGCATTCCATAAGGTCCCTCCGAGAGTCCCTATGAAACCAAACCTCATCATATAGTGGAGCAAGCATCTCAGAAGCCCCTTTTCCCTGTTCACCTACTTCAGTATTCTGGGACCACTTTCCAGGCAAAATACTTCTGCCAAAATCCCTATCTCAGGGTCTGTTATTAGCATATTTCCTAGCTTCCTTTGCAACCAAGTGCTACCACAAACTGCTACTCTGTCTGCCCTTGGCATACACCTATGAATTGGGATTTCCTTTATGTTTATTTCATAATGAACCAAAGTACTAGAAGAGCAGTTAAGACTGCAAACTTCCAGGTTCTAGATCTAGACCCTAAGATTGAGTCTGGTTCCTCACTTAGCAACTGTATAGGACCTTTATACGACACAGTCTCCTCTTTAGTAAGGAAAGTAAGATGATTATGATGATAATAATGGTAGAAATGACTGTGAATTAAAGTGAGAAAATGCATGTAAATTGTTAGAAAAATGCATCAATAACATAAAACAACAAATATGCTGTTTTTACGTTTTAATAAAGTATTAAGTGCTATTAAACCTTATTAAACTTGATGACAAATAAAGGACAGTTGGAGCCCACTCTTTCCCCTAGATACAAAAAGAATAAGTGATTTGAAGACAAAGTCAGTGATTCTGCCTGGAATCCAATCAGAATGTCTTCCTGGCAGATACATGAGAAGACTGAGATGTGTGGTTGGTGCAGTGACTTCTGATGATATGAACCTCGTGAAGTTCATAGTGAAATGGGCACACCTGGAGGCCTGAAGTTAAAGAGGAAGAGGAAGACCTACAAGCTTCCTATAGGTCTTATAAAGTCAGTTGAAGGATCAGAAGCCTCTTGTTTGGCTCTTGCATAGTTATAATCCTGTGTAATGTGAATAGTGTTATCATACTATAGGAAGTTTTCCTGTTTTGACTTCCTGCTCCCAAATAATTATTCAGAGGCTTAATATAAATAATAAATGCTCATCCAATAGCTCTGGCTTATTACTAACTTGCTCTTACATTTTCAGTATATCTATATTCCTTATTTACTCTCTGCCATATGGTGGTAACTTTATTAGCATGGTTTGTTCATCTCCTGCACCCTCTGCATCTCACTGGTAACTCCTCTCACTCTGTCCTTCCTCATCCTATCATTCTAAGTTTGGCTGTCCCACCTAATTTTATCCTGTTTGGATATTGGCCAATCAGATATTTTTTTATTAAACCAATGATAGAAATATGTATTTACACAGTGTACAGAAGAATTATTCCACAGTCTTTCTCCATTTTTGTCTAATTAAGACTAATTAAAAAGGAAGTTTTTAACTTTAGCATAGTAAATATTGTTATCAAGTAAGAATTATAGTTACAATACCAAGTCCATTTGTATTGGGCAAAATTAGAGAAAATACTCTATTATCTATCTTATCTTGGTGAGCCTAAAGTTTTATACCTAATTTCCTTTCTATAATAACTAAGGAAAACTATAAATTTAATTATTTAGTCTTTAACTCCATCAAAGACCCCAGAAAGATGAAATGTTACATAATGACAGGACATCAGATAGTCACCCAAAGTTCCTCTGTAAAATTAGGCATCCAACTTTGGCCTATAGCCCTAGAATAGCTGAAAGATTTTTCTGTGAAGCAAGGAATTTTGAAGGACTCTCCTACTTTGTCTTGGCAAGGTCTGGAAATCATCTTTCTTGCATCCTGCTGGTCCAGTTTGAAAAGTAACTGTCACCAATTGAGGCAAGGGTAGTTTCTCTGCCCACATGGCTAGCTTTTGCCATAAGTAAAACAAACTCCATGCAGAGCTTCTTGAATGCCCATCATCTTCTCTGAAGCAGATTGGTAGTGCCAGGATCAGATGTGTCTCGCTGTCATAAAAAGCTTTAGGTTAATAAACATATTCAGTGCCATATTCTGTAGGTCTTTGAGACAATATATCAATCTAAATATACCTGTGCATGACCTTGAGAATATATTTAACATGACTATAAGCTTGACTATTATAGATGATTATTAATCTGTATTTCTTAGTTACATGTTACATTTTTTAATGAGCTACATAAACAAACTGCCTTAAACAAGAGTAGAAATATACATATAGCATAACAAAATTAATGTTAAATTTGTTTCAAGAAACCAAAATCCACACCAATGTAAAATGTTTAAGATTAATAGTTGTTATTTGGATTAAGGTAGATTTAATAACCTACCCTTTTATCCTACCATTTCTATATTCCATTTTTCTTTTTAGAACAACATCCCTGAATCTAATCTCCTTTGTTCAGCTTTATTCTTGACCATTGCCAATAACAATTTTTAACCAACCCTAAATGATAATAAATAATCCAATAATCCATCCTTTGAGAATGTGGATATAGTTCTCTAGACCACTTCCTATTGCTTACAGGCTGTGATAATCTTTTGGGGATCCTGAGAAAATTTTGGGTTATGGTTAAGTCTTAGTTGAAGTAGTTTTCCAGGCTGGACCATTTCAACCAGCAGCACCAGACATGCTGGTGCTGACTCTTTTCTGAGTTTAGTCTCATAGTGGAGGTATGTTTACTACCAGCTCTGAAGGACATGTTTACTGTTTCAACTCTAGACAGTTTCTGGGTCCACACTACCACCCAGTATCATGCATTCACTGTTCATAAACACTATATAAGTGTTTGGCAGTGGCTCTTAAAAGAGCCATCCATTTTTGCTGCTAGTACTGAACCAAGAAGCCATCTCTTAAAGGAGCCATACCTCTGCTCACTGCCAGCAGAGCCTACTGAAGAAAAGACAGTTGCCAGGAAGCTGTGCTTGACTGTTTTTGTGTATTTAGAATCCTTTTAAAAACCTTTTTAGGTCTTAAGTGGAAATTCCTATTTCAAGTTGGGCTGCCATATGTAGGCAGAGTTTTCTGTCACTTCCAAATAATCACTTAAAGGTTTAATATAAATGCTCAGCCAATTAATTGTTCGTGCTTATTACTAGCTAGCTCTTACATTTTAAGTTAACCCCAATTATTTACTTAAGCTTTGCCACGTGGTTGTATCTTTATTAGCATGACCTGTTCATCTTCTGCTCCCTCTGTGTCTCATTGGCAACTTCTCTGACTTCTCTCTTTCTCATTCCATCATTCTCAGTTTGGCTGTCCCACCTGCTTTATCCTGTTCAGCTTTTATCCTGTTCAAAAGGTCAACTTTTGGTTTTTTATTAAACCAACCACAGTGACACATTTACATAGAGTACAGAAGTTATTATTCTGAAGTACCACACCTGGAAAGGAACGATGGCTTCCTGTTTTCTTTCCTGGGTTGCTCACACCATTATATATCCAGTCAGCAAGATATGGAAAACGCTTATCCTCTTCATGTCTAAAATTCATCAGGAATTTTGGTTGAGGATCTTTTAAGCAAGAAATTGTCACTGGGCAGAACTTTTGCTGTTGGAAATAAGTTGGAAAGAAAAACTTTAAGAAATTATGTGTTTTTGTAAACTTGTTTGTGTTGTGCCTACTTATCTGTATGTGTACCATATGTATGCATTGCTGGTGGAGGCCAAAAGAGGAAATCTGGTCCCCTAGAACTAGAGTTATGTGCTGTTATAACTGTCTAATGTGGGTCCTGGGAGCAGAACCTGGGCCGTCTTGAAAAAGTAGCAATTGCTCTTAACTGCTGAGCCATCTCTCTAGTCCACAAATTTTTTAAAAAACAAGAGGATAAGGGAGGAAGGAAGAAAGAAAGAGAAAGAAGGGGAAAACTCACATATGATAAAATGGTTCAGGAGTTAAGAGCAGATACTTCCACAAACCCAGAGTTTGATTCCCAGCATCCGTGTTGTTTGCCTCACAACCAACTGTAACTCAGCCTAGAGGGAAACAGCATCTTTAGTCACATACACATGCCTCAATCTCCCTACCCTTCCCCACATAATAAAATCTTTAAATGAAAACACAGATGTTTTACAAATGCTGCAGACAGAGCTGTAAGAGACCAGTCAGGACTTAGACACAAAATCCAATACTTGCTTTGTATGCATAGTTTGGGCTACTCAGACGTGTTTATCACAGATATATACAGCACACCCGAAAGCAGCAGAATACACATTTCATTGTACACACAGGACATTTTCCAAAACAGATTATGTTAGGTCACAATATAAGTCTGAAGAAACTTGAGAAATGTTAGCAGGGATGTTTGAAGTGGTAACTGCCTATGTTCCAGAAGAAAAATCTCAAATCAACATCTCCATTTTATTTCAGGAATCTAGAAGAAGAATAACCTAAGCCTCAAGCTGCAAGAGGGAAAAAATAAAGTTCATAACAGAAATATACAAACTAGAAAATAAAAAGATAATAGCAAAATCAAGAAAATAAGTTTCCTTTGAAAAATTGGCAAGTTCTTAGCTGGACTAAGAGAGTATGAGAGAAGACTCAAGTTCATAAAGTCAAAAGTGAGAGAAATTACAACTGATTATGTAAGTCAGCTCTACACCAATATACCAATGGACAAGCCAGAACAGATAATGTCTTAGAAACATACAACCTACTAAGGTCAAATACTAAAAAACCTGGATACCTTAAAAGATCCGTGTGATGATCAGTGTTAATTGTTAATATGTCAGGATCTAGAATCTAATGGGAAATTCCATTAGGGAATTGCCTTGATTGCATTAATTGATGTGGGAAGACTCATGCTAAGTGGGCAGGAGCACTCCCAAGCAGGACATCCTGGGCTACATAAGTCAGAGAAGGTGAGCTAAGCATTAGCTTTCAGTTGTCCATCTGTTTCCTGATTGTGGACAGTGGGTGGTGTGGGATCCATAGGCTGCTTCAAGCTCTTGCTGCCTTGTCTTCCCCACCATTAAGGAGTATACCTTGAACTGAGGTAAGATAATCCTTTTCTCACTTAAGTCAATTGTCAGAATATTTACACACACACACACACACACACACACAAATCCTGTAGGAGGGTCCATCTTTATTTCTGTTGCTTTCATTGGTTAAATAAAGACTCTGCCTGGCTTGTAAGATAGGTCAGCCCTTAGGTGGGCGGAGTAGACAGAACGGAGGTTCTGGGAAGAAAGGAAGTGAGAGAGCCAGATGCCATGAGCTCCCGTCGCAGATGGATGCAGGTTAGACCTTTCCGGTAAGTCACCACGTGGTGACTTACAGACTTTTATAATGGGTTAGTTTATGAGGTAAGGGCTAGCCAAGAAGAGGCTAGAGATAATGGGCCAGGCAGAGTTTGAATGAATGCCGTTCTCATGTGGTTATTTTGGGTGCAGGCGGCCAGCGGCTGAGCAGGCCAGCGGCTGGCGGATGGGGAACATAATCCACACCTCTCCTCTAATTACAACAAAATCCAGAGGAATAATACTTCTAAACTGGTTTCATGAGGCCAGCATATACCACCAAAATAAAAACTGCAGGCCATTATTCACATCAGAAAGGAAGAGAGCCTAGAAGTCTACCCAGGATTATATGGTCAAATAAAAGTGATACTAAGACAATAGTGGCAAAAGAATTATCTCCAAAGGAAGAAATGAGAGTATACTGATTATAGATATAGTCAAAACGATGAAAGTGAGCTAATCTTTTATCATGAGCAAAATTCAAATAAGTACATTAATTAAATGCTGAAAGTATGAAACTCCTGGAGCTTTCTAGCTTTACTCTTGGCAATACTCCTTGCATATGACACCAAAAAACCGGACAACAAAATAAAAACTAGGCAAGTGGGTTGGCAGAAGATGAAGCAAAATGACCAATCAGCACAGTTAAAAAAAATCTACATACTGTAGAAATATTTGTAAGCTGGGTAGTGGTGGTTCACGCCTTTAATTCCAACACTCGGGAAACAGAGGCAGGTGGATCTCTGTGAGTTCAAGACCAGCCTGGTCTATAAGACCTAGTTCCAGCTAGAGCTGATACACAGAGAAACACTGTTTCGAAAAAAATAAAACAAAACAAAAAAAAGAAAGAAAATATTTGCAAACCACATATCTGAAATAGGGTTTGTATACAAAGCATATAGGAAAAGACCACAAATAACAGGCTTATAAATGTCAAAAAACACATACATTAATAGATATTTCATCGAAGAAGACATACAAATAGACAGCAGGTGTATAGAATTATCTCACCATCATTAGCCACCCAGCAAGTGAAAAATAAAATTGTTGTGTGATATTTTGTTTATGTTCTAACAAATTAAGCATACTTGGAAATTAGAGGGTGGAGCTTGCCACTAGTTAACCATAGAGGTCTGGAGGTCTGTACAGACAAGAGACAGAAAGTGATAAGGCTGGGTGGGTGAAGAGAGGAAGTCATGAGGGGAAGTGATAAGGAGAAGGCATAGACAGAATCTTGGCCCTTTCAGTTTGAGAATTCAGAGGGGCAAGAAGTCTCTGGTGGCTGTTTCTCTGCTTCTTTGATCTTTCTTTTACCCCAATATCTGACTCCAGATTTGTATTGATAAGATTAATTAGGATCACACTTTATACGACTGCAGTGAGATATCATTTCTCACCCATTAGGATGACCAGTTTCAAATAATAGAAGATAGTAAGAGCTGATAAGACTGTTGAGCGGGAGCATAATGTTGGTAGGAGTGTAATACGCTGCGGCTACTGTGGAAACAGCATGGAAGCCCCCATATCACTAAACCAGAACTGCCTTATGTTTGGCCATACCGCATCTAGATCCAGAAGAACTGTAATCATAAGAGACAAGAGATAGCTGTACTTCCATGATCACCGTAGCATCGTTCACCGTAGCCATATCTCAGAAACCTTAACTGTGCAACAGTGAGCGAGAAGTTAGACAGGGAGGTAGGCAGATGCACTGCCTCTCCTGCTCTGTAATGAAAACTATAAAAATATAGTAAAAATATGAAATATAGTAAAGTGGAAATTTTACTAAAAATTATTTCATAAACCAATTAAAGTGTCGCACTCATTTTTTAAAAAACATGGCTTATAGTAGTTTAAGAGGAAGTACTTTTTTTTTGTTTTTTTGAGACAGGGTTTCTCTGTGGCTTTGGAGCCTGCGCTGGAACTAGCTCTTGTAGACCAGGTTGGTCTCGAACTCACAGAGATCTGCCTGACTCTGCCTCCCGAGTGCTGGGATTAAAGGCATGCGCCACCACCACCCGGCTAAGAGGAAGTACTATTTTAAGATAATCCTGGTCTTTATTTTTTATTTTTAGTATCAAAGTATTTAAGAACAAGAAACTTAATTCATGTGTTTATATAATAAATAGGTTATACATTCACTTGATCTTTTAACAGTGGTGAAATATGATAAACTGGAAATGAAACAAATAACTTTATTTTTGTCTTCATAATTCATTTGAAAATAAGATTAACTGGATAATCTGAACATTCAATGCCCAAACCCAAATAATTACTATAAATACTAGAAAAATGTAAATCTCCATCTAGGAATTGTAGAAAAAATCTTTAGGACAAAAGCTAAATAGAAAATAGAACTGAGGAGATAAGCGGGTTGGAATTAGGTTATTCCAAAATAAAGACTAGTTGAAGTAGCTTTTTTGAGATCTACTAGTTTGTGAGCTGATTTAAATATATATATCTTTAAAAGGGAGTCTGGACAGAAGTATCCTGCAGGGTTGATTGTTGCTTCTCCTAGAAGACAGTAATGAAAATCTCAGCAGCAGGCACAGGATAACTTCCTACAAGTTTTTGATCAGGAAGGCCCCAGGGGTACCCAAGACAACACAGGCTGTGGCATTGCTTTTGGTTGCCTGCAAAAACTAGATGGTAAGACCCTACTGTTGAGACACTATTCACTTTGGATACAGGAAACAGAGAGACAAACGTTGACTGACTGGGAAGCTGTTTCTCTTTAGGCTGCCTTACACAGTGCCAGATGCTGCTATGGAAGATGCTAGGGAAACAAAGTCATGATCTACCCCATCTGGATCTTCTATGATGTAATCGTGACTTGCCTGGCAAGATGTGACTACCAGGGCAATAATGGCATATTAGTTATGGAAGTAACTAGCTGATTTCTGATTGGAGATGAGGCCTACTCCATAGGAATGATAGGCATTGGGAGTAGGAATGGGATTCCTTCTGTTGCTAAATGGTCATGTCAAACCGACAATGAAGATAGGCAGCACCTTGCCCTGACACCCCTAGACACATTTTAAAAAGACAGAGTGATGAAAAAATATCTCTGTTGATTGATGGTGGCAGCTTGCAAAGATATACTTGAATATTTGAGCAGTGTCTGTAAGAGCTCAGAAAGGCTTTGTGGGGATGACATCATGAATACTGATTTTTCTTATAGGATTGTACTGAAGAGAAAAAGATACCTTATTTTAGACAGTAAAGATGAGATACATAGAATTTTTAAAAATAAATTTTTCAAAAAACTATAAATATTGAAGTCTGTGTTCAATGCCTTTATTTTAAGGCCAAAGAGAGAATTAGGGTTCACCAGAAGACTATTATCTTTTTATCTATCTATCTATCTATCTATCTATCTATCTATCTAATTACAATTAAATACTGGCTTATAGGATCAGAGACTGGATAGTTCAACAATGGTCTCAGAAGGATGGATAGTCAAGGAAACAGGAAGAAACTCATCTCAAGAACAAGAGGGACCAATAAGGCAGCCCTGGTCTGAGGCTGAGTACCCTGGTCACTGGTGCAAGGCCACAATCAAAGGCTGAAGAATCTTGGGTCAGATGTCTGTGAGCAACAGCAGAATCAAACAAGCAATTACTGGTCAAAATACAACTACTCAAGAAGTGATGTGTGTGTACACACACACACACACACACACACACAGAGACACATACACACATGCTTCTCACATGTTCTATGCTTCTGCTCTATCTGGTCTCCCAGTCTATTGCCTGGTGCTGCCCACACCCAGGTAGATCTTTCCCACTCAGTGCTTGACCCCCCACGGTAACCCTCTCTGGAAACTCCCTCATGAACACACTCCAACTGTGGTCTATTTTTTCTCAGGCAAGTTATGTTGACAATCAAGATTAAATGGCAGAGAAAACAGAGGACTGAAAGCCATGAAATAAATAAATAAATAAATCTGTCCCCGTGGAGGAAAAAGGACTAACAGATAGTCTTAGTGACTAGTATTTGGTGAAATGTTACTGTAAGATTAGGTTGCAGAAGCGAAGGATGCTGAAAGGCAAGGAGCAACCAACATAGTGAAAAGCTTGTTTGGTGGGGGCGGAGACACAGCTCAGCAGTTACGAACACTGATGCTCTTCCAGAGGACCTGAGTTCAGTTCCCAGAACCCACTTGGAAGTTTACAACTGTCTGTCACTCGAGTTCTAGGGGGTTCTGGCTTCTGAGGGCTGCATGCACATGATGCACGGAAATACTTTCGGGCAAAACACCTGAGCACGTAAATTAAAAGTAAATAAATCTTTTGAGAAAATCTCTATGGCCCAGTTTAAAGCAAAAAGAAGGTAAAGTCAATATGATTTAATCTTCAAGTTCATCTGGAGGAAAAAAGAATCAATAGCAATAGTAAGAAAATATCTTAAGAGAAACAGCAATGAAAAGAATATTATGTTCTTACTGATAGGAAAACAAGCTAAACAACTTTCAAATCAAGTTGCTTTTGCCGAGAATGTGGCAAACAGATCAATAACAGCAGTGGGTCCTAGAAGAGACCTTCAAAAACTCAAATGTTCAAACCATAACACAGGAACAACTCGAAAGACCCATAAAACAGCAGAGAGACAAATGTTATTTTTGCCCTGCCTTTATATCCTGTATTCAGCCAATAGGAAAGAACTGGATGAAGCAAAATGGTAGTAATTTAACCACAAACTAGAAAAGTAGGGAGAAATTCAGCCAGGTCTGGGAGGACAATGACTCCCTTTGTTTCAAAGTGGCAGAGGATGTCACAATTCCTCTGGTTGTGCCAGGGGACAGCTACAGAGCAGGCACAGAGAACAGGTCACCTTAGAATTTGCCTCCTAGGCAATTCTGAACCATGGGGTTGGAATTTTATGGCTTAAAATAACATTCCTCACACTGGGATCACTGACCAATTGCTTCAGAATCTCTCCAGGTAGAATAAATGCGGCAAAAATTTCCAAAAGATACTTGTAAAACCACTCGAAAGTCTACCTTAGGCATATTTGTAGCAGGCTTTCTTGGGCCACCAAGCCCCAAATCATGACGTGGAGACTTATTATTAATCATGAATGCTTAGCTTGCTTCTGTCTAGTTCTTTAAACTTAAATTACCCCATTTTATTACTATGTGTTTCCCGACGCTCATTTACTTCTATGTACTGTCCATCCTGTTTTCCTGTTCCCTCCATGTCTGGCTCAACCCCAGCTGGCTAACCTCCAGCTTGCTAACTGGCTCCTCTTCTCTCTCTGTCTGCCAGCCCCGTCTATTCCTCCTCTGCCTAACTATTAACTGCTCAGCTTTTTATTAGACCCATCAGGTGCCTTAGGCAAACAAGGTATGGCAGGAACACATCTATACATAATTAAACAAAAGCAACACATCTTTATACAGTTAAACAAATATTCTATTCTGCAACACATACCGAATCAACTCTCTTAGATGTGCAATATCAAAATACATTTCACACTTAAATGTTTCAACCCATGTTCTTAATGCAAGAGTAACTTTAAGAATCACCAGCTGTGCTGAAGAGTTTTATGTCACCTTATACAAGCCGAAGTCATCTGAGGGGAGGAAATCTAAATTAGCAAAATGCCTCCATAAGATCAGCTGTAAGACATTTTCTTAATTAGTAATTGATGAGAAAGGGCCCAGTCCATTATAGGTGGGGCCGTCCGTGGCCTAGTGGTCCTGGGTTCCAAAAGAAAGTAGGCTGAGGAAGCTATATAGTAAGCAACTCTTCTCCATGACCTCTGCATCAGCTCCTCCCTCCAGGTTCCTGGCCTGTTTGAGTTCCTGTCCGGACTTCCTTCAATGATGGGCTACAACATAGAATTGTAAGCCAAATACTCCCTTTCCTCCTCAATTTGCTTTTGGTCATGGTGTTTCATCACAACAATAGTGACCCTAGCTAGGGCACCGGCTCAATCATCACAGCAATAGTGACCCTAGCTAGGGCGCCGGCTCAATCATCACAATAGTGACCCTAGCTAGGGCGCCGGCTCAATCATCACAACAATAGTGACCCTAGCTAGGGCACCGGCTCAATCATCACAACAATAGTGACCCTAGCTAGGGCGCCGGCTCAATCATCACAGCAATAGTGACCCTAGCTAGGGTGCCAGCTCAATCATCACAGGAATAGTAACCCTAGCTAGGGCGCCGGCTCAATCATCACAGCAATAGTAACCCTAGCTAGGGCGCCGGCTCAATCATCACAGCAATAGTAACCCTAGCTAGGGCGCCAGCTCACAAGAAGCCCTGTCAAGCAGGTGAGAAGGAGAGGATTTCGGAAGGATGCTGGAGGATAACTCCTGTCCCTACTGCGCCATGCTAGGCACTCCCAGAGGAGGGTTTCTTATTGCCATCGGGTTTGCTGAGTGTGAACGCACCCCCTCTCCCATGATCCCTGACATTTTGTCTGGCTTTGCAGAATGCTGTTGTCAGGGTTGGCTTAAGATTAAAAGGATTAAATAGAAATATTTCACTAGGTTACCTAGGAAGATCATGTCTTTTGGAGAAAAGGTAGGAGATAATTTGACACGCGTTAGCTCTGGCTTTTGTAACAAACTTCTGCAGTGTGCACCTAGAAGCAGCAGTTGTCTATGTCTGGAAGGTCAAAGGTCAGTCTTTTTCAGCTTGTTTGCTGCGGAAGCCTTGGGTGCAGCTTGCATTCTGTCAGTCAGGCTGCTCTTAGGATGGATGGATCCTAAGAGGGATGCCAAGGCTTGCCCCCTGTGCACAGAGTGCTGTCTCTGTCCATACACCAGGGACTGGGGACGAAACTGTATTCTATGAAAGACAATAGAGCGATTTCCCCTAGTGTATGATGTAAGCTGATATGCTAAAACGTGGGAGGGCTACACAACTCCCTGTCTCAACCCTAAAAAAATATAATTGTGGAGAGACAATGCCACAAAATCTCACACTGATGAAAATCCATCTTAAGTCTAAAGAAGACCGATGTACTTGAACGTAACAGAGAAGCGATCGTTCACTGACGTTTACAGATTCACAGTGCACCTACACTCCAGAAAGTTATCTTGTCAAATTTTCAGACATGATGAAAATACCCTCAGCTATTTTAAAAGCCTGGATTTTCTTCACGTATTTAGATTAAAGCAACTGAAAGGTTGAAGTGAAGACTCAGCAGTTAAGGGTGTTTGTTGCTCTCGCAGAGAACAAGGGTTTGGTTCCCAGCACCCTCATGGAGTTTCACAACCATCTTCATTCCCCACGGTCAGATGCCCGTTTCTGACCTCCATAGCTACTAGGAATGACTGTAGTGCAAGCAAAACTTTCAAACACATGAAAGCAAAGCAATCAAATAAGAAACATCCCCAACAACAGACTGGGGCATATTGAATTGTAAACGTAGATATGATAAAATCTGGATATACTTTCTTAAGATTCATATTATACATTTTTACTAATTTTATAATTTGGAGAATATTACTTCTCATTAAATTATTTACATTCGTATAGTACTTTGTTTTTCTCACATATAAATAATACAAACACTTTCCAACTTACTGCTTACAATACCACCGATGCTGATGTACATGCTCCATGCAAAAGTTACTTGGAATCCTCAATAATTTTTGAGTGTAAAAACAAAAAGCGGGAGAATTTGAGTTTATAATTTTAAATCCACTTCTGACCAGAAGATGGCGCCATGAACACATAAAACTTAAACTTGAAGCTTCAGCTTCTGTGGAAATGAGATTTATTGACACCAACTGCCCATGAGATGGGCTTTCCCCAAAGGAGACCCTTCCCTGGCTTGGTTGCTCTTGATGTGAAAAGGAAATTGCTTTAAGTGGCCTGAAAATTACTCTGAGAGTAGGCAGGGCCTCACCAATCATACTCCCGCCCCAACCCCTTCGCCCAGAAGCTAGTGTTTCCTTGACCTGCATGGCAGCCATGTTCTACGGTTGAACATGTCTGTTCTCCAGCCTCACGGAGAGCTGTAGGGTGGAACCCAGAATTTACTCCTTGGGGAATGTGTTCTGAGAAACCACATTATTCCAAAGACATTTACCTACCCTGCTGTAATATCACTGATTACTGTAGGCTGAGCCTTGAGAGTTCTCTTTCTAACCAGTCTGGCAGTCATGAAACAGCTGTATTTCTCTTGTGGGTATTAATGACAGTGCACTTCGGCAGGACTTCTCCCTCCTGACTCTATCTGTGCACTGTGAAAGGCAATGTCATCCTCATGCAGTGACCTAATTCTAATTCTGGAGCAGAACCACTTCTGCTTTTGAACTCTTTTTTTTTTTTTCTGTTTTGCATATAAACCCGTTTTGGTGGGTTGACTCAAGCTTGCTGTTTTTCCCTCCAGATTTTCATTTCTTTGCTTTCCTGAAGGGAATCCCCATGCCTCATGCTGATTCAACACCCTAGCCTTGCTCCAAGTGACTCACACTCCTTCCCCACCCACAGGCAGATGGAAAAAGCAGCGTTCCTGCGGAATGTCAGAGGTAAGTGTAATGCCCGAGTGTGGCCCATGCGTTGCAGTCTCTCCCGCCCCACCCCGCTTTCCAGGCATCCTAGTAAACTCGCTTGATCATGGAGCTATAAGTGGCCGATCTTCAAGGTCTGCTCCGACATCCTCCCGCTCTCAGCTCTGCTCACTGCATGCCTGAGACCCAACCACGCCGTTGAGTTTTGCCAGAAGTTGACCACCCGAGCACAGATGAGCCATGTTTCTGAATACCCAGAGGTCCGCAGCGACGTTTTCAGCAGTGGAATCACGGCAATACCATTCCCCCTTGGCCCCTGCTACCGTCCATGTTATTTGTTCTAGTCCCTACCCTCCCATTGTTTCTGTTGCTTCTTTCCTCAACCCCTTATCCCTTCTTTTTAAAGAAGAAACACTGCTCTGTTATCCGTTCTACAGTACAGAGCCCCTACACATAGCAAATGCCAAGTTATTTTCAGTCAAGATGCTATGATCTGTATGGGTATTGAGTGCACCCAAGTCTCCATCAATCTTCACTGTGATTGGTTAAGAGTGTGGAAGCCTTGTCTGACTGTGTAAAGAGGGGAGTGGGGGGGCGTCTCTGCTAGGAGATCGTGATCAGATACAGTGATCATGGCTGTGACTGAATGCTGCTGGCTTTAAAGGCAAGAAGAGAGATCAGACACTTAGACTCCCTTTCTCTGGCCCTTGTACCACCACCCTAAGACTCCATCAACAAGAAGACCACCACAACTGGTACCTCTAGGACTGAGAGCTAAATTTAACCTTTTTTTTTTTTTAAATAATGTATCTAGTCAGCAGTATTGGGCATTCATGGAAAAAAAAGGGAGGGGGATACAAGAAAAGAAAAATTAAAAAAAAGCAATATGCAAGAAAAACTCTTAGTCCAACAATAGTTAGCTCTTCACCTCTCTCTTCTCTTGGTCTGGCCTCCATAGGATTTATATGTCTCCAACTCATTATCACAGTTCAGACTGGCATGGAACTAACAGTCATTGAGCCTCAGCCTCAGAATGCTGGATTATAGGCCATCACCACTCTCCCCAGCAAAACTCAGATTTTCCTTTTTATTCGGAATTGAAGTTTCTCTTAAATGTGATTTCCTGATGATCAAACCCCAAGTCAAGAATTTCCACAGGACTGATTTGTTTGAGGGATGATAACAGAGGGCAGAAAGATAATAAAAGATTTTCAGGGCTCACCTCACTGCTTCTGAGCTCTGAGGGCAAATAGACTCATCTTTTTCTATGTGCTGGCAGGATTTATGCCAACTTGACCCAAGCTATAGTCATCTGAGAGGAGAAAACCTCATTGCAAAAATGCCTTCACAAGATTGGGCTTCAGCCTGTGGGGCATTTTCTTAATTTGTGATTGGTGGGGGAAGGTCCAGTCCTTTGTAGTCAGGGCTACCCCTAGGCTCGTGGTCCTGGGTTCTATAAGAAAGCAGGGTGAGCGAACCATGGAAATCAAGCATGGGTGCAGTAAACAGCATCCCTCCATGGCCTCTGCAGCAGCTCCTGCCTCCAGGTTCCTGCCCTGACTCCCTTCAGTGATGGACTATGGTGTGGAAGTGTGTGTACACCAACGAGACTCTTTCCCCCTGAACTTGCTTTTGGATTACATCACAGCAATAGAAACCCTAACTAAGACACTCTAGGAGCACTCGGCTGAATCCAGCAAGAGATGTGTTCTTGACTGTTTAGAAACTGCCCAACCTTCCCCAAGCTGTGACTTTTTGCATTTTTATCAGCATGTGTGTGGGAGGGGTCTAGTTCCTCCAAGGTCTGGATGTTGAGAAGTGCAAAATGTTGCTGAGAAAAATGGAGGTGCTAAGTCAAAGAAGACAGGTACTGTGTTATGGATCAGAGAATCAATAATGTTAACTTGATTATTCTCCCCCAAACTGGTGTACAGTCAAAACCCCAATTCTTCTTCTTCTTCTTCTTCTTCTTCTTCTTCTTCTTCTTCTTCTTCTTCTTCTTCTTCTTCTTCTTCTTCTTCTTCTTCTTCTCCTTCTCCTTCTCCTTCTCCTTCTCCTCCTCCTTCTCCTTCTCCCTCTTCTGCTTCCTCTCCTCCTCCTCCTCCTCCTCCTTCTTTTTTAAATAAAATAAGCTACTAAGCTGATTTTAAATCCTATGTGGGTATGTGGGGTGTTGGCATGGTTCAGTGGGTAAACATGTTTTCTGCCTATCCAATCGACCTTAGACTCCTACAGGCTGTCTTCTGAACTCCATATGGGTGCACACATGCGTGGACACCCCCACTAATTAATGTAATTTTAAACTATGTAAAATTATATGGGAATGCAAAGCCTTTAGGACAGTGAAAGCAATTTGGAAAGAACAAATAAACCAGAAAGATAATACCTCCGATATCAAGAGAAGTCTGATAATCAACTTGAACTCCTGTAGCTGGGGACTGAACCTAGGGCTGTTGTGCATACTAGGCAAGGGCTGGGCTGGGCTACATTCCCATCTGCGGATCACTATGTGCCGCACAGCACAAAACATCAATTAACTTCATTTGCGCACGTGTGGTCTGACTGCAGTAGGTTTAAACGCTTCCCAGGTGACTCTTCTCTGCAGCCCAAATTGGAAACAGTTGGATTTTTAATAAACACATTTCGATGAACCTCTAGGGGGCGCCCCAGGCTGGTCACTGACTGAAGAATTACATTTGCATATAAATAGACAGTCATGCAGGCATTCTGAGATCATTTTTCCCCCACAAAATCAAATTCCCTGGGTGAAGACAAGAGAGAATAAAGAATTTAAGAGCGATGGACTTGACAGCCTGTGGTAATTTTTTCCTTGCAGAACCATCCAGTATTAGGTGTGTGTGTGGACTGGAAACATTGGTGGTTTCTAATTCTGTATTGATACGCCCTTTCGGAAGATGTATGCATCATTTAGAAAGTTGAAACCACCCTGGGTGGCTTCCAGAACCTCAAACTTGCCTGAAACCTTGTATACTCTCTCGAGGGAGCTTCCCCACGTCCTGCACACTCTCTTTGCTTTAATCATGATATTTCACCACTTTTCCAAGCTTGACACCTTACTGTCTCCATCTTTGAGCTCCCCGGCCAGGGAAAGCAGTCCCCTCCTCTCCCCAGTCTGAAAGGAATCTCCCATCCGGAACCCTGCCGCATTAGTCTATGAAGTGACAAGACTGAAGTAGTGTCTGGCAAGCACTCAGAAGTGACCTGCACATACTGGATCTTATTTATCGGTCACAAAGCCATAGGTGCAGTTACTACAGATTTATTAACCTATAGTCATAACTGAACAAGATGCTTCCTTCAGTAGATTAGTGAAGATAAAAAAGTAATTTACTTCCATATTCACTTATGAATCCTTTTTGTGAGTGTATATGAGCATATACATGTGTATGTGTATGTACAAACGTGTGTGTGTGTGTGTGTGTGTGTGTGTGTGTGTGTGTGTGTACTTTCTTCGGGGCGGGCAGAAGTCTATGTCAGAAATCTTAATCTTGTTACCTTATTTTTTGAGGCAGGCTATCTCACTGAATCTGGGGCTTGCTGGTTCAGCCAAACTGTTCAGGTATCAGAGATGATCCTGTCTCTACCTCTCCAGTGCCGGAATTGCAGGTATGCACTGCAATGCCCAGCGTTTATGCAATGGCAGGGATTGGATCCACGCTCCCATGTTTGTGTGGCAAGCGCTTTTCTAGTTACCATCTTATCAACCTGCTGATTTCTTCTTGGTTCTGTCCAGACATCTCAGTGGCAATGAAAGTCAAAGTACTTTTCTCTAAAAAAGAACAATAGTTTTTTTTCCCTTGAGAATTCTATACATACAATATATTTTAATCATATTTACCCCCCACTTGTGGGGACTATCTACTGAAGTGTGGTCAACCCACTAGGGACCACACCCTTAACAGAAACGGATGCTCCCTCCCCTAGAAGCCACCAACTGTCAAGCAGCCCCTCAGTTCCGGGTCATGAGCTCCTCTCCTCTCCATGCTGGAATCTTGACTTGTGCAGGTCTTGTGGAGGCAGCCTCAGCAGCTGCGAGGTCACAAGGGCATTGGTCCTAAAGATTTATGCTTATCTTTTAGATTATGTGTTTGCATGTGTGTCCATGTGTGGGGACATGAAGATACTTGTGAAGGCCAGAGACCTCAGATCTCCCTGGAGCAGGAGTTACAGATGATTATGAACTGCCTAACATGGATGCTAGGAACTGAACTTGGGTCCTCTGCAAGAGCAGCAAGTGCTCTTAACCACTAAGTCCTCTCTCCAGCCTGAGCTCCTTCCCTCCTTGTTTTCCCTCTACTTCCTTAATATTACAGTTTTTTTGAATATCCTACAGGGTTTTACATTTTCTGTTGTTTATGGGAGAGCCTGATCCCACTCTTGTTAGTTCTCAACCTTCCGTATTCATCAGAGTTCCTTGGAGGGCAAGTTCAAACCTAGACCACAGGGCTTCACTGCCATTGCTTGAGTCAGGTGAGGCCGAAAGCTGCCTTTCTAGTGAGCTCTCAGGTACTGTAGCTCCTTTGAGAGCCACCCAGCTGTTCATGGTTTGACCACCTGACAATCTGATGTGAACTCAGCAAGCATATGTCTTAGATGGAAATGTGACCAAGCCAAGCTGTGGGGAGATCCTAGTGTGTGATTGTGTGCCAAGGAGGAGGCCTCCAGGTCTGATGAGGAACAATAGAGCTTTGTCTATATTTTTGATTTCTCTCAGAGTACGGCAGGAGTAGGACTGCTCCTTACCCAAGTAGGGTCTAGGTTCACTCGACTCCATAGAAACAAAGGCCGGTTTAGAGTCAGTTAAGTTTCTGTCTCCAGGCCAGAAAACCGGCTCCTCAGAAATCTTGAGACTGACAGTCTGCCAACTGATAAGCCTGGAAAGTATCTCCCTCGCCTCAGCTTTGGAATTTGAGTTGATGTGTTGTTAAGGTTTGCCTGCTCTTAATCTAGTGCACACATGCAAATTAGGTACATTCCTTGCGCTGCTGTCCCCGCCCCCCAACCCGGTTTGACTGGAGCTATATAAGCTAGCCCATCATTTTAATAAACAAGCTGTCCTCTGACAGTTTCCAGGGCCACTTCTGCCCATCGTGCTCACCTCTGCCCCAGGCTGTCTTCCAAGTTCCTCTACATCCTGACCATTGGCCACAATGTCCTGTCCAGGGCAGAGGGATCTCATAGGAGGCTGCTGGTACAGAACCTGGGAACAACAAGCTGGCAGATGACCTACACTATGACCCTGGTTCCACCTAGGTTTGTCAGTAGGCAAATCTCAGCGTGTTGACATATGCCAACTTGCAGGAACTTTCATCTGTATCCCTGAAACCTGTGCCACGCCACCTCTCCCCTCTTTCGCTCTTGCCTTCTTCTCTCCCCTTGTTGGAATCCCCCTCTAAATGAGACTACCTCTTCCCAAACACTTTCTTCAGAGGTTCCCACTTTGGGAAAACAAATACACATTCTATTCTTAGCCTGCCGCTTACTGTCTGAGGTACCACAGGCATGATCTGACTCGTTAGAGCCCATTTCCACGTGGGCAGCAAAGGAACAAAACGATTGTCTCCTAGGGTCATTAATGAATGGCCCCAAGCTGGTGCCTGCCCTACAGTATGGGTACCCAGGAGCTCATTCCTCAGTGGGCATACTGCTTTCTGCTATTATAACAAACATGTAATGTGACCAGCTTATGAAGAAAAAAGGTTCACTTTGGTGCAATTTTAGAGCTATCAGTATGTCACCATTTGTCTCTGTTGGACAAGGCAGCATGTCATGGTAAGCATGCATGGCAGAGCAACTGTAGTGGTTTGGATGAAAATGGCCCCCATACACCCACAAGGGGTGGCAATATTAAGAGGTATAGCCTTGTTGGAGTAGGTGTGGCTTTGTTGGACAAAGCCTGTCACTGGGAGTGGACTTTGAGATGCTTGAGCCAGGCCCAGCATCCCTCTTTTCCTGCTGCCTGCTGATCCTGATGTGGAACTCTTAGCTGCCTTTCTAGCACCATGCCTTCCTGTGTGCCGCCATGCTTTCTGCCATGGTGACAATGAGCTAAACCTCTGAGCTGTACGTCAGCCCCAATGAAATGCTTTCCTTTATAAGAGTTGTGGTTATGGAGCCTCTTCACAACAATGAAAACCCTAAGTAAGACAGCAACTCATAGGTGGGGGGAAGAAATGAGAGCCCCATAGCTCCTAAAAGAGCGTACAGTCGATGATACAAGCCCTTCCACTTAGCCCCACCTCTTAGCTTTTCCACCAAGATGGGGACCGCACCTTCAGCACATGGACTCTTAGGCAACATTCCAGATCAATGCTGTAACCATTCTGTTTTCTCCAATGATGGCCACTTTCTTTGAAGAAGTAGGAAGACCACAGAGGAAAGAATAATTTGCTAGAGCTCTAACACATATCGGTGATGTTTGCTGAAACTGCAGTGGGACAGACGTCGATGTCCTCTCTACCCTCCACTCCCAGAATTCAGTTTTCTCTCAGAGAGCTGGAGGAGCAGAGAATAGGTTCCTGGTTGCCAGGAAAGCCTGCTTCTTTTCTAGGTTTTAAAAGTTCTCCTGAAATAGCTTTTTGTCGTATCATATTTTGTGTTGCCATTGGCTTTGGTTAGAGAGGTCCACTTCATTTGACAGTATTCCCCTGCCCTTACCCCCTCATCTCATTTCAGAGAATAAATTTATTTCTTCTCTTTTCTTTTCCTTTTTTTTGATAATTTTACAGAAGAAACATCTGTGAGATACCAGATGTTCCCCATGAGAATACAAATTATTGATGAGTCTCAACTTGTTGATGAGAAAGACAAAAATTTAACTAATTCTAGAATTCTGTGCTCAGCCCACCTCCCTGTCTCTTCAGCCGATAACATAATGCCGAAACAGACTGTAAGCAAGAGACAAGAGATGTTGATGGGAGGGCAAGTCACAAGGGGCTGCCCCTTTGCTTTCCACTCACAGTGGGTATAGTTTAAATGGGCTGTCACTCTGAAAGAATCTCTGAGCACGGCCACTGTTAGGCAGATCCATCTGGAAAGCAGGACAGGGAGCTAGAGAAAATGTGAAGAAAATACCAAGCAGCAGAGAAACCCAAACAAGTCCAAATTTAGAGTCTGAAATCACTGACTTGGCAATTTGCCATGATTTATAGAATCATTTGCCTATATTTTCTAATTTGAAGAGGAGAATCCTTCTGAAGTCTTGAAGTTGTAAGCTCTTAGCGGGCTTTGTCTGGCGTCCCCCTCCACTGCCTCAGTGAGCATGGCTGCAGAGTGTAGTGCACTTCATCTTCCTGGTTCCTGGCAGAGCGGTGGAGATGACGACAGATCAGGGAGATCATTTAAAATGGATAAATAGAATTTGAGATGCAGATGATTAAAAGCTTGGGAACTGTGGTGAATTAATTCCCCTTCTGATTGATCATGGCAATGTTTCCTTTGTGTTAGTGACTAAGGCTACTTGGGGCCAACAGTTCTATCTGATGCATCATTAGTTTTGCACAATTCTCCAGAGGTCTTGGAAATTCTTATGCAGGAAGTTAATGTTCACATTACACTAGAGAGTGTCTTGGTATACACTGTGTGTATATACATGTATGTACAAGACATTGACTATCTTGAGTTATTTCTAAGCTTTTGGCCATTATGAACAGTTTTTACTATGAAAAGTCTCTTTAGAAGTTATTTTTGTATTTCCACTTTTATTGTTTGACAGTTTCATGCATTTATATAATGGATTTTAGTCATTTTACCCTGATTCCCCTCCTGAATATACCACTCTTTCTCCCACTAGCATCCTTCATTTCAATGAATCCCCTTGCCACTTTGATGTTTTCTTTCTGTGTGTGGCCCACTGAGTTTGATTAGAGTTACTGTGTAAGCATGGGTGGGAAGTTGTTTGGTGAGACAAAAGCAACATATCAGTGTCACTAACACCAAAGTTTAAGTGACATTTCTTCTGCTTGATGCATCGAAAAGGTGCTAAAGGTTAAGGAGAGCCTTGTGTGTATATGCACACACAATGGATAAGATTTAAACAGGAGTCTAGAAATTGCATTTAATTCAATTGCTCAGAGGGTCATTAAAATTTGTAAAGAGCCAATTGATAAATTAGTATTTTTCTCCCAAGAAGTTTGCACTTCCAGAGTTAGAATAATTGCCTAAGAGTTAGCACTGGTGAGGGCTGATGAGTAGAAGGATAATGTCTGGACTGTCTTTACAGTCAGTTGGGGAAGAGGTGACCCAGCAATAGCATCAAGAGGAGGAGATGGAAAGCAGCACAGCCTCCATATATCTATGGAGTAGGAGGCTCCCGTGGCACACTTCCACAGGAGAAGCCTAACAGGAAATAACCACAGATATTTCAGAGATGCCACCTGTCTTTTCTTCTTCGAATCAGAACTCATTCAATCACCATACTCAGTTGTTGGAAAAACATCAGTGGAATTCTGTTGCTTTTTTTCAAGACTTTTGCCTCTAGTCCCTGCTTGGTTGGCTGACCCAACCAGCCAGGGATCAAAGCCATTTGAAAAAAGGTAGTCCATAACAATGCTAAATAGCAAACTTGAAGGTTATTGAGGATGGGGCCTCCATAATCAGCAGTTTTTAAAACTAGGAACTGAAAATACAGGACTTTAATAACTGCTCAGAAGAATGAGAACTGATTCATAGCTTTAGTAGAGAGATGACATTTTAAACTGCTCCCAAATCTCAAAATTAGTATCTACTTGTAGGTTTTCTGGTAAAGAACAAAGACATAGTCCCCTCTCTTAAGCATTGGTACAAAGGCTCTTTTAATTACCTAGATAAGAGTGCCTTCCCCACCTTCTAGAAAGTTGTCTATTGTAGAAACTTTAAGAAGTTGTCTACTTGAGCTGGAGAGATGGCTCATCTATTAAAGGCTAGGCTCACAATCCATCCCCGCAAGAAAGAAAGAAAAAGAGAAAGAAAGAAAAAAGAAGGAAGGAAGAAATTGTCTACTTAAAAATAAGTACTGGAACAATGTTTTCTCTCACCCAATGGCAGTGTATTCCTTGACCCAACTACAGTGGATGTGCTTGCTCACATGTGGGTTCAGGGACAGGAAATATGTCAGGATGTATGCTTGCCCCATTTGAACCTGATAGGAAATACTTAAGCCTCTGTAAAACTTGATTGCGACTATTTTTCTGGGGGAACCAGAGCCAAACTTGGCCATAGCCCATTCACCTAGTCAGTATTTACTTAAAACTTCCTTCAAATTTGGCTTTAAATGTGGTAATGGTCTTATTCTTGCTCAGTGGGATTAACACCTGCAGATATTTTCCCTAAACACTGCAGTAACGATTGTCCTGAATTGATATTGTTAGGTATTTCAAGTCATCTAGATGAAATTTAAAGTACACCGGTAGAGTCTGGCACCATGTTTCATGTCTGTAATCCTAACCCTCAAGGTGGTGTCACAAGAAGATTCTCATGGTTAGTCTGAGGCCAACCTGGTCTACATAGTGAGTTCCATGCCAGTTTAGGCTATAGAAGGACCCTGTCTCATGAAACAAAAGCAAAGCAAACCAAAACAGAACTAATGAACTATATGGGACTTTATGCATGTGTTGTATGTGCCATAGAGGGCATTTACACAGAGACTGAAATCTACCACCATCCTAGAGAGCTCTGGTCCATTCTTTGTCAGGAGGCAGACATTACACAGGAGCAGGTAACCATGAGATCAACCAGAAGACCTCGAGCAATCTCAAAGAGGAGTCAACAGCTTCTAGCTTGCCCTGTTGTTGAGTGAACATGTGGGGCCAGAGGAGCAATGGCAATACATTTGCTATCGACCAATAAGGAAGTGGAGGAAGGACAACACAAATGGAATGGGCAGAATAGATAAAAGGGTAGCATCCCAGGCTCTCTGGCTTGATTCTCTTTTATTGGATGATCCACTGGATGTCAAAGCCAGTGGATTGTTAACTGACATGCTCAGAAAAATGCTGCACCCATGCTCCACAATGCAACTGATAGGAATTCCAAAGATTGTGGAGAGTTAGAATGGTTCAGGTCCAGAGCTGAATTGTCTTGGGTAATCACAGGCCCTAAGTAGCTCACCTCTGGCTATGACTTAGCATTCTTGGAACAACTTGGTAAACTGTGACCACAGCCCTATCTTCCATCAACCCCAAAGCCAAGAATGTCTTCCAGTAACATCTGAGGCCTACAGCAGAGGCTTCTCTTTGTTATAACCTGTCTGCCTGATGGACCCACAGATACATTTGAAAAATATCTTGATTTATGAATTTCTTTGTTATATTACTATGAAACTGTTACCTTGTGGGGACATGTAATCTAGGGTAAGGTAAATCCCTATTTCCAGCTATGATCACTCATAATAATTTAACTTTATTCCCTGTGGAGTGAGAGCTGTATTTTTGCTTTGATAGTGCCTATCTTCGCCTTAGTCACTTTGACACACTGAATCTTTATTTGTGTCTTGTTCAAGGCTCCTTGAAGAGGGGACAGGAAACAATAATCCCTCCCCACTTTTATAAGATCAGTTCATTTTTCTCAGGCAGAAGATGGCTCTTTCATCCTCATGGTGGGAAGGCAGTAATCTAGGCAACACAGAAGGCCCAAACTCAATCCCTTAGGCTCTACATGCTGTGGAACCTACAGACAGAGAAGCTAGCTACAGGGATGCCTTTGAAGGTTGAGCAGTAAGCACAGTGGCCCACACTCTGGCCAGTGGAAAGAAATTTATGAGGGACAATCTCTAGGTGCTTTTATTAGTGCTTTATGCCATATTAAAAACAAATCTCTGCATATTATATAATTTAACCAGGACTTAGGGGAATGAGGATGAATATTGGATATTGTCTTGGGCTTACTGAGTGGGAACCAAGATCCAAGTTTAATTTGTTTTGAAGAAACCAAGAAATGGAATGATTCATCCACCCTAATGCTGAGAGCCACAAAATCCTGTTACAATGATTGAAATGGAGGCCCTAGACTTTACTGAGCTTGTTTTTCAAAGGTATTCTATAGAGTTTGCGTAATTGGATTTGCCTTGCTGGGATCCTCAGCTTCATGGATCTGCTTCTGTTTACAGTGGAAATTCACTGTTTCTGTTATCAGTAGCCTGGACAATGGAAGATGCATTTGGGAAAATATTAGCTGCCCTTGTTAAATGTGGCTTTGTCTCCAGGAAAAGGTATCTGAAACTCACCCTTGATAATTCCATGCCTGGTCTACCATCGTGAAGAATACAATTGGGTATCCTTTGTGTGTGTGTGTGTGTTCTCATGGGAGGGAAGTTCAAAGGGAGCCTGGATGGATTGAAAGCATCAGAGATGAGAGAAATACAAGTATAAGCCTGGAGTACTTTCCCAGGGAGGGACTAACTGTAGTAACTACACCAGCACATCTTACCCAATGACCCACAACTGGCAGTGACTAGTCCACCATAACATTGGAAAGATAAGACTAACCAGGGTCCAATTTGTGCTGGGGCCATTGGCCACATTTTTTGGTCTTCAGAATGCTTTCCACTTCCTGTCTCTGAGAGCAACAGAAGCAGACTTGAGCATGGCCTAGTCCTATAGAAAATTCTCTTCTCTGAGTATTACCCTTTGCATATCTTCCATATTTTGAAACCAGCACCCACTCACCCACTTTTGGCAAAGTCAAGAAGTACATTTTATACTTTATCATCTTTGTGGTTTGTGACAAGCTTGAAAAACCCTATAGACTCCATCAAGGCACAGGCATTTGTAATAATTGAGATGTGGTCTTCACCATCATAAATAACAAATGATTTTAGTTGGAAGAGTTCTTTGAACCTCATACATCCTGTGATGTTAGTTCATCTTCTGTACAATATGGGAAGTCACTTTCATAAAACAAATATGTAAATATTTAATAATTCCTGTGCCTTTAATTGAGATAAGTAAAATATACCATTGCCTTGTGGAATGCTAGATTAATCGTTAAAAAGAAAATGCAAAATCAAGAATAGCAGAGCACACTGGTGATCCCATTATCCAGGACAAAAAGACTGGAAGGCAAGAGGATCATACATCTGAGGAAAATCTGACCTATGTAATCAGAACTGTCTTTAAGAAACAAGAAGAAATACTCAAATAATAATAATACATTGAAAAAAATGTAGCTGTATTTTCATAGTACATCAGGTATATGTATTGTTCATTTACTCAGTAGGATTTACAGAATGATATAATTTCTTTAACAAGAGAAAAGGTATAGCTATGCAAAATAGAAAAAGTTGATAAGGCCAAATTAAAAATAGCAACAGTGGTATTTAGTTTTTCAAAATCTGATTATCTATTTGTCCTTCTTAAAGACCTATTTTGACTGAACTCAGAATTAGAAGCAGACACTCACAGCGAGGCTGCCTGCGTCTCTTTCATAATTTGTTCCTGGAGTTTCTTTGACTTACTTCTTTCTGTTGGTCAAAGGTCTATCAGTTTAGCATATCTTGCCTGCAACCTGCTCCTGGGTTCTTCTTAGAGTATTACTTCTGCAGAGCAACAAAGCAATGTTGGTGTTGTAGTACACGTTGACTATTAAGGCACCAAATCCCGGTCTTACTCTCTTTGTTTAAGAGTGGATGACATGTTAGAGGACATCATCTGTAGAGCGTTTGAAAAGTTTTCAGATCCTGCTAGCTCACTGGGCTCCAGCTAACAAACATAGTAGATCTGTTAGGAAAGTCTTCTCTCTCTTTCTAATAACCAAATTAAGAGCACTCAGATTGGGATTCACAATGCATCCCAGACAAACTTGTACTTCCTCTCCTCTTCTCCTCGGTCTATAACAAGAGTGACCCCCATCACAACAGCAGGAGCACTCCATAGTGGGTCAAGACAGGTTGCTTCATGGGTAAACGTCGTTTGTTATTCTGATCACTAACTCAGACGACACAACCCTTCCACCCTTCACCCAGAGTGTCAGCAGCTATTTCTGTGGCCATGTGCTTGTCACAGAAAGGGTGAAGTTTGTGTTCATCTTTCCTATCAACGTGTTTCTCACAGCCTATGGCTGAGAAGGAGACACTCAGATTCATCTTGACACAACCTAGGAGATGACATGAAAAAGAACACTCTTTTTTTTCTTTTTACTCATCTGGCTTTCTAACATTTGTGTGATAACAATGTGAAATGGGGAAAAGAACATGTCAGTCAGTCAGTACTAATCAATGGCCGAGCAGACTGTAGGCAGTGTGGTTCTCAACATCAGCTAATCAGAGATTAAGGGTTAGTTGACAGGCATTCCCAGCTAAGAACCTTTCATTTGTATGACTGTGGGAGAGATGGCTTCTACTTCCCAGCTTGGTCCTAACAGTTCATATCTTGGAATTCTTTCCACGTAAACTATTTTTTTTTATTTAACAAAATACCTTTATTACCTTCTCTAAAAGTAAACTTTGGGAGGATTTAGAGAACTATTAAGGAGGTATGTTTATGTCACTAAGTAGTGATTTAAAAACATGCTAAGTTCTTCAAAATTAGTTTCACACATTTGAACTCAGAACCTCATGTTTTGTGTACCAAATGTGCCCATCAGTTGAGCCATCCTCCCAGAGAAACCAAAGGAGAAATGTTGTGTAGCCAGGGTTCCTGGTCACATAACGTGAAGAAAGTGTTAGGAGGTTTTACACTGGTGCAGAATCTAAACTATTAAAAATGTAGGGTTTCCTCCCACTATGCTAGCAACATAGAAAGGGTTCTGAGGCCAGGCAGTGGTGGAGCATGCTTTTATTCCCAGAGGCAGGCAGATCTCTGAGTTCGAGGCTAGCTTGGTCTACAAGATCTAGTTTCAGGACAGGCTTTAAAGCTACAAAAAAATTCTGTCTCAAAAGAAGAAAAAAGTTCTAAAGTTTGTGTAGGAGCTAGACTTGGTTGGGTAATCACTATCAGTCTCCTCCTGCCCCCCACAATATGACTTGCATTCTACTGTGACCCAGGGCCATCATTCTAAGGACAAGACACCACAGTAGCCTCCTCCTGGAAGTGTAGCACCCCAAAATGCCAAACAAAGGAATTGTCTTGGAAAAGACAGTTCTCCTGTTTGAAATGGAGCAAACTGAAATAGTAATGACTTCCTTACCCAGCAAATAGAAAAAGAGGACCCCACCATGGTGCCCGTTTGTGGTGAAAACAGAAGCGCTGGGCTTACTCAGTGTCAACGGCCTGCATCTCACTCTGGACAGAAATGAGAAAGAACTGTAGAAAGCATTGCCTTCAGATCACTGTTGAGGGCCCTGACCATTGAACGGCCAGCTACCACTCCCTTGGTCACCCAAGCCTTGCACTGTAGAAACAGCAGCTCCAATAGCCCCATTCTAGCAGAAAAGATACAAAACACTGAGCAGATTTTCTTCTGTCCTGTTTCTCTTAGATAATTTGTTAGGCTGAAAGGACATTAGTGGCTGCTGGCTTCCTGCTTACTGTTCTGTTTGTCTGAGAAACGTATCAGAAAATAATGAGGAGGCTGGCAATCTTTTGTGCAGACACAGCCAGCCAGAAGGGTGCCTCTCAGGGACCATGTGCTCTGGGAAAAATCTCATAGAAAATGTAATCAAGGCCCACAAATGCGTATTTATTTATTTTGCCTACTTTGGTTCTTTTGTTGGAGTTATTTTTTTTTCGTGTGTGTATCTTTTTCCTTTTTGGAATTGTGATTTTTCTTAGTGAGTTTTTGTTGCCATTAAGTAAGGAAGGAGCTGTAGACATATTTTTCTTTGGGTTGCCAGCTCACAAAAGCAACACAGAAACTTATTATTAATTATGAAAGCTTGGCCTACAGCTTAGATTTGTTCCACTAGTTCTTATAACTTAAATTAACCCATTTATGTTAACCCATATTTTGTCTCATGACTTTTTAAACTATCTTTCATCTTGCACCTCCTGTTTCCTCTCCTTTGTCCCTCTAACACCTAGTTTCATCCCCTCTTCTTTTCTCTGTGCTCAGAAGTCCTGCCTAACCTTTTCCTGCCTAACTATTGGCCATTCAGCTCTTTATTAAGCCAATCAGAAGGTGCCTTGGCAAAGACACATCTTCACAGTGCACAAAAAGATTATTCTGTAAAAAGAGCAGAGCAAGGTTTGGCTAAATAAGGAGCTCTGTGGGCATCTGTGTCGAGCTTCACCATGAACCCTTCCTTCAACTATGTACAGGACTTGCAGTATCTAAGTCCACAATTCCAAGTGCTAGGGACAGCTGTAAGCACCTGTGTCTTTGGTTAGTGTTTCTTTATTTTCACTTATACAAGTAATGTAGACAGTATTGCAACACGAAGGAACAAAAAATATAATGTAGACAATATCGCAATAAAAAGGAACAAAAATAGTCCTATTTGTATATATAAAATATTTATTATTTCAACATTGTTTTGCTTCTATCTAGTTCTAATATGTATGATGTACGGAGAATGTGCATTTAGTGGAAGCAAAGCTCACCTGCTTGCAGTGGGTCTTATATTCATTCCACTTCTTCAGTTAGCCTTGTGGTATAGCCTTCTTTTCCATAGATGATGGTGAGTTGTGTTGATTAATGGCACGTCATAGGGTGCAAAGGACATCCTTTTATTATTGAATTTTTGGGTTATTTTGTATTCATACTTGTCGACTTTTCAGCCTACCGGTGTAGATCTTGTCTGCTGGACCTGGAATCTGAGGTCCTGGAAGAATGGGCGGACTAAAGTCTACTGCTATAGACAATCTTATTTCAGTTTTATTGTATTTATACACAAATGAAACAAAGAAAGCTATGATCCAAGGAAGGTTGTTTGAGCTCAGAAAAACACGATCAGAAGAACATGTAAATAGATGTCAGTAAGCACCTAGTGAATATCAACGGAGCAGCCCTTTCCCAGAACTTTCCCAGGACAGACCAATTTAAACATGATTGTCAGGCACGTAGTATAGATTCTATCAGAGAAAGCATGAAAGCAAGGCAGAAGGCCATATCCAGATTCAGGGCACACTGACCAGACTGGGTTCCATAGCTATATTCTGACATCTATAAAGAATAAACATGTCTTATAAATTGAATGTAAATGTTTAACACAGAAGGCACAAGATCATGTCCAAGAACAGTCCAGGGGACATAATGCACCTGAGTTACAAGGTGCAGTTTACAAGACCTCCTGCCTTTTCCCTGGAGCCTCTCACAGGTCCTCAAGGCACTGTTCACCATCTGCATCATTCTGTTGACTGTGTTCTGGCAATGCTACTCAAGGTAGTGCTGAATAAAGATGCCTAATTGACCAAAGTATTACTAGATTCTTAGTGGATTATTAAAGACACCACTATCCATGTAGTTGTGTTTAGGGTCCTTTAGCTGTGGTCACAATGCCATTGTGGTGCGGGAGAATTGTCTGTATTCTGTCAATCATGTTTTAAATAAACGCTGATTGGCCATACAGGAAGTATAGGTGGGAAAACCAGACAGGAAGTAGAGGTGGCACAAGGAGAACAGGAGAATTTGGGAAGCAGGAAGCTTCCCTGGCATTCCTACACAGATCTCCAAGGAGGCAATATGTAAGCTGCCTGGCTGAGAAAAGGTACTGGCCATGTGGCTGACAATGGGTTAATATAAGTTATGGGAGCTGGTAGGAAGACTGAGCTAATGGGCCAATCACTGTATAACTTAATGTAGACTCTCTGTGTGATTTTCTTTGGGGCTTGCCGGCTGTGGGGTACTGGGCAGGACAGAAACCCCAACGAGCCGGCCCCTCATGTTACACCATTGTGTTTGAGATATATACTTTTGGACTGCAGAGAAATCAGAATATAAATTTTGGGCCCTGAGTGCCTTTCTTGACTCTCTATGAGTAAAGTCCATTCAAAACACAGCTTAAGAAACCCAAACAGGCCTTGACTAGCATTTAAGTGAGAATGCCCAAGTTGACCGCTTTTTCTGGTATTCACTACTAATATCATTAGATTATAGAAGCTGCATGTTGGGATGTTTTATTATGATGCATTTTATATCATGTACCTTGTGATTGATTTAAAAACCTTGATCCTTATTTATCCTGGTTTCCTGTTTGTTTATCACGTGTGTGAAGTATTTGTATCTTTGTGTCATGACAGGCCACTCTTGGTGTCATGGCAGATCACAGACTCTTTTGTCACATAGATCCCATCTCTCCGAAGTCCATACTTTTGGAAATGCGCCTGGCCACCTCACCTGAGAGTAATCTGAACACTGTGACATACACCCAGCACATGTTATTGGAGCAGAGTGGTAAAGCTGAGATTTATGAGACCTGTTTCATGAAGGACTTCATGAAATTCCAGATGTGAATAGAGCCAAACTTTGCATAACGATGGTTTGGGTAAATATGTGACCCCATACTTAACTGTGGCCTCATAAGATTATAATGTAAATTAAGAAGACAAAACAAAGCAAAAAATCGACTATTTCTTGTGATGTCCAATTACAACATGTATGCTTTGTGATGTGGATCTGAGCGAAGCAACCGGTCCACTGTCCATGTGAAAGCATGGCCTATACAGTCGTGCACAGCATGTAACACTTGTGCTGGAAAAACTGACTGAAGTGGTCATGCTACATTCACGACACTACAACTTTTACCATGACCTTGACATGCACTTTGTCTACTCTGACACTCCATGCTATTCTGCTGATGACAACCACGTCTGTGTACACTGTCTCTTGAAAGCGTTGTTTTCTCTTGTACTTGGCCTAACCTTGTGCCATTTCACTCATCGTGTTCCTAGGAATAATGAGTGACTCTGGCTACATATGCAGTGGGCCCAGGTATGCAGTGGATCGGGCTATCTAGGTTTGTATGAATCTAATCAGTTACGCTATCACAATAGGACTGCTTACTGTTGCCTTTTTTCTTTCTTTCTTTCTTTTTTTTTTGAGAAATGCTCCATCATTAATTTGTGTGTGAATGTTTTGGAGTCCTAGTAACCTTAAAGGCCTTCAGCCTTCAAGATTCATAGAACTCCATAATCTGCAGAGTGTGATGATTAGCTGGGTGATGAGTAGTGGTTTTCTTGGAATCTTGGTAATTCAAGTAAGACCCCCAGGTTATAACATCACTGGTTATTCTTCCTTCTATGTCATTATTACATTTAAAGTTTTATCAGACATGCTTGATGCAATTATGGAGTTTACTTCAAAACATTCCTGGATCTTTTTCTTCTTTTGCTTTCGATTTGCTTGGAAAGACCATGTAAGTGATAGAGCATGAAGATTTGCTGTCATTTTCTTGTTCGTGTGGTATGGTTTTATTGAATCTCACATTGTGATGAGATGCATGTTGTATGCTAAGAGCACAGAAATAGAGACCCACAATAATGGAATGTGGGGGTGGTATGATGAAATACAACAGTGCTTGGATCCTGGCTTTGACATTTATTAGCAATAAGATGTAGAAAATTGCTTGGCATCCTTACCTATTTGGATGGTAACAGAGTCCATGAGAAAAGTTTATTCTTTCCAATGCTTGGGAACTGTCTGCATCCACGAGTCTCTAGGGGGCTGTATCCAGTCTGCCCCACCTCACCTAACAACACTCTGATGCTTGCGCATCTACGTGTTGCCCTAGGCCTCATTAGAAACTGGAGTATTCATATTCAAAGTCGAGTCCTTGCTGGAAATTTAGAAGAAAATGCAATGCTATAATTTTATAACTATGTGTGAGAGATGACAACAGAGTATGTTAAGATTTCTCTGCCATGGTCTATAGTAAGATATAAATGGTAGCCTTCTTCCCCAGGGAAGGAAAACAGTAAGAATAAGAAGGTGAAGTGGCCTCTGCAGGACGTTCCTCTGCAGATACCCTGCTAGGCTGTATTCAGTGGGTGGTGGCTGTGCACCTCAGCCTCCGAAGCTCAAGGGCCGCAAGCTGCCCTCATGTTTCAGTTCTCTGACTGATGCTTTCACGTCCATTCTTTTGTTTCCATTTTGCTCTGTGCCTCAGTTGTCCTGCCCACTCTACCGGGCTCAACTCTGGATGCCTTTCTCTTCTCTCCATCTTTCCAGCTATTATCTGAGATCATTTACTCAAATCCAATGTAACATTACCACCTTCTCACTAGGGAATATGTAGTGGATCTGGACTGCCTACAGGAGAAACTCGGGGCTCTGTTCCTCAGACTTTGTCTCCACTTACCTCTTTAGGTGTTCATCCCACCGCATCCCAGAACATCTCTGATTGTTCTCACGGGTTCCTGTGAGTCCCACCAGTTTTACCTTTTTGGACTTTGTGGTTCTCTGCTCTGGGACACATCAGCGTCCTTTGCTTGCCTCGTGGAATATTACGGTCAATATCCTGTTTTCCCCTGTGCAATCATTTTCTTTTGATCTGCATCTCCCCTTTAAGTAGGAAATAATCTGTCTGATCTCATTGAAGTTGTTAAGTCTCCCACATGACAACTGCACCGGTCTGAGTGTTTAACCCCTGACGCATCTCTCATCATCACGTAGAAATTTTAACTTCTGAGGAGGCACTATTAGAAGGTAGGGCCTTGGGGACATGCTTTGACATTATGGGTGGAGCACTTACAAGTGATGTCAGTGCCCTTACAAAAGGTCAATAAAGACTGTTCCTGTGTTCTACTATATAAGAGCACAAACAACAGTACCTTCTGTGAACCAGGAAATGGATTGTCCCTTGAGAGCAAATCTGTCACCAAATTGATTTTGAACTTGATCAATAACTGCAAGCAATAAATTCCTGTTGTCAGCTATCAGCTTACAGTATTTCATTGGGTAGCCTGAGTAAACTAAGACAGCTACTTGAATAGAAGTCACAATCCAGAGAAAAGGCCCACGTGAGGAGCATATATCTGAAAGCTTTCTGTATTTGCACTATGTGGAGCACTACGGATTATATTTAAAGCACTTAGGAGAATATACCAGAGAAGCAGGCCAGGAGGAATACCAGAATTAAGCAGCTCAGGGATGTGGCCCTGATGGCTCCTTCTTTGTACAAACATGGATGTCTACTGTAGAGCATATGTCAATATTCAAACAGAGGAGTGAATTAACATGAATAAGTATTTCCCTGGAGTCCCAGAGTTATGATTTTCATGATGGAGAGGTATAAATAATACCCTTTTCCAGGATGCTGATCTATGACCCATCTCTTTCCTA
Organism: Dicrostonyx torquatus; assembly: GCA_028555095.1. Classification (NCBI taxonomy): domain Eukaryota; kingdom Metazoa; phylum Chordata; class Mammalia; order Rodentia; family Cricetidae; genus Dicrostonyx; species Dicrostonyx torquatus. The sequence goes on from JAQHUG010000009.1 coordinate 10,597,823, forward strand.
CCAGCTGCGGCCCTAAAGAATAAAGGTTTATTGATGGATTTACACCTTCACATTCCTAACTTTGAAAGGTCATGTGCTGCTGATAGAATACTTAAGATAACAGTGAATTGATGAGATGCTTCTAAAAGCCTAGAGAGACAGGCATGAGAACAGATGGGTCTGACCACACAATATGATAAATGTTACCGCTGGGACTAATGTGGGTAGAATTCTTTTCTATGCACCTATTTAACCATCTATCCCAAAAGACAGCTATGCATTTTCAGTTCACCTAAAAATCACTGTGAGGACATCATTATTCACAGGCCAGTGGCATGCACACACACACACACACACACACGCACACACACACAATGCACACATACATGTACACACATACCTTAAGTCCTTTTTATATTGATTTTGTTGAGTTATATACATTTTTCTCTGCTCCTCTCTCTTCCCCCATCTCCCCTTCAACCCTCTCTCATGGTCCCCATGCTCCCAATTTACTCAGGAGATCTTGTCTTTTTATACTTCCCCTATAGTTTAAATCCATGTATGTCTCTCTTAGGGTCCACATTCTTGTCTAGGTTCTCTGGGATTGTGAATTGTAGGCTGGTTTTTCCTTGCTTTATGTCTAAAAGCCACTTAGAATCGAGTACATATTATATTTATCTTTCTGTGTCTGGGCTACCTCACTCAATATGATGTTTTCTTGATCCATCCATTTGGCTGCAAATTTCAAGATGTCATTATTTTTGTCTACTGTGTATTATTCCATTTTGTTAATGTACCACATTTTCTTTATCCATTCTTCAGTTGAGGGACATTTAGGTGTTATGCCAGCACCATTTGTTGAATATGCTTTCTTTTTTCCATTTTATATTTTTTGCTGGGTCTTGGGGTAGGTTATTTCCTAATTTTCTGAGAAATCCAAAGTGGCTGTACCAGTTTGCACTCACACCAGCGACGGAGGAGTGTTCTCTTTACCCCCCGCATCCTCTCCAGTATAATTTGTCATCAGTGTTTTTAATCTTGGCAGAGACCTGCATTGGAACACTAGACTGACCTCCCAGTCCAGTAGAAGAGTAGGATGAGTGAGAATATGCACTAAGAGGTCATGGGGACACCCACCGAAACAGTCTACTTGAGCTAATAGGAGCTCACCAACTCCAGCTGAACAAGGAAGGAACCAGCATAGGTCCAAACTAGTCCCTCTGAATGTGGGTGACAGTTGTATGGCTAGGGCAGACTGCAGGGCCACTGACAGAGGCACCAGAATTCATCCCTACTGTATGTACTGGCTTTTGGGGAGCCTGCTCTCTTTGGATGGATACTTTGATCAGCCTAGATATAATAGGGAAGGCCTTGGACCTTCCCAAAGCAATGTCTTACCCTCTCTGAATAGTGGATGGGGGTAGGATGGGGGGGTAAGTGGAGGGAATGGAGAGAAGGGGAGGGAGTGGGAACTTGGATTGCATATGTATAATGAAAAAAGATAGTTTGTTTTATTTTTAAAAAACGTAACATTTAAAAATTACCAATAGTCTGAGAAAGTAAAAAAAAAAATACATCTCTCTATATTTTTTTAATTGCTGAGGAATGGGGAGCCTTTTTGTTTGTTTATGTTCAAGTACACCCAGTGCTGCTAAGAGAAAGTCCTACTGTATTTGTATGCTAAATTAAACGAGTCAACTCAGGAAGCAACAAGTGAAACAAACAACTATGAGACAGGCACAGTCTTCCTGGGTTCCTCTTCCTAGTTCTCACTAAATGAGTCACAGAAAGCGAATACGGAATGATTCCTCAGAACCCAGCCTGGTAAGTATAAAATTCCATCTGAAACTTAGAAACATGAGAAAAAACACAGATCACCTGCCTCAGTGAGAGCCCGATGACAGGTTGGGGTTAATGGATAACTTTCAAAAGCAAGGCAAATTTCTACAACCTGTCCTATTCTTAGATAATAAACAATGGAATCAGGGGTGGAAAAGAAGCTTGCTGAAGTTGGTTGACACTGGATAAATCAAATGGTGTTTAGCAATTCCCCATGCTGGAGCCCAGCATCCCACCAGATTCAGTTCTGGTGTTGTCTAATGCTAGGTAAGAAATAACTTAACTTGGTGGCTTGAATCAAATTTTTAGTGTCTTTTGTATTCTCAGGTTACCAATTCTGGCAGGCTTCAGATTTTGTGCCTAGGGTATGTGTTGCTGGCTGAAGTCAGATGCTAATATTCATCTAGCAAAAGAACTGACCTGGGGGCTTGATATGGCTTCACCAAAGCATCTGGCATCTTGGCTGGGGTGGTTAGATGACTGAGTAAGGCCTAGGCTCTGGAGTGGAATAACCACACAGTATCCTATGAAAAGTGGTTTCTGGGTAGTTAGGTTTCTTTCTCAAGTTTCAGGCTTCTGAGAGCAAGCACTCTTACAGCATGGATGAAAAATGCCACAGGGCTTCTTATGACCATATCCTACATCTCTGAATATCAGTTCTATCATATTCTACTTGTCACAAATTTCACCAAGGTCATCCTGGGTTAAAAGGGAAGAATAAGACTTGATGTCATCATGGGAGAAGTATCAAAGAATTTGTAGGTATTTCTATTCTATTATGCAAATTTATGTCTGGGAGATAAATGTTAGTCAGTTACAACTTTAATTCTATAAGATACTATTGTTTAGCCCTGAATAGACACATTTTTATAGAGTGTGATAGCTCATGGTTAAAATTGCCAAAATTCTCCAAATTCTCCACCTGTGTCTTCTCTAGCCATAATAGTTTGTTTTTTTATTTTTATTGAGCTCTACATTTTTCTCTGCTCCCCTCACTACCTCTCCCCTTCCTTTCAACCCTCCATAGTAGTTTATTTTTTCAATTTACTTGGGAATAAGTAGAAAATTCAAGTACTTATTTAAGCTTATATTTATTATGCCTAAGCAGTTCCCAGCTACTTCTAGGTAGAATGCTAAGGTCGGTCATACTGTGCAATAACATTGGTTTTCAGGCTGTACCTTGTCTTGGAGAACTCAATTTTATAAACAGCCTTAACTTTATTCTGACTTAAAACACAGGTGGAACAACCCCGTATTTAATTGGATCCATAAACCATCTGTCTAGAACAACCCACAAGGCATAGACAGATCAATAGCTTATTTCTAAAATGGAAAACAAAAGCTATAGCCATATAAATTTATCAAAGTAAATTAGAACCTCACGAGCTTGTGAGTGTATGGAAATCCTATGAGGCAGGTCAGAGAATGTACAGAACACACCAGCCTGAAAGAAGGGTATAGCATCCTCACCTGAATCCCATAACAGGGGCGGGGTCAATACTGCAATGATGACAGCCCCTACTAATCTGTCTTCTGACCACACAGTGTATCTATCAGTAAGTCTATGGGCAGAGCATACCCTGCTGCCCCCAAGGGATTCGGTTCATCTAGTCTAAAAGGTTGACACAGCCTGTTCAGATTGCCACTGCATGTGTTCCCCCATTCATCTGTCAGGATGTGGCCCTGCTCTTTGCCCTGTAGCCTCCATGGTCCCTCACCCCTCTCCTGAAGCTGGACTCTGACTCTGTGGTTTAAACTCTGCTGTGCATCTTCAACCATTTCTAGGCATTTTATAAGAAAAATAAGTAGATAGATAGATAGTAGATAGATAGATGGGTGGATGGATAGATAGATAGAAAGACAGACAGACAGATAGATATTTGCTATCTGGTATGTAATATGAATTAACTCTTATATTAATAAGAGTTAATATTAGTAGTTGACGCTGGAAAAATGTGGTTTGTAAGAAAATGGTCCCCAAAGGGAGTGGCATTCTTAGGAAATGTGGCCTTGTTGGAGGAAGTGTGTCACTGTGGGGATGGGAATTTAAGGTCTCTTTTGCTCAAGCTTCTCTCAGTGTGACTGTTCAGTCAACTTCCTGTTGCCTGTAGGTTGTAGTACTCTCAACTCCAGCACCAGGTC